>JAHWFO010075633.1:114430-153951 GCA_023313115.1 Rhysida immarginata | reverse complement strand
TCAATTGAAAAAACACCAAGTATAAAACATTTCTAGAATATGTGTACAATCTGAATATACCATTAAAAATAGGGATTCCTATTTAAGTTTTCAAGGTTACCCCCTCCCCCAACCCCTTTCACAAGAGGGGGGGGGGGTAATTTTTTAACTAATGAATTTCCCCCGCGAAATAATTCACTTTTGATATATTGGACATTTTTTCGTACAATGCTTAGTTTTCGAGATATTCTGTTGTCTCAAGATAAATGCCTCCCCTGTATGTATATTAAACATCCAGAACAGTTAAGTTCGCTGAAAAGTCGGGATAATTCAAAATATACGTTCAAATTTATTTAAATGTGACATGTATTTTTAATTCGAATCTAGTGTATAATTTAAATCGTAAATGTGCGTCGAAGCGTTTTGGTGCACTGCCATGGATGATATCTTCCACTCATCTTTGCGCGCAGTCTCGCCGCCAGCAAATGTATCGGTTACTGGTCGCTTAGTCTAGCTGCTATTCTTGCGAGAACGATGCAAGAACAACGTGATGTGACGAGATGCTGTGCAAACTGGCTCACCCTCCATCCGCTAGGGTTTTTCACCATTGCGCCACTGAGTGGGGCAACAAGAAGCTAGGGAGCTTCGTAAACCGTATATCGTGTTGCAACCTGTGCGGTTTTGGTTTCACTTTGGATTGCTGTTGGTCGAACAGTTCGCACATCATCCTTCAGACAATAAAACGTTTATGCCACTTAAAACATAGCACTCCGTCCCATGACACTTGTTTAATCGTCTGAAAGGTTTCACTAGCTTATTTGCCTAATTTTTGTCAGAACTTCACGCACATTTTGTTATTCATTTCAACTTGTGCGCACGAAACTAACTCTCTGGAACGAGAGAGGAACTTATTGTCACGGTCCGTTCGAAAGTATCACAAGATACGTGAACGGCCGTGAGGTCAGACAGGTACATCCCCATGCGCGTGGAAAAGCGGAGAGCAATGCCTGGAAACATAAAAGAGCACTCGAAGGAGAAGAGCTCCAAACCTGGAGCTGAAAATGTGATGGGCCGAGAGGGGAAACACGTGGATGAGTTGGAAAAAAAGACAGTAGAATTCGAGGTGGAATCAAGGCGGTGGAATGGAGAAAATGGTCGCTAACTGATAGCAAAGAGGACAACGGAATGTTACAACAGTTCTTATAGCAACAGGTAGTATATCTGCTTCTAGGGACTTGTTTTTCTTTCTTTCTTACCACACACGTATAGAACGAAGCTTAGAGATACTTTACACTGGGTGCCTAGGAAAACGATTTTGCAAAATTCCCTGAATTTTCCCTGACTTTTCCCGGTTTTACCGGTCGCTAGTCACCCTGTTTATAGTACAAAAGGTAATTTTGCCATTTTCTGGTCTTCATTTCCTTCTTAAACCTGACGATTCAATTTTGTGTACCGTGTACACAATGTCCCTCCCACATTTGTATTGGTTGTGTTGTTGGGTTACATCCGGCTACGAGAGCTCGAACTTTCTTGACGACATCAAGTGTACGGCTAGTGGATGGTCTCTAATTGGCCTGCTTTTACCCTCAGGAATGTCGCTGCTCCTGGTTTTGCCAATGTTATTTAGTACACTTGATAACCGTTTCTTGGAAACTACGATGTCTCGCTCTCGCATGCTTTCATAATTTCGGAATAGCTGAATTTGACATCGGAAAGAGCTGTTATGTAGATCTCCCAATGCCTGTCAATTTTCGGTGGCTTAACTCAATGATTTCAGCTCGCTATTTGAATACTAACTGCTTTAATATCTGCCCAAACAATTCGAATAGTTTCGCTGTTCGAATAGATCTGTTAGGGATCTATGGTAACAATTAGCATATTTAAATGTGTCAAGCACGTTCATTTCACGTGAGCTTTCACTTGGAGTATTATTAGGGCAGGTATTAAAATAGATAGTATTAGAATAACGACCTAAAAACATTGGTTTATGCCACCAAATATTGACAGGTATTGGGAGATCTACATAACAGGGGTCTAAAGCCAATTGATCTAACGCCGATTGGTCCAAATTCCAATTCCGATTAGTCTAAATGCCGTTTGGTCCCAATTCCGATTGGTATAAATCCCCTTTGGTCCAAATTCCGATTGGTGTAATTCCCGATTGGTTTAAAACAGGGCCGTCCAAATCGTGCACGTCGCCCGCGTGCAACATAAAAAGCTCGCGGGCAAAGCCGAGGAGATAGTCCAAAACTCAGGAGGCGAGTGGGTATAGTTTTTCCTATGCAGTGTTGCCAGACTTTAGGAAGCGATTCCGTTAAATGAGGCATTATTTCTTTTATTACTGATACTTGTTTGTTTTTCGTCTCGCTTAACATGGCGCACATTCCGAAAAAGCATAAAGTCACTGAACCAGCATTTAAACCGGAGTGGAAGAATCTTTTTTTCATTGTTCACAGATCGGATTCTAAATGGCAATGTTTTAATGTTCGTTTTAATGTACCTGATGTCGAGTTTATTGCCACATTAACACGAAGGAAATAAAAGGTAAAGTGCCTCGGTTTTGTTTTTTTTACAGTGACATATTGATAATTAGCAACTCGACTTTAAGAAACTGATCGACGTAACGTGCAACAGGGGGAGAAGGAAAATTACCCACGTGCACGGATGCTGCTCGCGGACAAAAATCTTGGACAGCCCTGGTTTAAAAGGAGACTAAAATTACTTTAAATTTTCAACTGAAAACGAGAAAATTTGAATTATTTAAAACTATTTTTTTGATTAGTACTCGCATGTGAGCACTGTTACGATGTTGACTGCGTAACTCGGAAACTACTCGTTGGAATTCGATCAAGTTTTAAAAGTATACAGAGTTTTATGTACCGTAATATTCCCCCAAATTTCATCTTCCTAGATTTTACAGAGCCTTAGTTATTAACATGTTGATCTTGGGAGCCGCATTTTTATTTCTGTTCATATCTCAGTTATCGTTCAAATTCGGACCCATGTTCATATGAACTTTTTTGCTTAGAATCACACCTACTACCTCCCCTAAAAGTTTGTACAGTGAATTTTGAATCACCCTATATAGCGGATAGGTATAGTTTATAAAAGTATTCAGAGCACTTTTTGAACAATTACATGCATATGTGAACCTTAGATAAATATAATTTTAAAAAAAAATTAAATGAATTTATGTGTTTCAAGAAAATGACTTTTGCCTTTAAGTATTTGTAGATAAAAAGGAGAAAAAAAATATTTTCTATGGGTTGAAAAAAATGAGAATTTTTTTATACGTATATAAAATTATTAAGATATTTCATTTTTTGTAAAGGTTATTAATAGCCGCTGTGTAAAGGTTATTAATAGATCACATAAATGCTGAACCGCACACCAGCACCCGCGCAATTGGCGCTGCCCTTGGAATGGACAGACTAACTACTTTTAATTCAATATTTGCAAAAATTTTATAAATAACGTTGGGCAAAATATTTATTCAATGAAAACAATTCTCAATCAATTCAATTTTAAATTTCTTTTAATTTATAACTTGAAAAACCTAACACAAAAAAGAACGTAAAAAATCAAAAATTTAAAAACATTAAGATTAAATTAACACCATCCCTCCCTTCCCTATGTTACATAATGTGACTGAGCCAAAATAAAATAAAAATTATTTAACCATCTAAAAAGGACAATAATATAATTAAAAAGGGACTTAGACTAATAAAATTTAAAAGATTACTAAATAACAAAGCTTCTAACAGTCAGAGTAATCTCAAGTCCACTGTCCTGGCAATAATTTTCACACCTCGTAGAAACGGACTTCATTGTTAACTCACAACTTGTTTAAAAAGTGATAATATGAAATGATAACGATGGAAAATTTTGACTTTTGGAGGTCTTGAAGAATTAGAATTTTGAAATTAGGTCCGAAAAATTCACAATTAAAATTTCGATAAAATGAAAATGCAGTCCAATAAATAGCCAATTATTTCATCATACTTAAAAATTAAACATGCTCCATGATAACTTAAAAATAAACATTAAAATTAAAAATTAATTTTAATTTTTTTTTCACTTAACAAGAAAACTAAGTAGTGATGTCAGTTCATTTTCCGTTGCCTAGCGATTTATTATTCAGTTAGATTTTATTTAACATTATATGTTGCCGTTTATAGATGTAATTTCTTTAGGTCTTTGTAAATTATATATATGTCTTTACATGCTACAGAATATAAATTTAAGAAATGAAGACTCAATTTCCATTTTTACCAATTTCGGCGTAAATGGGCTAAGAAAATAAATTTTCCCAATTATCATTTTATGAAGCTGCCCTATAGCGAGAGGATAGGCTACCCAGCAGTCCTGTACACTTTTGCAACACCCTGTGTTTGACCCTGTAGTTAACATAACGATTTGATATATGTATGCCTTTTAGTATCCAGCCTCCATAGGATAACCCTTAAAAACACTTAAGAGTAAAAAAGAGGATAAAATCATAAAATGAAGCCTCAATTGTTATATTATTTTTAATACGCAATGATTATAAAATCGTCTAATTATAGTAAGAAGAAAGAAAATTCAAAAAATTTCCGTAAAACTCGATAAAACTCTAATGTTTCATTTTACAAAATTACTCATTTCTCTTTTGTATTTTAACTTGGGAGTTTGGTTCTCTCTCGCACTCTCAATGAGAGGATTCTGTACTTTTGGGATTTCCCCGTGGGATTTTTGTCCTACCTTCATACTTTTTTAGGGTTACCAAAATTTATTATACCCTTTATTTTAGTAGTTGTGTGCATGGTTATTCACTCTCTGGGAGAGGATCAGAAATTTTGTCCTACCTTCTGGAGGTCTATGAAATTGTTTCTGATATTGTTTATATGCCCAAATATTCTCTATTGAGATCTCGGCCAAAGACAAGTGACCTTCATGCTTGCTAACCCACAGCACCAACTTTGCGCGATGAACTAAAGAAATACCGTCGTCCAAGAAATACCATCGTGTGCATGATAGATGTGATATTCAGTTATTTGTAAAGAGTCCTTATAAATGACGATATATACGTATATTATACATTTCAAAATCTTAACAGCAGCTTTAACTTGAAAAGAAAGAAGCAAGACATCAATCTTGATAATTGAAAGGGAGGGGTGAAAATATGAAATTTTATCTTCCTTATTAATATCTCTAAAAAGGCGTATAGACACAGTTTATGGAGATGGTATGACGAAATCCCCAGAGTAAAAGCACACAGAAGGCCATAACTCCCAAATGAAGCCTCATTTTTTAATAATTTTTATAGGTCATTTTTATCGAGTTTTCAAAAAATGAACTGAAGTTTTATTCTTACGATGGGGGCGGGTGTCCTTATTGCTTTCTTCGATTAATTTGCTAGATTATTTCTTTTCTTTCTAGTTTATAGTTCTTATTATGGGAATTATTCTTCAGTAAACTTCTATTTTTTTATTGTTCAAGTAGTTCGATAAAAGTTATCTAAAAATTATTAAAAGGTTCCAAAATAGTAGTTTAGTGGACGACTTATCCGAGCTCAACTTGAATGAGGCAGAGTTGGTCTGTTTATTGTACATGCAAAATTATGGCAAGCAAGCCGAGAAGCAGCAGTTAGAGAGCTGGTTGATTTTATTAAAAAATGGCTTACTGGATAGAGACTCATTTAGAGTAAATTTAGCAGAAATATGTGAAGAATATACTGAATCAGGGATTGTCAGTCAAAGGCCGTCGCAACAATATGGATTTTATTTTAGCCCGGTTGTTGAATCTAGCCAAGTCGACGATGATAAACAAGATTATGGGCGAGGTCAAAAATGCAAACACCGAGTTGAGTTGTTGAAGCAATGATTATTGCTACCATTGTTAAAGTATTGTTGAGTATCGTAGCAACAATGATTTCCTTGACTAACTCAACTCGGTATTAGCATTTTTGACCTCGCCCTATGTAAAAAGAGTTTTATCAAACCAAGCTTTTATAATGCTTTATTTAGTGGCAACAATAAAGCTTAATTTTGCAACAATAAACAATAGATACATTTACCTCTCGCCATAACGAAATGTCCAATTGTTACAACAATCAATTCGTAGTAATGAGTTAGTACCATTAGAACATGAACCAATGAACCGATTTGAAAATATTTTTCTTTATCATAAATTGTCATCGATTCTGCATAAGTGTGTCAAATTGCAGCTCCCTAGCTTGTCGGAAAGTTGGTTTAATATTGATTACAAGATTTGACCTAAACAAATTAACACAGCAAAGTTATAAAAAGCTTTTAATAATTAGAGTTGGACAGTTGCCCGCCCCAAGTTAAGGGGATATTCACAGAATGTGAAAGATTCTATCAAGGGAATTCATCCGCGAATGGGTATGTACGGACTACTTGTATACGCGACATAGAATCACTATATGAAAGTTATAAGTATGTGATAAAATTCGATGAGTCGTGGTCGCAGGAGCACCGCGATTAGTCACAACTATCAGTAGGCGATAGTCTGATAGAGGATAATCCAGACATAACGGAAATCAAGGGGGTGGTCCCCCTTAACGCGGAAAGCTCTTAGACGGTCCGCACGGTCTTTGTACAGATGCGTGGCAAGATGAGGTTTCACCAAATATAGATAGAGATAATAATAAGGAGCCTCACCAGGTTAATGATAAATCAACCGGTGAAGTCAGTTGTCAGACGGTGGTCATCGAACGGGTTGAAGTTTGTGACCCAGTACCGGACTTAGTCCTTCAATTTAAAGATATGCTTTCAACGTTGGAGATTTTGAGCGCAAATAATACCAATATTAATAGGAAGTATATAGATGAACAAATCCGATCGGTGCCACGTACCACGATATCTATAGGCACTCAAACAAAGCAGTGGCATAGGCGTCGCAAAAAAAGACCGAAAACATGGTCGTAATGACAAAGACAATTATAATTTGGCGTGTTATTTTCGTAAAGCAAATAAGCAGAAGGGAACAACTTCCTGTAATAATGATGGTCCTACTAAACAGTGTAACCATCACGGTAGAAGTATTAGAAATACTTCTAATATATTTTCTACTCCGTTATCTGCGTGTCCTGTTGATTCCTCTCAAAGGGGGGGGGGGGGCACAGAAAGATAGTAAGCGTTATCATGCAGAAAGCCAGAAGGCAGGGCGACTTCACATAAAGAGAATAGTTGGGGTTGTAATTATATTCATGACAAGAAGTCAGGGGTACTGAAACAAAGTAGTGTGTTTCGCAGAACTACTGGGCCGAGCTATTTAATTTTACCCCAAAATGAAATTATTTGCTGTAAGGGTGATAGTTTATCCAAGAAAGAGGGTTATCTATCAATGCAAAAAAGGGGAGTCAAGGGTAAACGCTTGTGCACGCAAGGTGGTTCATTAAAGGCTTAAACGCAGCGGGTATAGCGCAAGATAAATAAAATAAAGGAATACAAAAAATAGCTCCGGGTCCTATTCCAGACCCTCATCTAACGGACGTATACAGAGTCCACAAGCTTATGGATGCGAAAGCGCCTAACTGACAATTTCTCGTAAAGTGGGAGGGGTACACCAACTTGGGAGCCCGAAGATAACTTGCGTAACGGCAAAGAATTGGTCATGCAGCTTTTCAAACAAAATCGGAAAAAGCCAACCGATGTTTATGCGGTAGCAGAAACAGCTACAAATAAGGCACGAGGTCAGCACTCTCGCTTGCGGTATTTACTGAAGGCGCCAAAAAGTAATCACTGTTTTGGGGCAAATCCGCATGGGGGGGGGGGGGGGGAAAAAGTGTCACGAGCATGCAGTGAGAAGATTGAAAGCGAGCGCGAAGAGAGTAGCGCGAGGGGCGTTTGCTTTCATTCAGATCGGTTACCTCCATCTATTGGCAAGGAGGTTCATTTCCCTTCACAGCCAGTTATCAATACAATTAAAATTAATAAAGAAAGGCTGTGGAGGAAGCGCCGTAGGCGTAAGCACGTGCCGGTGCAACTAAAATTGGGAGAGAGAAAGGGGAGAAGTGAGCGAAAAGTGGTACGAAGTGGATGCAGGTTCTGGCACTCCTCGATCTGATGGTTTACGCTTTTACGAGCTAGAGGAGCGAACCCGGCCACGGAGAAGGACGGGAGAGATGAAATCCTTCGCCGAGGTGAAGGTTGACGGCACGTCTACGGAGCCTTCTCATGAGTATCTCTCGCCGCGAACAGTTAATGCCCCCACCAACAGCGGCTAATACTGTGTTGTTAGACTTTTCCAGAACGTCTGTGTTCTGAGGGAAGGCGGAACGAGATGGGCCGCCATTGCTGGTCGACGAGCGACAACAAGGGAACCTGTCAGCGAGCGATGACTACTTACGGGATAAAGACGTTTAAGACGCCGAGACGAACCCAGGTTGCTGTCCTCGGCCAACGAACTTTGCCCTCCTCGAACCCAGCCGGGTGTCAAGGCAGGAACTGTGCTATTCAACGTGGATCAACGATTTTCGCATACAAGTCACGTCAGCATTTGCATCTGCCAGCCGACTCTATGCCATAACCTCAGCCAGAGGTCTGACCGAGTGTCTCTACGCTGTGCTTCACCAAGACTTCCACTTCAAGCGGGGACAGCGTTATCCAAATTCCCACATTATTTTCCCTTGGGGGTTTCAAGCCTACGTCGAGGACGGACTGGGCTGCATCGTACCCTACTTTCCAGGTAAGCTAACTCTCCTTCCTCTCTCTGCTCTATGCGTAAAGTTTTGCTCACAACGTTTTGCTTCCACGCAATCGCTTTAGAATTAAAGAATTATGTGCAACGCCTAGCGTCTCGAAGGATACTTGTGCTCATAAAGATTTGTTTTGCTTTTGCAGATGCCGCTCCTCAGGCGTAGCCTTTAACGCTTTTGCGTAGCCGTTTTCGTTATGGTGGCGGGTCATTCATTATTTTTATTCTTAAGTGCAGCGGGACTACGTCCATTCTTCACTTAGTTAAGACGTTGTGGTCGCCACGGCCTGGCATCCATCATAATCATAATTTGAACTAAGACTAAGGTTTCTCTTATAATTGTGTAAATTTGAGAAATGGGGACGTAGCTCATATAGCCCGTCTTTCCTTATGCATTACAATTATTAATGCGCTCTTTTTCTAAACCGTTTACTGTGTATGGGTCGTTGCATCCTCTAGCCTCCTTCGAGAGTTTCAAATAAAGATTTAGTAATGTTATTAACTGTGTCTTATATTAATAAGTTTACCCTCTTCCACTGCGTTTTGACAAGGTTACGTAACAATAGTGAAGGTACTCATGCCCACAAAGAGCAACATTCCGAATTTCAACCTTCTACCTCAAAAAATGCAGAAATTATGAAGGGGATGGACGGACACACGAACAGTGTGAAACCAATAAGTATCTGCATTCTTCTGCTACTTAACAAGAAGTTAATCCTCCCGAGGAAGGTATAGGAAAGTAGCGGAAGTCCTGAGATCATCTATTTTTACTTTTTTATCTCACTCTTTAACCCCCTTCCCCAATTTTTTAAATCGAAAAATTGATGTTCTCATACGTAGTATTTAGAAAGTGTAAAAGAGCTCTATCTTCTTTCGTTTCTCATCATTTACGATCGAATGATATATGACATGCCACATGTTGCCATAGTTCTAAAGACCAAGTAACTGCCACCCCCACAATTCCGACCCCATTCGGACAATTTGGCCCAAGCTTCATAATAATGTTGATCTTGGTTAGAGGTATATGCATACCGAATTTCACTCGTTTATATGCATAAATACATGGAGACCTTTTGGTCCCCTCTAATTTCCACCCCCGGAACTTCGTTTCCATTAGGCTAATCAATACCAAACTAAATAGTGAAGTGCGGATACCAATAGTAGGCTACATTCCGAATTTCAACCTTCTATCTCAAAAATTGCGAAAATTATGAAGGGGACGCACGCACGGACGGACAGACGGGCATTGTGAAACCAATAGGTAGCTCCTTTCTCCCACTACTTAATAACATCGATGCGAATGACTCTAGTACTTCCAAAAATGAACTAGCACTATTTATTGCAAAAACGCTTCAAGAGTTTTTTGATAACCCAAAAGACGTTCAGAATGTTTGTAATAGTACTCAGAGCCATCTATCTCGATCTGGCAATCGGAATGGTACAAAATTTGGTAAGGGCGGGGGGGCGCGGGGCAAAGAAAAATAAAAAAAGAATAATGTGAAAAATTTTGTAGTTCCAAAAGTCACCTTGATTGAAAAAGCCAGATTCACTCAAATTTCACTTGTATACTTCGTCAAGGCCTTATAACGACAAATGAAAATTCCATGTTCCTCAATCTTCATTTAATACAAATAATAGTAAATTTGTTTAGTTTGCGAAAAAGAAAAGTGTATATTCCATAGAAAAATAGACAGTAAATAAATCGGTTTTTCGGGGAGGGATATCAGCATTTCAGCTGACTACACGAAAGTTTTTCTTTAGGGTGAGTAGTAGAAAACAGTAATTTATCCAAATGAATAAAAAAAATAAAGTAAACATATATTACCTTGGTCTGGAAACGAAGTGTTCGATGTCGAATTAGACATATCCCACAGAGTATCTAGGAATAGTAAAACATATTTGATTGAGAAAATAAAGGTAAATTAGAAGTATACATGGTGGAACAAAAGTCCTCCCCCCCCCAACTTTTTTGAAAGGATTTGGGCATTTTAAAAAAATAACTGTTTTCTCATCGATGGCATTGTTACTAATGGGAAAGAAAAATGGTTGAAAATTTCAATGAATGTCCTCCACAACTTAGTTTCGAGCATGCTTCAGAGGGCCGTCGCAAGAGGTGGCAACACCAGGTTTTGACAGTTCAAACATCCCAGGCAAGTAGTTTGTGTAGAAGCCCAGAAGCTACTGCGAAGACGTGATTTTTATCCTTGATAAAAATTCTTAACTACTTATTTGTCAATGCATTGACCATTTTCTAATTTTCTGCTGAACCCAAAATAAAACGTTTAAAAATCGAACCTCGTTTTCTTAAAAATAAATCACTTCTTCACAGTAATGTCCATCGATGAGCAGAATCTTCACTGCGGTGCTTCTATGTAATCATGAACCTACTCTAAGAGTGGTTATCATGGTTAAATTTTTTTAGATTTCGCAGTGGAATAAATGACAGAGCGGACGCAATTTAACAAAGAATAAAATTTAATGATTTTATTAGCTAAATTTATCTTATAGCTAACTATATAACTTTACTAAGTAATTTAAATGACACTAATGTTAATGCCAGAATTATTTTTACGAAAGCATAGAGATGAGCTCACGTCTAGCTTTAATCCTTAAATCAATAAATAATTAGCGCACACAACTTCACTATGAATAGAATGAGTTGAACGGGATTCACACATTAAGCACAGCACAATTCAAGCTATGAAGACACAAGTGGAAATGGCACATGACGAATTTTCTTGTACGTCGAATTTATTACTTGACGGTTGCTCTGAAGCACCAAATTCGTTTCTACAGGGTGATTCTGAAAAAGTGTTTATAACTGTAAACAATGACAGAGGTGACCAGAAGGAACATTTTCTTTTAATACAATGTCATCGAATTTGAACGCTAATTGAGATATGAAGAGATATAAAAATGTCGCCACCTAGATCAACAAGTTAATAACTCAGGTTCTGCAAGACCTAGATAATTAATTCTGGAGGAATAATAGGGTACATAAAACTGTGTATACCGTTAAAATTTGATCGTATTCCAAAGAGTAGTTTCCGAGTTAGGCATTCAAAATCGTAACAGTGCTCACATGCGAGTACTAACCAGCACATGTTACGATGTTCAGTACGTAACTCGGAAACTACTCGTTGGAATTCGATCAAACTTTAACGGTATACAGAGTTTTATGTACCCTATTATTCCTCCAAAACTCATTATTCTAGGCGCTGCAGAACCTGAATTTTTAACTGGTTGATCTTGGTGGCGGCATTTTTATTTTTATTCATATCATGAGGATCAAGTTCAGTGATGATCCTCACAATTTGAAGAAACACTGACGTAAATTATCTCGCTTCGGGATTACACTTAGGTATTAGCACTTTACACTTTCACCAATGGTAGAAATCACAAATTTGAATCACCTTACCAGAAACTACGCAGGTAAGATGGGTCAACACAAAACTTCACTACACTTTATTAGCACTTCACACTCTTTTCGCATAAAAGTGAGAAAATATGCTGACGTAGAATCACACACATTCGACGCTCCAAAATTATACACACTGAAATGAAGCACTATAAAATCCCAATTTAACTCGTCAGCCTACGTTCGCTAATAAGAATTGATGAATTAAACAAAACAAGAAACCGATGATGTGAATATTGCCGCTGAAAACTCGTTGTATTCACAATGGGGAATTGTTGAAGCTTTTGCGGAAAGGACCGTTTCGCTTGAAGATTTGCAATGAGGCGAAAAATGGGATGCTCACGCATTCAGTCCCAAAGAAATTCTGTAAGTGTACGAAAAGTCCGTCGATTAGAATTTGTCTTGTCGTGGAAAAGAAATTACGTTAGGGAAAATCACAGTCTACAGTGCTGTATGTTAGAATGAAGGACGAAGTCGAATTAAAACAATCAAAGTAACAATTCAATGGAATCGACTACTGCGTGTACGGAGAAGTCGTAAAGAGAAGCTCGTGTGTTGGCGGAAAATTCCCCCTGTTCTTCTCTCGATATCATAGAGATAGATAAATATATCCAGAGGTAGAAACTCAGTGGCGCCACAAGTCCTTTGTTCACCAGGGCGGTGATGCGAACCGATCCAGTCTTAAATAGCAGACGACTGTATTGTTTTAGTCTATTTTTCAGTAAATGTTGCGTTTAAAAGTTTATTATTCCAAATTATAAAATATGTCAGTTTCTATGAGGTGTGTAAAATTAGTTTGCCATTAAAAAAAGTGATGTCAACAACCATTTATTTCAATTCATATTAGCAATTGAGTGAAAACTTGCAAAAGGTTATAAGCTTCATATTGGAATAATTTATACGAACAAATTTTTTAAAAAAGTTTCTAGACTATTGTTAAGGAGAAAAGTTCACTCCGTGTAGCGAGTGATTTCGTATAATGGCAAAACGCGTTTGCAAATTATCAAACATGGAGCTAAGATAAACACAGATTATATCAAAAAGTTTATCATATCGTTTTGGACTCCGATGTTCGAAAGTTATATCCGAAAGGTAATCACATTCTCCAAGATTCTGCCCCTGCTCCACAAAAATCTTGACTTCTTGGAAAAAAGAAAAGTGAAGTACATTCACCGACAAATGGATGCCACAATCTCCAAACGCAGCCCCAATGGGGTTACTTAGATCAAAACTGTGGGGTCGCAAAGTAAAAAGTCTAAATGGGCCTAAAAGGCTCTTTTCGATGAATGGAAGAAAATGCCTCAGGAACTTATGAATAAAGCTCTGGATTCGTGGAAAAAACGTTGTCGATCGTCTATAATAACCAGGGGAAGTAAACTAAGTAAAATGTTATTAATGAGTCTTGTGCCAAGAAATTACAATACATTTTCAAAATCGTCCATCTTCATTCCATCCCACCCTCTGTATTCTAAGGCGTTTGCTTGATTGCTGTTTTTGAAATTTCCCATTAATGGATAAATGTACAACAATTTTTATAGCTGCCGCCACATAAGTTGAACGACAGGATGACGTCATTTCTAACGCCAGCCAATAGACGTTAACGGGAAATAAATCGCTTAGCTATTCCATGAAACATTCGCTTTCGTTTTCGAAACATTGTTTTCGTATTTGTATTTAGTTTCTGTTTTCGTTTTTTCTTTTAAATAGATAAATGAAATTAATAAATTAAAAAATGACGCAGTATAGTCGACTCGAATGCAATTTGTTTTATATTATGACTTTTAATAGGCTTTCTACGTTTCAACGATATCCCCACCATTACTATTGTAGAACAAGTGCACCATGGGTAAAATCCAGACAAAGCATATTGATGAGATGACTTACTGCGCATGTCAAAAAGATCGTTCAACTTACGTGGCGGCAGCTATAGTAACGAAAAAACCCCACACATACATGGTGTTTTTCATTTATCTCATCAAGAGATGCCGCTGCTGTCATCAAATTTAGGATTTAGGATTCAATTTCGAAAGTAAGAACTTCATGATTTTTTACAAAACAAATATTCGAAGAGAATGGGTTTATTTCTTATCGTGAATTGGAGCGACACGGTGAAATGGTAAAACCATAGTCTTTTAATCTCCTGGTCTGTGCACGGCTATTGTTCTCTAGGTTAAAGTTTGGTCCGTAGCCGATATTGTACGCTAGATGGCCTTAACTACGACTTTTCAGTAGGATCTTAAGTAATTCTCCTTTACATAACGTGTAAGGATTGAAATTAAACGAAATAAATTTAAAGTAATATACGTTTGATGAGTTCACAAATTTTAGTAAATATGTAAATAATGATTGAAATTTGAAATGTTGTCCAGTTATTAGAATAAAGGCTGATTTTCCTTTGTAGATCTTCAATTCATATAATAACTTGTCAACATCTCACATTTCTTCTTCTTCTTTTCAGCCTAAACGAATTTAATCGTGTGACTGATAAGTGGATAAAGAAAGTAAGCTTTTATTAATAACGGAAAAATACAAACGTCCATCCCCTAGGCGGGACTCGAACACGCGACCAAGCGACTCAGAAGTCAGCATGCTAGCCTCTTCGCCACCTAAGCAGTCTACATTTCATATTTCAACCACTTGGTGAATTCTTAAACAGATGCATTTTTTAAAGTTTATTTTATTTACTTTCCATCATTATAAATTATGTAAAGGAGTATTACTTCAATAAAACCTCAAAAAATAAAATATAAATAAAAATTAATTGATAATAAACTTAATCAATGCTACAAAACTCTAATAATGTTATTACCATTAAACAAATAATTATTTAAAAAATTTAATTTTTTTTATCAATTTAATGTTAATATATTTATAGTTACTGAATTATACTCTTGTTTCTAAAAATTATTTATGTGTTTAAGGAAGAAAAAATAATTTTTCCATGGTTCCTGTAGGGTAAAACTGTGCTAATCCTCGGTAAAAGTCGTTTTTAACGCCATCTATAGTGTGTCCTTGACAATAGCTCAACTGAATAGGACCTGTGCACAGAAAGACCATGGTAAAACTATATCTGCTGCCACGTAAGTTGAACGATCTTTTTGACATGCGCAGTAAGTCATCTCATCAATATGATTTGTCTGGATTTGATCCATGATGCACTTGTTCTACTATACTAATGGTGGAGATATCGTTGAAACGTGGAAAGCCTATTAAAAGTCATAATATAAAACAAATTGCATTCGAGTCGACTATTCTGAGTCATTTATTAATTAATTAATTTATTAATTTCATTTATCTATTCAAAGAAAAAACGAAAATAGAAACTAAATATAAATACGAAAACAACGTTTCGAAAACGAAAGCGGATGTTTCATGGAATAGCTAAGCGATTTACTTCCCGTTAACGTCTATGGCTGGCGTTAGAAATGACGTCATCCTGTCGTTCAACTTATGTAGCGGCAGCTATAATGCATACGCATTTTGATTTTTAGCATATTTTCGTAGAAAAGTGCTTATGTGATCGGTTTGTCCAGCTGTCCGCCCGTCCGTCTGTGAACACAATCCCAGCAGTGCATTGCGTTGCAATAGAGAGAATGCATGTTTTGATTTGCTGGAAGACACGAATTATCCTTGCATTGGGGAAAACATGTCTTGAGCACATAGGTTCGGCTCTGCGCGTACTCTAAACGTTAATGAGATGGTGCGCGTGCAGGATGCACGTGACTGACGATTACTGAAAGGGCAGATCGGTCTCTAAATCAAAAGAATTTTTTATTCGTAGGGAGCTTATTATTTATTACGATAACCTGAAAAGGAATTAACTTTTTCACACTCTGTCTTCAACAATCCATTATTATGGGACAGATCACGAACAATATGGTATCATATTGTAGCGTTGGAACTTTCAATGCTAAGATATGGCATGTAATGTATCAAACATCTCGTAACAATTTGTCATCAGTGAATAAAACAAGTGAATAATGATAGTGGGAATGGGAAATGGTTTAGTAGCACGTGTAAGGGTACTATATAATTCTGTTAGTAGTTTCAATGCTAAGATATGGCGTGTAATATACAAGGTGTTTTTGAATTGAGTACAGATTTTTGGGAGATGATAGAAGAGATCCTTAGAAGTATTTTTTGTCATATGAACATTGGGTCCCCGCAGCTCCGTTTACTTACAATACTGCATTGAACAATCAAATGACACCGGGACGCAGTGTGCGTTGGTAGGCCTAGATTATTTTATTTTTAACAATTAACACAAGCAATCTACTGTAATAACTTTTAAAGTAATTGTTTGCAAAGAAATTTCAAAGTGCACGTGCTTGTTTGTTGAAAAGTCTTAAGACAAACTTCGTCAAGGAGATTCCATGGTATCCAACTTCTTTGTAAAATACGATTAGTCCATATGTAAATGAACTAATCGCATTCTGGGAAAGCAGTAGGTAAAGATTTGTTTTAAAAAGTATATATGATGTACGTTTTACATGTGTAAACTTAAACAAACAGTATGAATCGTTTTACATGGAATGATTATGCAGACATGCATCTGTGTCTCGGTGCTGCTGGTACCATGGATGGTGCAAGGCGTTTGTATGCTGAACGTTATCCTAACAGAATTCTTCCCAATTCACGAACATTTGGTGCAGTAAATCGTCGTGTAAGAGAAACAGGCGCATTCGCTCATGATAATCATCAGCGTGGACGTCGTCGGTGGTTACGCTCCCCTGAATTAGAGGATGAAGTTAATCATTGCAGCAGACGCCACTGGAAATTAAACACCGACCACTCAAAGGCAAATACCTTGATGGCCTTCAAGATGGCTGGCCATGCATACTCGGAGGGCCAATGCACGATGTCACGATGTCAGAAGACGCACACCGGTTGGCCTGCTGGAAGAACCAAGATAGATGAAGGCTCCCCCAGTCTTGTGGGTCTAGCTGACGTAAATCTGGAATAAATGTTGCCAGGTCTCGCTGGATAAGACTGTAGAATCCAGGAGACCATAGGTTGATAGTCACTGGCAGCGAAGTAGGAAACGCAGGTGCAGGAACAGAAAATTGACCCAGATGGGAGGGGAAAGGAAGACGACCCGGATCAGAGAAGCCACTCTGGCTGCAATGAGATAGTGCCGGATGTTAGGCAGACCCAGGCCTCCTCCATCAAAGGGGATAAACAACAGTTCCGCACGAACAGGGTAATGGACTGCTGCATACCCCCAAACACAGTCCACAACTGCACCGCGCACTTTCTTCAAGAGCTGAGGAGATGGTAAGGCGAATAGGCATTTGGACGTCAATAAAGACAAGGTGTGCGTCTTGATGAACCTCGCTTTGACAAGCATCGAGGTGGTAAAACGAAAGTTCTTGCTAAGGCGAGACAAACACTTATCAATTACTTGCTGCCAGTGCTGAGAGTCCATGTCCGGTAGAAAAGAGAAGACGTATCCCACCACTGTAATATGCTCACACCACGTTACTGGGAAAGATTGAAGATAGTCCACCATCCACTTCCCAATAGCAATGCCTTTAAACTTGACGAGATTGATGGAACTTCCCGTCGAAGTGCTAAAAAGATCGAAAGTTCCTTACAGATGCCCAGGGAATAAGCATCAGATACAAAAAGCACCACATCGTCAGTAGACCCGCGTACGGATGTTAATTGAAGCGGCTGGCAGATCATAATCCTGGACATATGGGTGGCAATTAAGAAACTGCAATAATGGCTCCAAATAGAAGATGTTTAGGATAAGGGGGGAGATGGGACACCCCTGCCTGCGCCCTTAGAAAGTTCGAAGAAGGACGAAGTGGAGCCATTAATCGCCACACATGATGAAGCTAAAGCTTACAGTGCTGAGTTAATCGTAGCAAATTTCCTAAGATGAAGGTAGTGAAACACTCGGAAAAGAAACAGGTGATTCACCTTGTCGAAGGCCTTCTCCTGGTCAGAGATTAACACAGTCAGAGACTGATGACGCGCGTACGCTTTCTCCATAACACACTTGATGGTGATCAGGTAGTCGGATATCCTGCGAGATGGAATGGAGCAGGATTGATCCGGATCGAAGAACTCGTCGGCAAAACATTTAAGCCATTATTGAATCACCCCAGGGAAAACCTTAAGTCTGTGTTGAGTAGAGTAATAGGCCTCCACTGGGTAACGAGTTCAGGGTCCGGCACTTTGGGGACTAAGATAATTTTCCCCAAAGTGAAGTCCGACGTAATGGAGGAAGGATCCTTCAGGATTGAATTGAACACTTGCACCAGGAAAGGCCCAAGAAGTTTCCAAGTCGCATTAAAGAACAAGCACAGGATGCCGTCTATTCCAGGGCTGGACGGATGACAGCCATCCATAGACAGAAACCTCTTAACGTCATCTTCGAAAAAGGGACGGGTGATTGACTGGTCAGCGTCAGCAGTGAAAGGTCTGAGTGCCTCGATCGAATTCATCGTGGCGTCGGTTGGAAAGAGTGGCTGGCCAAAAAATGATGAAAAATGAGAGTGGAAAGCAGACAAGATGTCAGAGTCAGTTTCCACTGTCCCATTCTCCACCACTAAACGATGACACCTCTTCTTATTGGCGCGACACCTCTCCTCAGCGAAACTGCTGACTACATATGTCGGACGTCAGATACCCAGGACAGTTTGGCCCTGAGAGCTGCGCTGGCAGCCCTGCGGATCATTAGAGCATTGATCTGGCGGATGTCATCAACATACTCCCCCTTCCGAATGGAACAGCGGAGGAGGCGCAGTATTTCTTGCAGCAAGAGGAGATAGCGCCGATTGCATCTAGCAGCATTCAACCCAATCTTTCTGAAAAAACGACGGATCTTGGATTTGAGAGCAAGCAACGAAGCTAGCGATGGAGGCAGGTTGTGTAGATGTCTTTCCACAAAATAAATGAACATTCTCTTGTATTTATCGATGTCAAGCAGAGAAACGTTCAAGAACCAATTGTTCAAAGCAGGGCCTGTAGAGGAGGCTGAAAATGGAAGCTTCCATGACCACTTGATGGTACTGTGGTCAGAAAAAGAGCATGTAATGACTTCCATGGAATCCGAAGCACCAGCAAAAACAGCGTCCACGAGAAAAAGGTCCAATCTCGAAGACACAGAGGGCCCCTGATGAAATGTGGGCCCACACTGGCTGGAATGAGAAGAAGACGCACAAAGATCGAAAAGGGCATTCCGCTGGCACAACTGGTAGACTCACCCGGACAAAAAAATGTCGTTCTCAACCAGATGGCAATTGAAGTCCCCAGCAACCACTACGTGGCAAGGACGAGCACAGGTAAAAGTCTTGATCTTCAATGAATGTCCATTTCTCTGTTGATAAACACGGGGCATACACATTAAGCAATCGGAATTTGAGACCAGATAGCAGGAGGTCCAAAGAAATTACCCTGCACTCGCAGTCAAGGACACAATTCGACACCACGATGGAGGGGGTTGAAGTTGATGGAGGCAACCCCTTGCCCATGTGGCAAAGATGAGTTGATAAAAAACTGCGCAGCTGGATATTGACTGCGAGGGCCAGGGAGGTTAGAAAGCTGTTGAGAAGCAGCAAGCTTCATCTCTTAAAGAAGAAGGACATTGGCCTGTACAGGGAAATAAATGATGAGAAAACCGATTGCTTGAAGGACAAGCCAAGGGAATGAACATTTAGGAAAAAGACTTTCACTGCGAAATTAAGCTGACGGAGGCTGACCTGTATCTGAAGGAGACTTAAGCCTCACCGACGGGGGAGAAGGCTCAGTTGTTTTCCATCTGGGGAAAAGAGCACGTCCCGAAGAGGAAGAGGGGCTGCGACGATGACTTGCGCAGCTGTCTTTTTCAGATGAAGAGGACTAAAGGAATCCCGTCCCTCTTGCTACGATGACGTCGGGGCTTTTTCCTGCGAGGGCTTTCAGGCGTCGCAAGATGATCCCGCTGAGCAGACGCCGATGACTTTGAGGTCCCAGCAGAGAAAGAAATTCTACTAGGTGCTGGCGCACAGACGATTCGCAGAGGCTGAGATGCCGATGAAAGCGTGGATGGAGGAAGAGATGGAAACTCCTCCACAGCAAACACCAACCCGGAGAACAACGAATTGTCTACGGTGACTTCAGCAAAGTGACGATCCTCCAACACTGGAGAAACACATGGTGAAGGAGGAGGAGAAACGGTCTCACGAAGCACACGAAGCTACGGAGGGGGAGGTGGCATTTCCCTTCCAGAAGTTGTAGGAAGATGCGACGATTGTGGGGCCGTCTTCGACTCCTCGGTGATGTACGAGGCGTGGTTGCTCTGCTCGCCTCAGGTGACCTGGCTGGTGAAGTCATCTTTGCTGACTCCTGGGACGACATTCCTCGAGACGGTGGTGTTGGGGCTGCTGGTAGAGCATCTGACCTCTCCGAGCACTGGTGGAATTTGTGAACTGCTTTTGTTGCAGAACTCACATTTCCTGAGGAGAGGAGAGTCTTTTCGAACGTGAGAAGTCTTTTTGCAGTACCAGCAGCACTGCCTCTGACCCTTGTAAGACACGGCGACGCGATCTCCACGCATTACAACGAATTCAGGAATGTCTCTATGTAGATCCATGTAGACTATGATGTCACCTGTCATCTGAAGAGGAGAATCTGGGTGCTGAGGATACGAAATTCTTCACACCACACCGTATTCTGACATGTAATCTTGGAGATACTTTTCAGCCATCAGTGGCGATGCACCCCGGATGAGGACTGGAAGATATCCAGGTTCAGCATAAATCAGGTGGATGGTGGTTTGCCTGACCTTGATGGAGTCAGCAGCCACTATTCGGCCTGTCACATTTCGTTGCCTGCAGAGCATCCTCGATTCTGTTGGAGAAAGCCTCTGCAGGACGGAAACAGCGGAGTCACCCGACAGAAGAACAGGAGGGATACACGTTTTTGTGTACAACACCTACATAAACATGGCGATGGCAAAAGGCCAATCGGCAATCATGTCTACCATGTGTTCCATGGTGACAAAAAGTAAAGTTAAAGTTAATAAAGTTGGGAAAAGTTCCTCTAGAAGCACCAGGGGGGGGGGGGGGGCGCAAAAGGGGTATGTTGTGAGCTACTGACTAGAAGAAAATGTTGTTGGCTGGCAGGCTCATCATGCAGTGAGTAAAATTTTTGGTCATTCACATATAAGAGAAATCTCAACAATCCCTGAGTATCATGTCCAGCTCACGACAAACGACGGAAGTGATAGTGCATGCTTTATTAAGTTATTAAGGCATTAAATTGATTACATCTATTATAAAAATTCTTACATAAATGTGATGTGGAATAAAATAAATAAAAAATTCTTAATTTTTATTATGTGAACACATCACATACCTCACGACCACAAGTATATATTTTTTAAAAAAGTATATAACAAGCATCATAATATATGACCAATACTTTGTCAAAAGAATAAGATTTAACCATACAAAAAAACTATTTGTGAGTACTTCCTTTAAGTAAGGCACTATCATCTATTTTTGGTACTCTACAAAGGTTGTATCTCTTAGGAAAACCATAGGAACAACTGGTTGCTCAGGCGGAGGTTGAACAATATGTGTGACAGAAGAGGGTATGACAATATGTGTGAAGAGGGTAAATCATCCTCATTACCATCTACCATATCTTCTTTGATATCTGATTGAACAATGACCTTCTCTTCTTTCTTTTTGTAAGTTCGTTTGCAAGATTTATGCTTAATACTTGCAAGTTTGAGTCGATCAATATGCACAGTATCTATGTCTTTGTATTTAAGTCCTTTCAGTTTGACACAAACATCTGAAATTTTTTCAATAATCTCAAATGGTCCTAAGTATTATGCAGAAAATTTTCTCTTGGGTCCTCCTTTCTGGAGAAACCATACTTTACAACCAACATCAAACTTAGGGACAACTTTTCCCTTATTGCGTTTAGCAAATTGCTGATTGCGCTTATTGATATCAACAGCCATAGTTTTTAGACGAATGATATCTAAATTTTCCAATATCACTTCTCTATTAGGACATTGAATTTGTTCTCCTTGAATGTCAAGGGGCAGTCTAGGATGATAGCCATATAACATATAGGTTGGTGATTGTTTTGAATTACGATTAACAGTGGTTCTGAGAGCAAAGAGGGCAGCATCTAAATGATCATCACAAAGAGTTCTAATAATTTCAACCAAAGTTTTATTGTTTTTATCCACAAAACCATTAGAGGTTGATTTATAGGATGTATAGGACGTAGTAAATTTATGAGTAATACCAAGCTCATTACAGATTAAATTAAATATTTGGGACATGAAATTAGTACCTCTCTCGCTGATAATTTCAGAAGGTATTCCATAACGACAAATGATTATGTCTATAAATATTTTTGCTATGGTGTCTGCCTGTTGAATTTTTATTGGAAAAGCTTCCACATGTCGCGTTAGTATGTCAATAAAAACAATAATATAGACAATTTGTGACGATAAAGGTTTGTAAGGTTTGAGGATTAATTAGCCAGAAATAGAATATTCAGATTAATTATGTAGATGAGCTATTTTATACTGGCGTTCATAATTGTCTGTTTAGATTCGGAATTAAGGTTTTATAAAGTTTTAGAAGGATTTAACTTAGAGTAGAATTAAATAAACTTTATTATTTTAATTATTTCTTTTTTCTGCGCTTGTTAAGAATCGTTTTTAAGTGTCACTTTTGGCATTAGTCGCAAGGGGAGAAAGTGAGATTCATTTTACATCTCATTGTTTTAGTTGTTGGTCTTGTTTTCAAGGACCTAAAGAGTATTGCCAGAGTTAGCTAAGTAAACAACAAACAAATTTGAGAACAGGATATGGGATAGAAAGACCACGAGAAAGACAAGGTAAGGATTGAACTTTGGAATCTGAAGTGAGCAAAGAGACAAGAAATAATCACGTGAATGCCAAGGGCTTTTTAGCATAAGAACAATTGGAGAGGTGTCTACAGACTTTGATTGACAGGGAGATTCACCTTTTTTTTGGTGGATAGTCAGCGTTTCTAAACGCCTAATTGGTTATTGAAGTTGGATCTGTCTTGTCAGTAGTTCTAAGTGAAGAAGACGTTAGTAGTGATTTAACTTTCGTGATAGCCGGTTGTGCGGCCTCGCTACTCAATTTTTAGCTTAATTCGGCCTTCATCTGGTAATTCAAATGATTCCAGATGAGAAATTCTAAAAAGTAGACTTAACTCAAATATTTTAAGTTTTAGTTGTTTAATTTAAGTTCACAACAAATTTATCTTTGTGTTCGCTCGAGTCGAGGATTTTAAAGAGTATCCGCCTAGCTGAGAACCAGCTCCGTCAATGTAAATAGTTCCTGGAGACTAGTATTGGTTGGAGAGAAAGTAACCACCCCAAAAGGTACATAATTTCATCGTGGAAGAAAGAGTCTAGCAGAGCGATCTACCAGCCACTTCGGAGGAGGAATCCCCCCCCCGGACGTTTCAATGTAGCCAGAGAGTGAGAAAGACATCCAAGAGCGGACAGATTGAGAAGACCACGGTATAGACCATTTTCATTTATGTCTCAATGGCCATTCTTTCTGTTTCATTTCATTACATTCATATTTGGGAACGGATTATTTAATCAGACAGATAGTGGGAAGGACAGATACATTTTACATTAAAGCAGTATATTTTTCATAGAAAGCTTAAATTATACTCTTCCTAAATTCTTACCTGATCCAGACAGACCATTTGCTATATTCCATTAAATCTTAGAAATTAGATTGTTAATCTTTATTGTACTCAGTAATTGTTAAATCAGTCATTCCTGTTTCGCATTTAGATATGGTTTAAACATTTCTACATTTGATTACCCTCTTTAAGTAAAGATTTGCACAAAACTCATTCTGATTTATAATCACTATTATTCAAGAAATTATCAATCATTACCTCGTAAATACTTATCTATTCAAATCTTTAAATTGATAGATTACCTTACTGTACATCATATAAATTGATTGCCAAGTCTTTACATGAAAATTGTGTTTTCTTATTTATACTTTACGATGATCCAGATTGTTACAATGTCTGTCATTATTACAATTTGAATTATTCTCAATTTGCATACCTAAATTGAACTTCATATTAATTGAATTTCATTATTCATTTATCCACATCTTTTATTCCAAATTACCAAACGTTATTGTTTTATATATCTTTTGTTATTTAATCAATAAACAACTTATTTAATTGTTTAAGACCGTTTCACGTGCCTATTTCTTCCCTCTTTGGCCGGCCTGTGTGCGGAGATTTTAGTATGTAAGTTAATGGGATAAATCCTAAATTATCATAAAAACTTTGTGAATAGTATAATTCACTGGCGCAGTCCTTTATAAATGATTAATTATTCATTCGACCACTTATTTCCATAATTATCCCCAGGAACCTTACAGGTTGAACAGATCCGATGACATCTAAAGCTAACTTTTGGAAAGGAAAACTTGCTTTTATCCATTGTTGAAAGGGAGCCTTACTCCTTTTAGTTTAGATTTCTGACAATTCATACAAAATCTAACATAATTCTTTATATTTTTATACATTTACGCCAAAACGCGCCCTTAAATTTGGCACTAAAGAAGCAATAAGTGTGGGTCCATCATCTCTTACTTGCTGAGCACAGAACCCAAAGCATACATAGAAGAATCAGTATATAATTGGAAGGGATTAGAATAGTCTGGTGGTGTAAGTAGCACAGGAACAACAAGCCATTTTTAATAGTGTAACGTTTTAAATTAATAAAACGCTACTCTGGAATAAAATGTAACGTTTTAACAAAGAACGTTGCTCTTGAATTAGTTCAAACCGTACCAGAAGTAATATCTATATCATTCTAAAAGTTAATCCTAATCGTTTTGAAACATTGGTTTTAAATTTAACATTTAAAAGCACCAAAAGTAAGCTACTAAAATTAATTAAATTCTTTTAATTAAAGTGCTAGAACCATAAGTTTAACTAAATAAAAAAAATTCTACTCCGACAACATGAGTGAGATTAAATTTAAATAGAAGATGGCAATAAATAAGGTATAGTGGATTTGAAACCTAAACATCATTAAGGTTGTGTTTATAAAATAATACAAAAAAAAAATTAAGCAAAATTATGATAAAGCTAGACTAAATAAGGTTGTATGCAGTTGAGGTGTCTTTGCAGGTAAGAAAACAAAGGCAGAAAATTTCAATATGGATCTTTAATAACATAAAAAGAAATAGTTGATAAGAAAAATGCTTATAAATAATCATCCCCATAAGTTAAATATAAGCAAGATAGCATTACCATGAAGCTTAAAAATTACAATTGTATGTGAATTAGACATGAAATATACACTCGTTTCTAATTGAATGTAGCAACATCAAAATTGCTAAAAAATTGTGCAAAATGCATCTGAAATACAAATAAGAAATGTTGAAAGTAATTGTGTGGCCATCACAATTAGAGGGAAGCAAAAACATCATATTAAGCTAGGATAAGCTCAAAATCCAGATAATTGAACATAATGCAATACCAAATAGTAGAGGAATTGTTCAATTCACATATAGTTGCCAAAATAATACTTGACAGCAAATTAATGAAAAATTGAAGGAAAAATTTTCTAGTTTTCCATAAAAATTGTAAAGAAAAATAAATATGAAAAAGAAAATAAAAGTTTGACTACTCTACTCAACCATTTGCTTAAATGCGAGAGGGACAAAAATTAACAAAAAAATAAAAAAACCCTCAAAAAAAATGTTGAAAGATAATTTGGAATTACATTATTGTTCAAGAAAGAAGATAAGAAAAAAAATTTACATAAGAAAAATTTTTAAATTTAGAAAGGTTAACTGTCCAAATTAAATATTAATTTTTAGGCCCCAGGGGCTTAATTAGCTCACTACAGACAGCAAATATTACAAGACTGGTATGATGAAGACTACTTCCGGAGAAGAGATTGTCTGGGATAACCAAACAAATCTGAATCACAGTTTGTAAAAAAGAATGTCCATCTCGACAGAAGTGGACGAGGAAGATGAAATGGAAAAAGGCTTACATATCCGGAAACATAGAGGAAAGTGAAATCAGGAAATTATCCTAGTAGAAACAACAGACTGAAGGGTGAACGCTGTAGTGGCTAAGGAAGATGGAAAGGCCTCATAGCAGCATCATGGCAGAGCAGCAAAGTAGTAAAAAAAAATTCCAATGTTGACAAATTTATACTCTTGGAGCAACAGTCAAGAAGCACACGGCTAGCACGCGGCAAAAATAGAAAGCACTCTTCAGAGCATAAATATGTAAATCAGAGAACAACCTTTAAAGACTCAATAACAATTAACGCATTACATAGACATTGTTGATAAAATTTAACTGCAAGGCCTTATCAAATAAAAATATACCAATTTAATCTTGTCATATTAATGGAATGTCAAAAACCAGAAGATCCTTATATAAATATTGCAAGAGCAAATGTGTACACAAATATTATTTTTATTTTTAATTATATCTTTTTGTATTCTGCCCAAAGCACAAAACATTAAATAAATAGGAAGAACTTAAATGACAAACAGCCAGAAAATTAAAATAAAACATTAATTATCATTTGTAACAGCTTTAACCAAAATATCCTGTTTTCAAATATCCAAAACAGTACAAAAAATAGTATTACTGATATAACAAAATTATAAAAAAATATTCCCTGGGCAAAATATTTTAAAATTAAAATGATAATAATTTGTTAAAACTTGTAGTACAAAATAACTTTGCTGGCTGAAAGTCAGATAAAATATAAGTGAAAATGTGATGGAAGAATTATTCGAACATCACAATAGTACAAGAGCATTTTGACACTTCTCATCCCAAATAAATGGTATCCCTTAAATTTGTTATAGGAACAAGGGTTTGTGAGAGATTTTTAAGGAAGGGCAGATAGAAGTTTATGGCACCAACCAGGGATCTGACTTCTTTTACATTCCTAGGTGAAGATAATTTGAGTAAACATTAAATTCTATCATTATCTGGTAAAGCTCCATGACTATTAATTATTTGACCTAAGTAGTTCACTTCATTATTTCATATTAGATCTTGTAAGGTCGTTACCATAGAGTTTTGAAAAAGATGGGTGGATGTCTTTCCACCTTCAGGAAGACGAGCCATTTGGAATTTCCCCCATGGAGATTGGAGAGCAAAACATTCTCTTAACTCAGCCTGAATGGGTACCTGAAAGTATCCATTGTTTAAATCAAATACGGAAAAGTATTTGTGTCCAATAAGGCTTTCAAAAATACCTTTTATGGGAGGCATAGGAAAGTCCACCAGTTGAGTAAGGTTATTAACTTTTCTGAGGTCAATAGTCATTCTGATTTCACCATTCTTTTTTGGTATGGTGTGAATAGAGTTCCATGAGCTTGTGCTAGGTACCACAATTCCAGCCTCAAGAAACTCATGAAGTTTCTTTTCATAAGCATCCAGATAAATGTGGGGGATCTTATATTGGTGAGAAAAAAACTGGAAAAGATTTGTTTATTTTAAATTCGGCTGTATATTTGGTAACCCCTTTTAAAACTTGAACATCATCAGAAAAACACTCATAAAATTCCAAAATCAGGCATTGTAAACTAGACAAATGAGAATTATCAATATCACCATAATGAATACCTTTAGCAGGCTCAACAACTTCTTCCAAACCGCTATAAACGTAGTCATTGTATAAGTCCTTTTTTTTAAACATAAATCAAACAAAACCCTCAGTGAAAACTGCACAAAAAATATCATTTTGCCAAAAGGGATAGATATGGTATATAACAAATAAACTAATTCACACAAGTAAGAACAATTCAATATTCAAGGGAAGAATTCTACTTTCTTTATAAGTACCTTTATAATAAATTACAGAATAACTATTATGTTAAATTCATTCTGAATCAGAAATGAAAAGAAAATTCTGAAAGAATCTTCTAGAATTAGTTTGGAACTTATCCTGGTCTTAAAGCACCAATATGTGTCACCTTAATGTAGTGATAACGTTAAGTTTGTTTATTTTCATTAGAAAAACAAGAACTATATCTTACTTTTTCCTGAAATTCACTCTAGAAAGAGTGTTTGAGACTTCCCACTAAAACAGTTTGACCCAGAAGTAATATCAGTACTAAATGTGGACAAAAATTAGTGCCAACAAATCTATTCAAAATATCAAAGAATAGTGACACTTGAAAATATATTTTGAATATTAGTATATATTCAATCCTAAGTGAAAATAAGCATTAAGTGATGGTTAAAGTTTAACCTAAAAGTGAAATTATTCACAAGTTTGCATTTCAAACAAACTTATTGTATTAGGCAGGCATATATGCCTGAACAAACAAAGAAATATGAAGCAAAATCTTTATATAGCACATTCAAAATGCAAAGTAGAAATTAACTATACAAAGAAAAATAACTCCGAAAACACTATTCCACATAATAAATTTTAATGACTCAGATGTGTATTTCGGAAACAAAGTTTCTATCATCAGTGAGTAAAGAACAACAAGAGAAGCCGAGTATTTATAATATATAAGAACCATAAGAGGAGTGGGAATACGGATGAAGGAATATACATGGTGATTTACATCGAATGTAAAAAACTTAAAGGGGGTATTATAGAGGTTAAGATAAACACAAAACGTCCTATGAACATGGGTTCAAATATGAACGATAACTGAGATATGAACAGAAATAAAAATGCCGCCACCAAGATCAACAAGTTAATAACTCAGATTATGTAAAGCCTAAATTAATGAAATTTGGAGGAATAGCAGAGTACATAAGACTGTGTATACCTTTAAAATTTGATCTAATTCTAACAAGAAGTTTCCAAGTTACTCATTCCTGTATTTCTTGTGGAAAGAATGCTAGGTTAGGGGTGTCATCGTTTTGCGGACCATATCATTAATGAAAAACATAGTTATTCCACAGATTCGTTTGAGGTTATTCATAGATGTAGAGATGGTAAAATGTTAGACTTCCTTGAATCGATTGAAATTGTGAAAAACAAAGCAACCAATAAAACCCACTGATGATAGCCCCATGCCAGTGGCATAATGGCTCCCTTTAGCAAAGTTTTTGACAAAATAATTTACTTTCCTTGATTGTTTTCCGTGATTTTTGTGACGTTTTCTGCCTTGCTCTTATAACCGGACTACTCTTTTTCCGGTGTGGGAGAGAAAAAAGGGGGGGAGGGAAGGGGTGTTGTTTGGCTTTTGTAGTCTAAGCTAAGAAGATAGTTTGTATTGGTTATTTTCTTTTGTTGTTCGCGTTTTTATTTTTGTTAATTTTTTGATTGGTTCTTATATATTATAAATACTCGGCTTCTCTTGTTGTTCTTTACTCAAGCTCATCTACAAAATGATCATCCGCACGATCTTGCTTCATGGTATGCCAGCTTGGGCTTCTGTGTGCAAAACAAGGTGGAAGGAGCTGCAGACATTCCAAAATATTACTCTGAGAGCAATTGTGAAACTGGATCGTAGAGTAGCCAATTATAATGTCGTCCATGAGGATCTAGGGATGACGCATATTGGCAAGTTTGTACAGGATACGATAACGACTATGCTCCCAAAGATGCTTAATCACAGGAATCAGTTAATGTCTGTAATTCACAACCCTTCTGACTACAGGAAACGCTTAAAACATCGCTTGCCCAGCCATGTCCTGGAAGTTAACTTCGACGATGTCAGGAATGTTATCTTCCCCGATTTTTGGATAGCCTAGTTCGCCTTTGGCTCCCCCCCCCCTTTCTATGACAATCTTCAATCAGCCTTTTTATCCCCAGAATGAGGGGAATATTCTTCAATCATCTTGAGGAGGACCTTCGGGGTTTTTTCAGGCTTCTCACCTACCTCAGTGTAATTCCCCTGGTCTAAAAATGTGACGAGTGAGTTTGGGAGCTCTGCTTTAGTACCACTCGCAAATAGAGTTCTTTAAATTCTGACGTCAAACAGTCAAACTCTGACGTCACAAATTGCTCAAATGCAATCAATACTCCATAGACTTGAAAGGAAGTCAGTTGAGGAAACCACAAAAACACATGGTTTGGACCATCCTAGAGGATTGGCTATATTTTTCGCTCCGTCCTCTGCATAGGGCATACATCTGTAGAAAATTTCAAGCCTCTAGTTCAATCCTTTCAAAAGTTATGGCGTGTGACATACATGTTACATACATCTGTACCGTCGTTAATAGGGTTTTAGATGATGCTAAAACCCTAAAAATCATTAAGATTGAAATAATATCCGGGACACTTTAGTAAGTGTGCTTGCAGTTAAAAATGCAACAAAATTGAACAACTGTTCTGTTAACTCACAACATTAAGTTCACTAAATAAATAATGAATTCAAAGACAAAATTCAATTGGGTAATGAATTGAAATAACAAGAAAATAAAAACTTAATATTATTAGACACATGAATAATATACACCATATTGTCATTAATGACCGGACACTTTCGATTTTAGACGTTTTGTCGAATATCTAGAAAAATACTTGACGAATTATCTTGAAATTTCAGGGGTGTAAAAAAGATGTTACACCTCATATATTTCATCGAAGGTTTTCTCCCTAAGGCAAATAGGGGACCAGCAAAGATGTGAACCAAAAAATAATGTTTGGAATCACCCTGCAAAAAATAATGATTGAAATGCATTGTAGCTGTAGCATATGCTTAAGAGGCTTGTTTTACTTTTTTGTGTTCATTTGTGTTTCTTTAAAAAGGTCGAAATGTTTTCGTAAGTGTTTTGTTTATTTTGACAAACTACAGTACAGACAACACCCGGCAATCAGAATAGAAAAATATTAAATATTTGATGAAATTTGAGCATTTTTACTAAATAATGTTTAACGGTGCAGGCGCATGCGTTACCAAATTGTCATAATTTATTAGCTAAATGTATAGAGCTACTCTTTTAAAAAGCCCAAGCAAATATCGTGAAAATTGAGAGAGATGTCGCCGATAGAATGAGTAGAATTTCAGTTGCTCTCAAAAATAAACAAAACGATAAGGGGCTTTCTCCAAACTTTTATTTTTGGATCGGATACCAGTATCAACTTCTTCTCCTTACGCTGACATGAAAAAATATTGACTTCATATTGACTTCATATTGAATTTGAGGATTTTGCCACAAATACCCCACTGTGCGACGAGGGAAAGATTCAATAGAGCTTCGCAGAAAAGGCATCAAGTGAGAAAGGCCAATTCGGCAAAGATATTCAAAGCAGATCGTTCAAACACTTATTGGCGTTGCATAATAACGAAGCAAGCAAGCCAGTAAGTGAACGGTCGGTTTCTGGATATACAAGAGTTTAACAACAGAGGTTAGATCGATTACAGGTTTCAACGGCTGGCAAGAGAAAACGGGCATGGGCTGCACGAAATTTTATTGCATGTGCGCCTAGGCGCCTGTTATTTCCATCATTATAAGGCGTCTTGCTGAGGCAACACCATCAGCTCCAACAGCGAAAACGGGCGTGGCGAAACGATGTTTGTGAACGACTGGATTCTTCGAACGGGCAAGAAAGCTTTAATTAAAATTGATAAGTTTATTTTTTTAATTATAGATTCCGACGTGAACGGAAGAATAAACTTAATCTAAATATTTCTCCGCCGTTGAAGCCTGAATCCTCTCATGGTCAGCATGCTCTCATCCATTGTGGTTCTCGAGTGTTCTACAATTCTCTCGAGCTGCAAGGGACGAAACAAGTCGTTCAACGCCAAATGCACGCGAGTAGCCTCACTGTGAGTGACTTTAAAATTATTAATGAAATTTCTCATATTATAGACAATGACATTTCTTTAAGCTTTGCTGCAGCCGAACTTGTTCCTGAGCAACTGAATAATAGTGATGGAGACAATGATATGCCTACGTTCCCAACACGGGAAAGATCATCATCACCACTTCAAGCGATTTCCATCGATACGTCTAGCGACATCCAGGCAGGCTAGTTCGTGAACATCCAGGGAGAGGAACCTACGATTTCATGGTTGGAGAAGCGTCGGATAGATTTGGATCTGCACACATATAACGTAAACGCGTGGAGTGCCGGTAGTTCGCGTGACGTACGTTACCAGGAAACCTTTCCCTTGCTCGACCATAAGGATACTGTATCCAAGTTAAGAATATGACGTCTGACAGTAAGAACATAATCTTTTTAAGTGTTAGGAAGATTAATTGCTTCGTATTCTATTTTTTACATTTGTGTTAATGGCTTAGCATTAATTGCTTTGATTGATATTTCACATTCGATAATATTTCTTGGCTTGAATTGGTTTCTCATCCAATCCTTTATGTTTCATTCAGTAACCGCTCTCGTCTCGATAGTTCGATCTCCATCCAGCCATATTTGGGTTCCTGTTCTCCTCCCAGTTCAAAAGGAGAACGTGACGATTTCCCGTCAAGAAAAGATGCAAGAATTACTTTAAATTGTATTTTTATAACTATCTCCATGTGTCATGGAATTTGGAGAGGTCGTCTACGAAATATGTAATTTTAAAGCAGACGACAGCAAGTGTTGCAGGGGAGTACAGGAACGCCTTGCAGCAAAGCAAAACAACACTCCGGGAAACAAATAAAATACATTTCTCAACAAACTGATCCCAGCCGCATTACTCAATACAAAGAAAGCCAATCAGGGTGAGAGGCAGATGGTTACGCAACAGGGAGGTAATGGCATCTGTTCAATGGATATTCAGTTTGGGTATTCAATTCAAAATTTCGCTATCCAATGAATAAGCCAGTGAAAAGAATATTTAAGAAGACGCAAACGAAAGAATCATCAGAGTGTGTTCAGATTTCATCGGAACCAGAAGTTTTAGAAGTTGTTTGTGCGCCACCTCTGGCTTCAGTGTCATCGTCAGCTGGGTAGACGAAATCAGCTACATCTACAGGGTTTGTCCGTAAAGTAATGAGACTGGCAGCTACGCGGCGCTCCAGTCGCCAGCAGCGCGCTCATTGGCGGCGCGATTTGTGGTGAGGGGGTCCAACCTAAGCAACGCACCGGGCGGCAGTCGCTTCCGAACTCTGACGCAGTGAGGATCACGCGTGGCGCATAACCTGCTTTTGATTTCTTGTCACGGCAAAAAAAACACAAAAATGGCGCGTTCGCCGGAGCAGCGCTACGCGATTAAATTTTGCTTTCACCTGGGCAAAACCGCTTCCGAGACGACGCCCTGTCAAGGGCTCAGGTTTTCCGGTGGTTCAGTGAGTTCAAGAACGGGCGTGAGACCGTTGAAGACATGTAGCGATCTGGACTCCCTTCAACGAGTGGTTTGGACGAAAATGACGGTCGGAGTCCAGGAGATTTTTTACTTTGACCACATTTTCATCCAAACCACTCGTTGCAGGGCGTCCAGATCGCTCCATGTCTTCAACGGTCTCGCATTCATTCTTGAACTCGCTGAACCACCGGAAAACCTGAACCCTTGACAGAGCGTCGTCTTTGTACAGGGCTAAGCGTTTCAGAAGCGGTTTTGCCCAGGAGAAAGCAAAATTTAATTCCTTAACGTCCGATCCCTTGGTTCCTCCTTTAAGCAATCCGTATTATTTATAGGTTTATTGCTCTTTACAGGCCGGACATTCTTCTGCTTCAAGAGTTCAAGCTAGCCCCTACACAACAGCACTACGACCTTCACGGCCTGCACTTTCTGTACCCTCGTGGACAATTTTACGTTAACTCTTCTTCTCCGAATAGTCATGGGGTTGTTACTATCGTCTTTAACCACTTTATTCAGGTGTCGAACTACAGTGCGCGACAAAAAAGTAGAAACACTATACAAATCGCTCAAATCTTTTTAATAAAATAAAAGTGGTTCATCCTTTTGCAAATACAGGTACATTGAACCGTGAGACAGAGATATATCGACAAACAAAAGATATGTAGCTCGTATATTTTAAGAAAAATATTATTTCATGCCAAACGTGAAATCTGGCGCGACAAAAAATTAGCATCACCTATTAAATCTCGAATGTAATCACCTATCTAGAAGGCAAATCCATAAAACTGAAAGGGGATAGCTCGACGACTGAACAGAAATCCGAAGGTTGTGTCAAGTTATTTGAAAAATCCTGAACAGTATGCCAAGTATCGAGGTTCTGGAAGACCACGTTCAATAGATGACAGAACAACTCGTCGCATTCTAACTCGATTGCAACTGCACGACAACTTCGAGATAATCTTGGCCTGCAGAACAATCTTCGGACTGTGCAACGTCTTATCCAACAGTGTCCACATCTTGTCAGGAAGAGCATTAAAAGAAAACCACCGCTGACGAAACGCCATCAGAGGCCAGACTGTCGTTTGCACAGAATGGGCCAATGTCATTTTTACAGATGAGAAGAAATTCAATTTTGATGGGCCCGACGGCTTTATGCATTACTTCCACGATTTACGCAAAGATGAGCAAGTACTATCCCGAAGACAACTTGGCGGTGGATCAGTTATGATTTGGGGTACCATTGGTTTGAGAAGAATTGCGATTTGAAGTTTTTGAACTTCAAAGGGTAAGGGGTGCCATAATTGGTCTTTCATTCTTCCAGTATTTATAGAGTCTAGCTCTTCCTCAGCCTTTTGGACTGATTCCATGAAATACGTCTGGCCATTCTAACAGCCTTGTTGTAATCAGTCAGGGCAGATTTATAAAGGTGCCACTCGTTGGTTTTATTTTGCCTTCACAAAAGCTTTCCTATTTCCTGCCTCCGTTGAGAAAGATCATGGTTCCACGAAACACAGTTGGATCTACACCTCTTCCTCTTCAGAAGATAATTTTATGATAAGAATGAAATAGATCTGCTGACCTAACATAACATAATCACTTACACAGATCTCCAAGTCAAAAGTATCCTTAATTCTTCTGGGAAGACTGGAAAACGCGGAACATACATCCTCGTGATATTGAACCGAACTGGTCCGCTTGGGATCCCTAAAAGTTCTGTTCCAGTCTTCACCAGCAAGAAAGTAGAAGTAGACGTGGATCTGGGTGTTTCTGTGGCAGTCCCAAGATCCTCCACTTTCGATGGTAGGTTTGTTAGGTCACGGTTTTCCAGGCGGAGATGTTTGCAACTATGTTTAGGTAAATTTTCACAAGAAATAATTAAAATTTTATAAAAAATAATATTCTATACCATTTAAAAATTTATAACTCCATCGAAATAGTTAAAATTATAATTATCATTTCCGAGAATTTCATTTAAAAGAATCAATTCAACTTCAATCATTTCTTGAAAAGCATTATCCCAGTGATTTAAATAATTAGAACAAGTTTGGTAAAATGGTATTGCTTCTCTATCCTGATAGTGTTCTTTTCAATTGTGATATACATATACTTTGTGTAATTTAATACTTTGGTTAACGGACGCCTTATGGTCAAACCGTTGAAAATTTAATACGTTTAAACTAATGAAAGTTTCTCACATTTGAGAGTCGATTTTCAGAATATCTATGAAAAGTTGAAGCTTAACTATGTACATAAAATCATCAACTAACCATGATCGTGAAATCAAGGCCTTGCCTGGATTAAACGTGGCTTGATCGAGGCGACGTCAACCAGCGGTAGCCTCCACAGGTCATTAGCATGTCGCCTGTATGTTGCTGGCAACCATTCTTATTCCACAAGCGATCATACCATTCGACCGATTCAGTCGCCGTCGCCTGACTGTTACCCCATTAGCGCCGGGCCTTACGTTTGTATTTATATCTTGTATCTTTTATAATCTAATTAAAAACTGTAATTGTTTAAAATCTACTGGGTGTTTTGGTTCACATTTGATACAGTTAAAATGATAATTTTGTTATTTTATTTTATGAAATAATATTTTAAAAAACTCTATAATATTTCGCTTTTTCTCAGTAAATAATATAACCTAAACAAACATTTTAAAGGCCATCATGCAAACTCCCAAACTAATGTTTTGTTTTATTTAGTTTGCTCTAGTGGTCGATAAAAGGGAGGAAGTTCCATTTAAACACACCCATTTAAATGGGCGTGCAGCCTACTTTGTTAAGTGATCTTTAGTGATGGCCAGTAATAATAATCGGATACGTTTTGTAATACAATATTTATTTATTAATCAATGTATTTGCAATAAAGACCTCATATTCAAAAGAATACTAACATTTTTGGGGAATCTGGCTTATTCCGTAATAAATAAATGTGCTTTTTACAGACTTATAGATAAATTAGACGGAAATCAGCATTAAACCAATTTCGTAATTAACAAAAGAAATTTCATTTTTTACGAGAAATAAAAATATTGTTTCTATAAAGAAAGAACAGCTATCGCAGTTAGCGAATAGAAAACAAACTTAACCCATATAATGTAAAGATAAATTACAACTTAAGGATGGATCTATTTTAGAAGAGTATAGGAAAAAGTATGATATAACTTTTACAGCTACAATACTCGACAAATCACTTTTGTTGAACATGCTTGATCCCTTTTTGTATTTCAAACTTTTTTTTTTTTTTTGCAAAATTTCACCTATTGTACGCTTTTCGTGGCTTTTTTTAAATTAAAAATTAGAAAGTTAAAATTGTTTAAACTAATCATTGAATACAAATGTTATTTTTTTTAACTTCCAAAGAAGAAAATTGTACGACTTTCATATAAAATTGATAAAAAATAAAATGTTTGGATATCAACATTTCAGCAGATGACGTGAAAGTTTTCGCTCTAGGGCGGATTGTAGACGACAGTAATTTAATTAGATAAATTGTTTTTAAGCATTAAGTTGAATAAATAATAGCTTACCTCTGTCTAAGAACGAAGTGTTCGATGTTGAATTTGCCATAACCGAAAGAATTGCTAGGAGTATTAAAAACAGACATGATTGGGAAGATACACTACTTACGGGGTTAATTTTATTAGAAGGGAAAGGAGCCGTGAAGTGCATCATGGTTGGATGCTGCCTAGAGTGTAATGTATGCATGTGACACACCTGAACGTTAGCTATCATGGGTGGCGCTGGTGTCAACTCATTCGGTCACCACAGCATATTAAATTCTTTTCTTAAATTTAATTATCTCTTCTTTCTTGAAAATATGCAGATTATTCTTTATTAAACTTAAGAATTGATAACCTTAAAAATATTTTATTTTCTTGTTTAAATGAGGTTAACGTTAAGTAATTGATAAGCTATAATGTAAATATATTATTTTATTGACGGAAAATTTGTTTGTGATTTTCTAAAAGAGAAATATTAAAATAATATTCTTTTAATAATTCTTCCAAAAAACTGATTGCTAACTCCAATTAACTTTGAGCCAAAATCTTTTCTACTATAAGTCTGGCAATGGCGCACACTAGGCTAGATAGGAGGACAAAAATAATAATAAAAAAAAGACTTTCAAAATTTGAGATTTCCAAGTATAGATATGATATTTTGAAAGCTTAACAATGGCAAGTTCATCCCTTAATAGAAGCCATTAGTTTCGTGTAGATACTAAACATTAATGCATTCATTTTTATCATTAAGGTGTGTCCCAAAATTTTAAAGGCATTAAGCTTTGATTTTTTTTAAGAATTTAGTGTTTTTGTGCTGATAGACTTTGAACAATACAAAACATGTTCTTTAAACAATTTCTCGCGGCACATCGTTGATTTTTGGCCATTTTAAAATTCAGTTTGCATTTATAAGCCTATCCAGGAATAAATGACATGTGCTCTTGGTCTAACACTTCCGTTATTAAACCGTAACTAAAAGTCAGATTTGTAAAATGAAAACAGTTTATGGCATAAAATTGGCCTTGACCTCGCAAGGAGGTCATAAATGAGGCTGTCATCTGGTGTTGAAGGATAAAATACATATGCGCAAATAAATCTGCGCATTACATCAAAAAAAATAGTTGTCATATCTCGTTAGTATTAAGGATCTCTGGGGCTACCTAACTGAAGTATCAATGTTAATGCAGAGCCTACAACAATAGAAAAAAGCACTGATCATTGTTGTAGGCTATGGTTTATAAAACAGAAAACACTGATCACGTGATCAAAACGTCACACGTTCGAGTTACACGTACGAGGCACGTTACGTGAAACTTAACAACTTCTACGGGCAATTAACGTGAACGTGAAATTCGTCATCGATGACATTGCATACGGACGTCGCGTTTCACGTTAACGTGTCACTTATACTCTCTAATGACTTTGAATACACGCTCTGGCATTGATGTGCTTAAGTTTTCACAAGTCTTCTTGTCGATTTCTGCCCATTTAGCAACAATAGCATCTTTTAATTCATTAACACATGAATATTGTTGACCATTGGCGTAAACCTTCCTGGCTAACAACCCCCACAGGTTTTCCATCGGATTCAAGTCGGGGGAAAGTGCAGGCCAATCCATAACAGGCACTCTTTGGACAGAAACCATTCGTAAGTAGAAGGTCCTGTATGGATAGGTGGGTTATCCTGCTGGAAAAAAGCCACATCACCTTCCAATTCATCAATAAACTGGAGAAGATATTCTTCCAGTAACTTCTAGTAGGCAACAGCATTCATCCGGTCGCTGACAAACGCCATCTTTGCTCGTCCATTGAAGCTGAAGGCACTCTAGACCATCACAGATCCGCCTCCTTGTTGGCATTTTAAGAATAGTTGCTGATCATTTTTCAAATCACACCAGAAATACTACCAGCCATTGGGTCGTCTAAATTGAAATTTTTCTCATCTGAAAAGATGACTTTGTTTCTAAAGTTCAGTCCAGGCCATTCTCTCTTTTACCCACTGAACACGCTATGCTTGTTAGTGTGGGTGTACACATGGTGCAGAATTTATATTTGGTACTGCAGGTGTTGACAAGATGCCACGACTCTTCCAACAGATGATTTGAAACATTAATGCTTGGATCTGCAGCAACCTGACTTCTTTTCAATTTGATCCTTTTCAATATCGGTTAAGGTTTTTTTCCTACCCTTGTTTAATACGGAAATGCACTATGTAATAAAGCTAACAAGAGTTGAAATGCAAACCTAATACAGATATGTAAATTAGATTGAACACTTTAGAACATCCTATTTCACACAAATGGGGGTTGCCTTTAAATTTATGGGACAGCAAAAATTGCTCAGTTTTATGTTTTTGGCCTAACTGTATGTTAAAATTATGTAAGTACCGATTGTGGAACAAATATTCTTTGTATTTTGGTTAAAAGAATGTTATAATAAAACCATATTATCAACAAATAACTGCAACAACTAATAACAAACTAATAAAAAAAAAACGTACACGTATTCGGCTTGTTTACTTATGTATTAAGATGTATTGTTTCATTTGGATTTTTTGCTTCATATAAGGGTCGTATAAAGTACAAATTGGATTCAATTTTTTAAAAAAATAGTTCATATCTTTGTATTATCAGTCAGGTTCTATCGATTCTCAGTAATGCAAAAACTGGTTCCTTCCACAAGCCCGTTAT
>JAHWFO010075633.1:72009-102704 GCA_023313115.1 Rhysida immarginata | reverse complement strand
GTCTTCAAAACGTTGTTTTACTTACCTTGATCGCGGGATTGTGCGTATAGTGCAAATTAAGCCTTTTTTTTTCCATTCTATGTTTGATTTCTTTGTTCCGACGCAAGAATTCAATTTCATTCCATAGTTGTTGGTAAACTCGTTATCAAATTTTCCTTTATACATTCTTGTATTATTTATGAATAAAATTTCTTTTTGCTCATCTGTGATTCTTTTCTTTGCCTCCATACCATAGCCTTTTGAAAACTTAGGCTTTCATTAGGCATGCTCTATACTGAGCGATCGTTTGGGAACAGTTTCCGCTTATTTGATTGGTTCTTGATGAATAGTCTCGATTCCAGACGCTAAGAAATATCGAAACTCGTGTGAGTTTGACGTGCGTACTCACCAGTCGTGTTCGTTTTGTAGTTTGAACTGCAGAATAGCAATCGTGTGAGTTGAAATCTCACAAGTGAGATAGTATATGTGAGATGGATTGCAACACGAAAATTTCGAGAATAGGGCCCCTGAAATGACCATGGCAGTTGAAAAGGGTGTTAATACCAAACAAATCAAACCAACAACCGTGACCAAGCTTAGCCTTTAACGAGCTTGCAGTAGTAGAATATTTGCATCTATTCGTGTTACTAACAGTGAATTTCAGGGCCGTAGCCAGGACGTTATCTTGGCGGGGGGACCGGCGATATTCAAAAATTCCGGACATTTTTTCAAAAATTCCACTGAGTCGGACCTTTTTTCAAAAATTCCCCAGTCGGACCTTTTTCCATATTATACATGATAAAATTTCTATCGCAATAATTCAAGGAGTGATGGATCAGCTATATTTGTCCTTAAATGAGGTGTTTAATAATGTTAAAAAACAGGGTATGTTCGTTCAGTTAGTGGAAAAACATTTCCGTAATTTGCCTCCATTGTTAGCTTCGTGGACTGAATTTAAGGTTGAATTATTAGTGCATGACTCGAAAAATTTGATAGCGTCGACAATTGATTCCCTATGTACAGCCGAATCCTCTCCTGGCAACACAACTTTCCAACAAGAATTTAATTCCTTTAATGTAAATAAAAATTTACTCCATAAAGATTCAAGGCCGTAATTCTCCCCAGGGATCTAACTCTAACTCAGAAAGATTTAATATAGAAGCACCATCGACCATTTCTTATTCATCTAATTCAAATAAATCTCCAGATTATACTCGAAAACTAACGCCCTCTTCGGAATCAATTAACGAAGATAAAGACTTACAAACTAATAACACATTTTCCAATGTTGATGACTGGGAGCTTCCGATTAAAACTCAAAATTCTATTAGACTCGGTTTGGGAAATATTAGCGAAGAAATTAAAGCTCATCAACTAGTTAAAAAATTAGAAGGTCACCAACTAACTGTCTTACAATGCGGAAAGTGGTACACTAAATCTCAGCAAATATCCCAAATGTTTTTTCTGTGAATAAAAACAAATCTTCAAGACAGTGTCATACAAAACACCAAATGGCCAAGGGGCCTATGGATACGTGAATATAAAGACAAAAATCCACAATTGGTAGAAGACGCTTACATTTGTAAAACATATGCGAGGCCTCATTAATCAAGATAATATACCGTGGTGTCCTCTTCCGCCTGCTTATAAATCCCCTAGTGTACTTCGATTGAACTATGCTAATGTACGTTCGTTACCAACCAAACTTGATGGACGATGCAAACCTTTCCCGATTTCTGCGTACTGACTAAAACCTGGCTTAAAGAACTTCATGAACCTTCCTTTTGCCACTGGAATAACTACACGATGCATCGTTCTGATCGACCTTCCCGAGGAGGTGGGGTGGCTATAGTCGTTAACAATAATTGGAAATGCTCCACGCTGCTTAAAGGCTCTGAAAATGGTCTCGACTACTTACTACTAAAATGTCAAAAGTCCTACTTAGAACCGATTTTGCTAGCCTTATATAGACCTAATTACATCCCCATCGAACACATAGTAAGAGTTCTTCAAGACTTAAATCATTATCACTTAAATATCATTGTCGGAGACTTTAATCTAGATTTCCAAAAACGTTCATCTCTTTGTAACTTATTGATTAAAAATTGTGACTGGTTAGCGACAAAACCTATTGTTAACTTCCCCACGTCGAGAAACCATCTCTACTGCTACCACCATAGATCAAATCTTTTTGCCTAAAAGCTGGAATGAATTTTAAAATTGAAAAATTTATTTTACCTGGCTGCGATCATTTTGCTCTATCTTGTGCTATAAAATTAAAAAATTACCTCCACCTAAGACGTGATTACTTAGGTTTATCTTATAAGATCTTCTCCTTTAACAATGTAAATTGGAGAAAATTCCAAGATGATTTATCCCAGCTAGATTGGAAACCCAATGACATCGATAGTAAATTCAAAATCCTTCAAGATAACTTTTGTAATGCCCTTCAAACTAGTGGTCTTACTATTAAAAAAAACAAGCACTCTGGTCACTGCAAAAAATGGTGGAATGATGCAGTCTTATACATATTTAAAAAGAAAAAAGATCATTACATTAATTTTCAGAGAAATCCGAACAACATCACTTATATACAGATGAAAATAGTCAATAAATTATTCAAGAAAGAAGTTAGGAAAGCAAAAAGAACTATGTTAAGCGATAATGACAAGAAATTTAATCTTTGGAAGCGGTTTAGTGCTACTAAAAATAAAACTACTAGTGTATTTCCGATAAACAAATGTCAACAATACTTGAACCTTATTAATAATCCAAATAATCTACCGTTACCAAATATCCACCTTGATAATAAAACAAATAACACAAAGTGTATAATGTTACCTGTCATCTCTGCAAATTATCTTTATGATATGATAAAAATGAAACTGAAATATAACAAACGAGATTGTCATTTAGCTAATGTGGTTTTCAAAAATTGCAAACAAACAGGTCTCTACTATTTTAGTATATTTCTTCAGACTATAGTAAACATCCAGTAGTTTCCTGCGGATTTTCGAAAGGCCTTAATTAAAACTATCTTTAAAAAAGGAAATAATTTACTTATAGAAAATTATCGTCTGTCACGTGGATTTAGCAGAATAACGTAACAAGAGGAGGGAACGATATGATAAAAGTTAGAAAAAATATTTTATTGACTTTATTAAAATATTTTTCTTAAATAAAGCAATAGTATTTCAAAGTTCTTGAAATCCAATAAATAAAGTTTTTGCAGTGGAAGTTGTTTAACTCTAAACGAAGTTCAAATAAATAATAATAATGCAGTCCCTGGTAGGTACATTAATAGTTCCGGTATGCGTCGTCAATCACGATCAGGTAAGTAGGAGTCGATAAAGTCTCTTGGAGGTCACGTAATCCGGTAATGATGTAAACAGGTAAGTTGGATGGGTGAAGTAGCGGATGGGTCCCTTGTCTCCAGTTAACAAGGCCTCGCCTTGGCGCGACGAGCAAGGGCGGATTACATGTTGGTCGATGAATCCAAGACTCGCTGCGACGGAAGCTTGCTGAGATTGCAGAGGCTGCAGAAGAGGAACGAAGTCGTAGCTACGATCAAAGATACACTCTAGATGCTGTATCTGATCTGGAAGATGTCTCGTTGGAGAAACACACACAATTAACTTAGAGGCTCTGACGTAAACGAGCATACAACTACTGATGCTCGGCTGTTAAGAACTAGCACACAATTATTTACTGACACTGATACCACTGAAGCTGGCCTTCACTAAAGCACATGGGATGTAAATCACAAATATCAATCATTCTACTCGAAGCACTTTCGCTGACGGATGCCGAAACACACTCATAAATTCATAGACACACACATGAATAAATCTAGCTTAAGCATCACCTTAGGATAAGAAATATTACACGTGAGACACACATCACTGTAATAACGGAGAATGATAAATATTAGAGTACACAGCAAAACACAATAACGGCCACTCTGTCGTTTTCTAGACGATTCGCCGTTTATCCCATATCACTGACGTTAAGCATAAACTATGCCCCACGTTCAAATACATGGACGTGGATATTAACACCACTTTACGAAAGTAGACACACACACTTCGTAAATGCACAAAAGTTAACGGAGCTTGACCTCGACGAGCTGACGAAATACGAGCCGACGTTGCGTTGTCGTGACACTCTATAAATCTGCCTCGTACAGCGTCTGTTGCTTAAATCTACTAATATCGAGTAGAAGAACGCTCTTAATGAAAAAGGGAAGACTCCAACTACTTCCTCTTGGTTCTAATGAAGTTAGCCAAGTTTCGACAAGAGGAATCATGCAGGGCTCTTTTATGAGTACCGCTTTATATGCCATAGCCACATCTTCAATACAAAAAATGCATCTGAATTTCGAGATTTACTCTTACGTCGACGACACCATTCTAATTAAGAAGTACAGCCATGATGAAGATGTCAAGGAACAAGCGATACATCATGACATTAAACTCTTCAGCGTTGGTACATGGAAAATAGTATGAAATTAAATGAAGATAAAACTTTGATTGGTTTGGTTTGTTTGGTATTAACGTCCTTTTCAACTGCCATGGTCATTTCAGGACGGCGTTATAGGGGCCGCAAAGTTTGCCTCGCAAGGGTTCTTTAGCGTGCAGCCGGCAAACGACTACACGGGACCAACGGCTTTACTTCCCTTCCGAAGGAAGTGCGTGATCTCAGGATTTCCCCCCTGAAAAAATCCTCATCGTCCTCGGGCATCAGAGGCGATCACGCTACCCCTGAGCCACCAAGGCCGATGATAAAACTTTGACTCTAAGGATCTCATTGGCTAAAAATGTCAGTTATACAGCTGATAAAATTCATGGCATTACGTTTGATTATAAATTATTGTTTAGGGACCACATCGAGAACTTATTAACTCAACTGTCAAAAAGTAACTATTTTATTAAAAAAATTAAAAATATATTGACGAGAAGAGAACTGACCATTTTGATAAAATCCGTGGTTATCTCTAAATTAGAATACGGTATTATCCTATGGTCAGCTGCCTCTAAATTCTTGCTAACGAGACTCAAAGTTAAATACAATGACATAATTCGCACTGCCTTTTCTTTAAGTAATTTTACTTCTATAAAGGATACTGGCAATAAGGTCGGTCTCCCGACGTTTAGTACTATAATTCTTAATGCTAAACTAAAGGAAATTTATCTAGCCGTAAAGGATGATGAACATCCATTGCATTTTATCGCTGAGTGGCTTAAAAAAACTGGCTCAACTCGTACGACGCAATTGTATAAGTTGATACCTCCTACTATTACCGCTAGCTATATGGGTAAATTCTTACCGTATAATACGATAGAAATCTGGAATGGCCTGTCTCCCCAACTAAGGACTAGTATTATTGAATGCAAAACACAAAATTGTTCCAATCACTATCAACACACTAAGCGTCTGATAGCACAATATTTGATGTCTAATCAAATAGATCACTGACTTCCCTTGACTTTACTCGTCCCTGTGGGACGCAAACTGGAAATAATAATAATAATAATAATGATAATAATAATAATAATAATAATAATAATAATAACTTTGCCTTGCAATGTTGGTCATGAGATATTTCTCATTATTATGCCCTGCCATAACCATGAATATCGATTTTTATCGATAATTATTATTTTTCCGAAATCTGAGGTAGACAGTGACCTTCCTCATGCTTTAAAGGTCAAGTATGCAAAATTTTATCAAGATCTGAATAAAACCGTAGATCTGTATTTAATACACACAAACCCACAAACATTTTTTTATATATATATAGATAGATATAGATTACAGACCCGAAAAATCAGCAATTGTCAAGTATGTCCTGGAGGAGAAACACCAAATGGCATTAAGAAGGTTGCAAGCTAATGCGCAGGGTTGACAATAAAGCATTATTGAATACCTTCGGAAACATTAGAAATATAGAAGTTATCCGGAAATTGATATCTTAATCAAGATTCTAGCCCATTATGATTTTCTAAATTATTTCTAATATATTTATTAAATATAAAGATAAATAATTTCAGGATAATTTAAATAAAGTTCCTTTTCTCAGTTTTGTATTAATAAGATTGGCTGGTTTTTTAGCCCAATCATGTTAATTTCCAGGGTAATTTGTGATTGGCTGTTACTACTGTTAAAAATAGACTGTAACCTTGTTCAGGGTTGCCAGGTTGGGCGATTTATCGCAAATTGGGCTACTTTTTTGTTCAAATTGCGACTAAAATTTCAAATTTGCGATTTTTGGGCGATTTGTTTTGTGCGAATTTTGTGACGATTTTTGGGCGAAACTATTGTCAAATAAAAAAAAAAAACTGGTTTTAGACAATTATTAAAACGAGGACGAGACGAGAAGACCAATGGAAGACCAGAGGCGTGATTAGGTCATATCATTGTTCTTTTACTGGATACAATAGCCAATCCGTTTTCGAAATTTGGCGCTGGCCTCCCATTGGTGCTTTATTCGCAATTGAGTATATCTAAGCTGATAAATTATCGTCGATTCACTGAAGAGCCAATTCTCTACGCCCAAAGAGGATGATCTGGTCAATATTACTCGTGAAGTCAAAGACGTCTGTGATAGGTATGACCACACACAGCACGCTTTTGGCTCTCCTGATGTCATTGGCATCTCTGAGATATGGGACATCATAAAGCGCCTCAAAAGCAAAAAGGCAGCCGGCATCGACACCATTACCAACAGTGCTCTCAAGAATTTGCCTCCCAGTGTTATCTGCATCACCACCAAGGTCATGAATGACTGCTGGCTTAGCGGCCATTTCCCTAGTGCCTGGAAGGACTCAGTCATCATCACCATTCCTAAACTTGGACTGGATCCTGCTCTTCCCACAAGTTATAGGCCCATTAGCTTGTTGCCCATGCTTTCCAAGGTCTTTGAGCGCACTATACTCAAGAGGTTCAACGACTACTGCGAGGCAAACAACCTCATTCGTAGTGAGCAATTTGGCTTCCGTCCAGGCCACTCTTGTCAGCTTCAGTTATGGAGGCTCGTTGCTGATTTAAACGGTCCTCTCAACCTCTCTATGTTTGGTGGCCTCATTTTCCTCGATGTCCAAAACGCCTTTGATCAAGTCTGGCATGATGGGCTCATTTACAAAATGATTACCTACGGGTTCCCTGACGATCTAATTGCTCTGGTTCGCTCCTTCCTGTCAAAGAGGACTTTTCGTGTTAAGGTTGGGGACTGCTTGTCTGAACCCTGCGATGTTAATGCTGGTGTACCCCAAGGATCTGTCTTGGGGCCAGCATTATTCAACTTCTTTATCCATGACTTTCCCAAGTTTACAACGTGTAATCTTTACATATTTGCTGACGACGGGTCCATCACGACCTGGGCACGAAACCCAGCACATGTCATCACTCGACTACAAAAAGCTTTACATCAGTGCGAGAGCTGGTTCACAAAGTGGCGATTAAAGCTGAATGTCAAAAAGTGCAAGGTCATGTTTATCACTCGCAAATGCAAAAACCCTCCAAAGCCTCTCTTCTTATTTGGCAAGAAACTTGAGTGGGTAAAAAGCTACAAATATCTTGGTGTCATGATCGACTCCAAACTAAATTGGAACGACCAAGCCCAATACGCGCTCAACAAAGCAAAGAAAGCGAGGTTCAGTTTGATTGCACTTCTGAGGCGAAACAGCGTTCTTTGTGTGGATAACAAACTCTTGATATACAAGGTTGTGATTCGTACTATCTTACTTCATGGAATGCCTGCTTGGGCTTCTATTTGCAAATCTAGGTGGAAGGATCTCCAGACCTTCCAAAATGTTGCTCTCCGGTCCATTGCCCAACTTGACAGAAGAGTTGCCAACAACCACTCTATCTATGAGGATCTGGGGATGACCCACATAGGCACCTTTGTCCAGACTCTTATGAAGAACATGCTACCCAAGATGGAGAATCATGAAAACACCCTGGTTTCTGGTATCCTGGACCACCCACTCGCTGTTAAGGGTCCCCTCAGGTTTCGAAGACCCCGCCATGTCCTGGATGTCTGTTTTGATGACGTTAACAAGGCCGTCTTCCCCAACTATTGGATCTTCTAGATCCTGCTGATTTTTGGGGACACTATTCGTCAATCCACAATCTGACTCGTCCCTTCTCGGGACTCATTCTCTGGAGGACTAAAGAGGTTCATCAGGCTTCTCTCCCAGTTCAGTGTACTTCCTCTGGTTTACTTTTTGGGCGAGCGTGCAAAGTGAGCTTGGCTCCTGGACCACTCGCGTCTTTCTTTTTCACTACACTGTTCGATTGTCGATTGTCGTGCAGCAGCATCAGTAGTCCATCGACAAGCACAACTTCACAAATTTTAGAAGACTTCGCAAATGTAAGTAGACTTTCCCCTGTTTATCTTCTCTCTTTGTTTTTCATTTCGATAGCTTAAAAGCTAGCACGTAATTATTTTTTATTTAATTTTATAATGCGGATGGAGTGGAATAGAAGTGGTTATTAGTACTAGTGGTTATTTTCCTAATTCAAATATTGTTGGTTGTTCCTACAGTATAATGGGTAAATGGTTCAACTTATGTGCTGAAGCAGCTTGCCGAAAGCTTCCTTCAAGCATAGATTTTTTACTAAAAGAATCTTTTAATTGGTTTAACCATTCTAGTTTAAGACGAGATGCTTACAAGCAAGTGTATACGCTCATTAATACCATCTCAACAGAGCCCACTCAACTTGTTCAGTTGGCTCCAACCCGGTGGCTCTCCAGATTAAATGCCATCACAGTTCTATTGGAGCAATGGCTTGAACTTAAAACTCATTTTGCCATAGCTAAAGATAAAGAGCACTGCTACATGACACGAATATTATATGAAATGTATGCTGACGAATCAAATTTGTCGTATTTTCTTTTTTTAAAGCCAGTTTTACAGGAGCTCAATAACGTTAACTTACTGTTTCAACGAGAAAATGCTGACCATTTTTTTATTCTTTCAGAATTGAAAGGCTTGGCCTTATCGTTATTAAAAAGAATTGTACATCCTAATCATGTCTCGTTAGAAACAAACGTTTCAAATTTTGAATCAATCTTTTTGCCATTAAACAAAGTAGATTTAGGATTTGAATTTTTACAAGAGCTGCATAAATGTGGAAAAGGTGTTAATAAGGATGTTTTAAAGGAGCGATGTTTCAACTTTTTACGTTTATTGTGTGCAGAAATTCTACAACGATTTCCTAGTAATTTTGTGATGTATGAAAAGGTAAAAAATCTTTCTCCTCTACTCATTCTTGTTTTCATTGTTATTCTTGCTGAACGACAACCAGAGTGTGTTAGAAATATACATTCAAGTAATTTATAAATTCTTGTGTGGACAAGAATTGTTTGTCTCATTTTACTTAATATTTTGGGTATTATGAAGATGAATTTAAGCAAGAGTTAAGCAAGAGTTGTTTGTCTCCTTTTACGGAATATTTTGGGTATTATGAGGATGAGAGTTAAGCAAGAAATTAATCCCCCTGAAGAAGATATTATTATTATTATTATTATTATTATTATTATTATTATTATTATTATTATTTATTTAGAAGCACTCCCTGGGAGTATTACATCATAAATTCACTGAGTTTAGAACAACAATCAGGTTTACAATGGTTATATCAAGAAAGTTGAAAGTTTTTTCGGTTTTTTAAAATATATGATTTTAAGGCATTATTAAAATGTGTGCAATTATGAATACATTTATAAAGAGAACAAACAAAGATGTGACTTCGCACATAATATGGCAAGTCATTCCAAAATTTAAAAGTGTTATAAGGGTACATTCTGCGTTTGAAATTAGATAGTATGGGAGTGACAAATTTAAATCGTTGAGGTTGACGAATATCTATAGAGCTATTAAAATACTGTATGATAAAACGATTAGGGTCTTCGTGATTACGTAAAGAGTTGGCCAATGATTTCAATCTACAATAAATAACGAAGGCCTCAAAGGGCAACAGACCAATTTTGTAACAGTGTTCTGAAATTGACTGATAACGATTAAGCCTGAAGGCTACTCGAATGCATTGATTCACTGTAGTTTTTAACATCTTTAATCGACATGACCATAAGCAGATGCCATATTCAATGGTGGCATATATCTGTGCTCGTATTAAAATGGCTAGCTCTTTAGAATTTAAAAGTTTACTTAGACGATAAAACAAATAGCATTTTTTTGTAATTCTTCGAATTAAGTTTTGAATATGATTTTGAAAGGTCAACTGTGTGTCAAAGTCTATTCCTAAAACACTGATAGATTCATTGGTGGCTGGGGTAATAGGATGAAGAAATATTATTATGTTTGTTTTTTGTGTATTTAATATCATGGCGCGAAAGTATATAGGAAAGTAGCGGAAGCCCTTCCTTAATCCAACTTTTAAACCTAATTTTTTAACAATATTTAGAAAATCAAAAAGAACTCTACCTTCTTTCGTTTCTCATCATTTCCGATGGAATGACATATTATATGTTGCCATTAGAAATTCTTAATAGTTCTGTGGACCAGTGACTACTATCCCCACAACTCCCATCCCTCTGGAACAATTTGGTCCAAACTATATAGTAAGGTAGATCTTGCTTAGAGGAATCTGCATACCGAATTTCATTCCTTTACGTTTTGTGGAGACCCGCCCCCCCCCCCCCCGAGGCAATTTTTTCGTTTCTTTTATTGAAAAAAATTCTTGGTTTACACTTTTATTATACTGCTTTTCCTGAGATTTTATAATCACCGATTTTGACTCATAATTATTCGAAGAAATCATCCTAGAAGTTTACCTAACAATGTTAAACTAATACTTATTTCACATGGGATAATTCAAACCGAGCCAGCCCGTACTGGCCCGGTTATTTTCTTTTATTACATCTGAATGCAAACTCAGCCAATGCGAGCTGGACCGCCGCACATCCTTCGAAAGTGAGCCAGCACGGCACGCTGTCACAACCGTGCCAACGCGTCTGGCCCGGGCCAGCTATTCCACAATGCAATGGGAACGCGCGACGATTTGAAGCATGGCTGAAAGCATAGCCCATTCTTTGCTGTGTTGATAGCACACTAGAGTAAAGAAGCTGAGCCGGAAGCCGTCTGATGGAAAGAGCATGCTCAGCAACTACTTCCGGAGAAACGAGAGCAGCGCTTTATTTCTCACGTGTGAAAAGCGATTTCTGGAGAACCGTGCTGGAGTGAGCTTAACTAGAGCTCGATCCAGCGCAGCTGGCCCGGAATTTCGGGCTGGCCCGCGCCACAATTATCTTATGTGAAATAAGTATAACATAACAATGTTGCAATTATTAACGAACGGAAAAAGAACTTGACTGTAGCGGTTGCCGAGCGACGGAGCAGTAGAAGAAAACGGAGTCGATTTTGGAATGCTCGAAGACAAGCAGCTCAACCAGCAGAGCTTGTGTAACTTTATAGACGACAACGAACTAATTATCGAAATAGTGCCGTGAACCCACAAGTGAAATTAATATTGAGAACGCCGATGAATTACGACCCAGACGATCGAGAAACCACATTCGAACGACGACGGCATGGACGTTCGCCCAGCCAATAATAAGACGACTACAAAAATAGGATGTGAGGAGGATGTGATAATTGACATCATACATGATGAACCACAGACAAGCACCCGTCGTATTTCTTCCATGGTACACATTCCGTACTCATCTGTTTGGCGCATTCTTCACCGTCAGATTTTGCATCCATACCACCTGCAACTGGTTCAGGCACTGAACCCAACAGACTATCCACACCGACAACGATTTTGCCAATGGATACAACGTCGTCATGCTGCAGACCCTAGTTGTCTCAGCCAGATACTTTTCACGGACGAAGCAACCTTCACCCGGACAGGAATCGTAAATTCTCACAAACCAGCACCATTGGGCAGATGCTAACCCGCATGTTACCAGAGCTCGAGCGCATCAAGAGCGTTTCTCCGTGAAATAACTTAATTGGTCCTTATGTGTTGCCGCCACGATTGACTGGGCGAACGTATCTTTTGTTTCTGCAGAATGCATTGCCAGAATTACTGGAAGATGTTCCTCTTTTGATAAGATCTAACATGTGGTTCATGCATGATGGCGCTCCAGCACATTTCAGCCATGTTGTGCGAGCACACCTTAATGCTGCATGCACGAATCGGTGGATAGGTCGAGGTGGACCGGTAGCCTGGCCTGCAAGATCACTTAATCCCTTGGACTTTTTTCTGTGGGGTCATGTGAAAACGATCGTCTACAGCACAGAAGTTCCTAACATTATGGATCTGCGACAACGAATTGAAAATGCATGCCAAACCGTTCGTAATGCTGGCGAAGAACTCTTCCATGACCTCAGACGGTCGCTCATGCAACGAGCCGAAGCGTGCGTGCGAGCTGGTGGCGGGCACTTTGAACAATTCCTGTAATTTGGAGCCACGGGTTTAGTTGGCTCGTGGCCTACGAGATAGATAAAGGCCTGCTCATTCGTCTTCTTTACAATGGTAGCAAGTGAAATAAGTCAGGTTGGGCTTTCCTGCATAAGAATGTGCTTCCTACTGGCGACACCTAGAGGGAATTTAGAGTATTAACATTTCACATATTACGTCAGGGCTTTAGCACATACGACATTTATGGGAGTTGGGATCGATTCTCATAGATTTACTCAACTTTAATAACAAAAATAATAATAATTAAAATTTATTATAATAGTTGATGAAATATACAAAGAAAATCTGGCATTTACAGACGCCATTATTGGCTTATATTGGAAAGTCGAGTTTACAAATAAAATACTTAAAAAATAAATATATAAAATTTGAAAATTCGTAAAAAGAAGTTTTTTACAAGATAAAATTAGAATGTGTTCCGATTATTATTTATATTTTATTTTTACTAATATTAGGATGATGAAAATTAAAATTTTATGTTCTAGTTTCCGACAGCGTATATTTCATTTACCTTCGTATCCATGTTTTTATTGTTTTCTGCATTGTTTAATTTTCATTAATAATGTCTAACAAAGGACAAGCGCATGAAAGAAAATTCCAAATTGGCAACGTTGCTTGAGGACTTGTGCCAAGGCCTCCTAGAAACTACCGTGCTTGGGCTTTCTAGAAGGCCGTGCTTGTGCTTCCTACTAGAGACCTCTACCGACAGAAAGACATAACAGTTCGCATTTTGCCGGTAGAGGTCTCTAGTAGGAAGCACTTCCAGTAGCTGCCCCTGATTACACGATTTCATAGCGAATGAGCAGGCCTTTATCTATCTCATAGGCCACGGTTGGCTTTATCGCGTAAATAAATCGTTTCCAGACAAAGTGCTATAGAACATTTTCGTCTTCTTTTGACCTGAAGAATATGTCACTAAATTTATTGTACATAATTTTGAAACACCCTGTATAAACCATATGGAATACTAATAATTAAATGCCTCACAACATAAACAAAATATCTAAATTTAATTAAAATATTGAGAAGACATTTTAATTATCACCAGTAACTCTATATAAACAATAGTACAACACCCATTAACTTTTACAACCAATAACATGGAGAATAATAAAATCACAAAAAAATAATAAAATATTAATATTAATATTTGAGGTATAAGAAAAATCCAAATAAGGTCCACATTATCTATCAGAGAAGTCTGTACACTAAAACTTAATACTATCAAATAATTTCAATGAATAAAAAAAATCTAACCTCACCATAATGTATACCCCAAATAATTAGTTATCTATACATAGTATAAATCTAAGTCACTTCCCCGGTGTATGTGCTCGATAACCTTAAGAACTACTGCATCGATTTTTAAGAAACAAGTTTTGTTTGTTAGGGGATTTATGTAGAAACTTTGTAGGCTAGGTATTAATTCATAAAAATTGGTTTTATATTAAATTATTTACGTTAATTGCTCTCAAAATGCGTCAACATGGCTGCTCATCATATGGTGATCGGCGATCGAAACGCTTAGCGCCATCTCTTGACCAAACAAACAAACATAAGCTAATTCTACTTCATCTTAATAGCTGAGTAAATTTGCAAGAACATTGTTTCTCACATGGCCAACTGTATGTTGCCTGTTCTAGAGTTAGCGATCCTAGAAATTTATCCATTTGCAGTAAAGATGCAACAACATTAAATGTCGTTTATAAGGAAGTACTCAAGACTTAGGTGTAGTCCAAAAACTTCCATTAATTTTTTGACATTAAATAAAGGTTTTTTAAAATTTACCTATACTGTAACTCCACAACTTAATAACTCCACAACTCTCTTTTGGGAGCATGTTATTCACCTTTCACTCACTAAAAACATGAGGGTCCTTTTAAATAATGATCAACAGGCAGATGCATTTTCTACAAAATTGTTGAAAATTGGTTGTGGCAGTGAACCAGAAGTAAATGGTAGGATAAAACTTGATTCTTCATTGTGAAATTATGTCGAATCACTAGATTCTTTGATTGAAAAAATTTACCCCGATATTTCTAATATTCAGTCCAAGTCTTTAGGATGGTTCCAAGAGAGGACTATATTATCACCACGTAACGATTCTGCTAACCTAATAAACTTAAAAATAATGAACAAAGTTGAAGGAAATGTAAAACAGTATTGTTCCATCAACACAGTTTTACAAACTGAAAATGCAGTACATTACCCTGTGGAATTTTTAAACTCATTACAACCTTCTGGTTTTCCACTTCATTTATTACAACTTAAAATTGGTGTTCCTATAATGTTACTTAGAAATTTAAATCCTCCAACACTTTGTAATGGAACAAGGTTAATTGTGAAATCACTAAAAGATAATGTGATAGAAGGTTCAATTATTATTGGAAGTGGTCTTGGTGAAACAGTTTTAATTCCAAGAGTCCCTTTAATACCTACAGACTTACCTTTTCAGTTCAAACGCATTCAATTTCCAGTTAAACTTTGCTTTGCCATAACAATTAACAAATCTCAAGGCCAAACATTGAAAGTAGCTGGAGTAAATTTGCAAGAAGATTGTTTCTCACATGGCCAACTGTATGTTGCCTGTTCTAGAGTTAGCGACCCTAGAAATTTATACATTTGCAGTAAAGATGCAACAACATTAAATGTCGTTTATAAGGAAGTATTCAAGACTTAGGTGTAGTCCAAAAACTTCCATTAATTTTTTGACATTAAATAAATATTTTTTTAAATTTACCTATACTGTATTTTTATTTCATGATTTAAAAAGCCCAGGCAACGCCGGGCGCGGGTTTGCTAGTTTATATAATAAAAATAGAAGTTATTTTTATAATATTAATAGGAGTTATCAGTTACAAATACACAATAAAATTAATAGACGACTCATTCAAAACGACTCCAAAAATATACACAAAATAACCACATTAAAAGGTATTCAAACATCATGCAATACAAAAACTTTTCATAAAACAGAAAAAAAAAATTAGAACAAATACCCAACATTAAATAATACCAAAATTAAGAAATTAACCGTGCTTAAAAATAAAAAAATAAGCAAAAGAAATGAGCATTGGCGAAGGTCTCCATTGAAACTAAGCTTAATGTATGGTGGTTAATAGACTACTGACACATCGAAGCCACTGGGAGCAGTTTTCCCCAATTACGTTTTTAGCGTCGAGAATAAAGGAGTTGACCAACCACTAACTTCTAATAACCATGGTACACCTATGATGAAAGGATTTGCAACAAACTAATAATTTATTTAAATTCCATGATATTTAGCAATGGTTTTAAAATTGTCGTTAACTAATTTAAAACTGTTTAGAAATGCTTGTGTGCCTACCCAGGCAGTGAAAGAAAGAAAAATATTTTTGTATTACAAAATATTTATTCATTTTTAAAAATCCGTGGTTAAGGAAAATAACAAAAATATTTATTCATTGAATAATTTACAAGAGCATAATTTAAATACAGTATTACAAGAAAAATCATCAATGTGACGAAATTATATTTAATACACGTTCCAATTTTCGATTTCTCCTTAGAGATGGCGCCACGTTTATCAAACGCTTATTCCTCGCCAGAATCCACGAAATGTCACCTATGTTCTGCGGGAAGGGTTAGTAAAAGATAAAGGGAGGGAGAAAAAAAGAAAAAAAAAGCATTTTTAGCAATTAACGAAGACAGTTGATCACCATCATTATATATAATCTATAAGCTGGTCGTCTAAGCGGAATTATTATAACATTTTAATTTTTGAGTGTAAAGCTGTCTTAATGTTATGATTCCGACATCGCTCCGAATGAACTTACTGGCTTCACCGATATGGGGGATTCGTCGCGCCCAGCCCCAATATCTATGGCGTATAATGGGTTTGAGATTACTCTGACGATGGCGATAAACTGTAAGATATCGAACGTAGACAAACGAGACAGCAAGCAAAAGAAAATAAAACGTGTGAAACAAAATCAAGCCACAAACACATAAACGGTAAAATAATAAAGAAAAACAATATAACAACTAACATATAAAAATCTGTATTTGTATAGTATTCGAAGCCTTAATATGAAAAAATTGGTGAGGAACATGATATGTGCATGTCACAATTAATGTGTGAATTGATTGTGTTCAAAGTGTTATCTTAAATGCTTTAATATTTTATTAATATGCATAAAAATGACCACTTTTAAAAATTAATATCAACTGTAAGTAAACTTATAAATGATTATAAAAATAATGCGTATATATTTCGATATGAAGGAAGGTAACTTCAGATAAAAATTCATTATGCATTTTCTAGTTTACAATTTGCATCATTAATCTTTCTTATTAAAATTTCCGAGTTTATAAAATTGGCTAAAATGTACAAAGAAATCTAACTCTCCGTAACAAAGAGAATTGGAGAAAAAAATACTTGTACCTTTTAGTCTAAATTGCCTCAACAATTTTGACTTGATAACATGGACGTTTTATTTACTTAAAAATTCAGAGTGTAATTAATTACTAAAAAATTTTCCACAGCTCAACAACATAAAATCAACTTTTATAAGCTCATTTTATTGACAAAGATTATTGACAAATAGGTTTTACGTTTATGTATATCAAAATTTAGATAATTTTTATGTACAAATTTTGTATAGCGTATATGCCGCGTGTTCAATCATAAATTTAATTGCACAGCAATTACTATAAATAACGTTTATAAACTGGTTCAATGGGTGTCAGTATTTAACTGAAATAAACTTATTATGATTGTTATTCTTTAATTGATTATAGTGTTGATATTTTAGCTTAATATTAAATGAAGGGTTAAACGTCGTTATTGATAAATTGTGAATTAATTAGTTTTTATACATGACTAGTGAAATTTGAAAGCTAAAGTTTATCTTGACTAGACAGTGAGAAATAAAACGAAAGAATGTTATTAAATTAAGTTTATTTTTGGAAAAGTTTAAAATTGAATTTTACTGGAATTTTAAACCCTCTCAAATATTAAGCGTTTTATATGTAAAAATAACTAAGAAATATTATATGCTTAGATACTCTGAACATTAAATCAGCAGAATAGAAAACCGAAGACTGGTCCTTTAAAAGTTAAAATTTCATTTAAAAATCTTATTTACATCAGTTAAATTGTAAGCAAATAGCAGAGAACAGGACCACCCAACCACTAAATTTTTAACAAGTTGCATGGTCTTAATTTTTTTTTAGATCAGGGATCTTCTGCCTCCAAACGCTTAAAAAGAGTATATTTAAATCTATTCCTAACAATAACAGCCATTAGAGTCATTTTTAATTATATCGCCTAGGTAAGTTCTCACACAATAAGGTGAAAAGGAACTGTTCACTTTATCGCGCTCCATAGGCAGGGATAGATAGGGAAAAAATTTTTTAAATGCTCTAATTTTCTTAAATCCTGGCACTCCAACAATAGGCTGCAACGAGCGGTTGCGAGCAGGCTTGAGTGAAAAAAATCAGCTTATAGATCGCGCATCAGGATATAAAGTATACGATCTCTATGATGTCTCTACTTATTGAACGTGATAAAGTGAACTCTTCCATTTTAGCTTATGGTGTGAGAAATCCTGTCGTTTTATGAAAAAAAAAATAATATCGATTACTTGGAGGATAATGGAAGTTAGTGTTTGAGAGCTCTTTTTACAAGTCTTTTGTATTCATAAAACACCGATTATATAATAATAACATGTGTTACGTATTTATCTTGTGCGATTATCTAAAACTATAATAGAATACGCGGAGAATCTTTAATTCTGTAGAAATAAATTCATCTGCTTGCAATAACTGCAGTGGTGTGCTTATAATTCGACTATAAAACCTAATTGATAAATACTTGCGAATCGCGGTGGTTTAAGGCCAAAACAATGAGCATTATTCCTTACAGATATTTGAAATAAATTAATGAAAACACCATAAAACTCCCGTAATAATCACTTCTGTGAAATTAGATTTAGTATCCTTGTTCATAATGGCAATCTATAAAGTTCTTAAATCTTTGCGTTCTCAGTGGCATTCAATATTTACAATATCATTAAAAATATAATGATAAAAACTCATTTCTCAGAGATGGTGGGAAGTTAATTTGTAGGGAAAATCATCTTTTAATTCTGCTTAAACTAGAAAAAAATAATTAAGTAATGAAGTCTGAAGAGTGATGGTGTCTTATGAGCTCATAAATAACTAATGACGTCTTTAAAATTCCTACTAAAAAGTAATAGTTATTAAGCAAAATTGCCTGTTTTTAGTCGATACTTAAAAATGATGTCTTCTAGAATTTGTCTAAATTATCTTTTGCGGTCAATCGAGAAAATAAATTGGTGATGTATTATGAAAAATCTGTGAAATTTAAATTCATTAATTTATACAGTATTTAAAGTGTTTCTGAATGGGAATTGAATTTTTAAAAATAATATGATTTCAATAATATACCCGTACAATTGAATATTTTAGGATCTTTATATTTACAATGTAATTTCAAGCTGTTAATAAATATTGTTTTCTGTTATTGTAGATGGTAAGTTACTAACATAGTGGTTTTTCAAATTAACAATGATGAAATGAGTGATACTTATAAAAAAAATATATGTCTGTATATAAGAAGGGGCGGGTAACAAAAATGGTTAAGCTGAAAGAATAGTTGACAGAGAAAATATCACTGACCATTGGATGGGCAACGAATGAATTTAAAGTGGAAATATCTGAAGAAATCTCTGTTCCAATAAATGGTTCCTGCAGAAATTTCAAGAAACAAAGTTTTAGACTATAAAAGCAAGTTTATCCTGGATTAAGATATAGAGATTTTAATTTCTTGTTTATAATATGTAATCCCTTGTTATAAGCATTAAATATAGGAAATAGGAAATTTCCTTTCATGTTAATGAGGACGGAATTACTAAGCCCAAATAACCAAATTCGCATCACCAACATTTTTTTCTTTAAGGTAGAATGTTGGTTTTTGCTCACTGGTATTTATTATAAGTTCCCCATTAGGCGATGATTAAGGAGGTTGAGTTCCTTTACTGTTTCGTAAGTTCTTTTGTTAGAATTTCAATTTACAGACCAAATAAATTATGTTAGCAGATAAATTCCCGAAGCGATACCGGAAGAGTCCGCTTGAAGCACTTTAGATAAATGTCACGAAGGTGTTATTTCCCAGAACCAACACAACAGGACGTTCGACACAAGCGCCATTACCACCCAAGAGACGTGCGAAGTTTTACCTTCGGTGCTGCCGTTGCCTTGCCCTGTGGCGTTGTTGCACTGAACGAAGTCGTTGTAATCCACTTTTGTGATGGCACAAACATGAAACTCTTGGCATATCTTGTCGCAGTTACTTGCTGGGTCATAACTGACAGAATTGTATAGATAGTACTTGTCGAAGTACGTACGATCACTCGAGCGGAATGATTCTACTAAAGTGTCCAGCGTCTTCGGTGTCACTCCCTCAGATCCCAACGAGTAAACCTCCTGGGCGTCGTATTCCTCTTCCCAGACGGCTACATTGTCTTTGTTGGCTTTTACCAAATTCAAGTAATATTGCTTGAAAGTTTTTATCTGCATAGAGAAGAATTGAAAAACATTAGAATAAGAGCCAAGTTTATCTTCTTTTTAAACTATTATTTAAATTCTTAATGCTAAAGGGTTTGTTTTATTATCCCATTACTATTAAAATAATAGAGACAGCTAAATTAACAACTGGAGAATATGCTCCAGAATTTCGTAAATATTCTAAGAAACAGACTATATTAATCTGAGATAAGTCCCTGGTTTGATTCCAGATTAGGAAATTTTTCCTTTCATTTTTTCATATTGAAATACAAAATTGTTCTTCGTTTAAAGGCATAGAACTAAAATCAACAACGTAAAAGTGAAAATGTACTGTATCATTATAATAAAATTTGACATTGTGAAAAATACATTATTTCTGAAAGCTTTAAATTAGATTCTCTTTTTGGAATTCAAGATGCTCAGTGTCTGCAAATTTAGTCAAAATACGAGAGGAAGTCAGTGAGTAAGTTACAAATGGATAAAGAAATGAAACAATGAGTACTGATTTGAAAAGTACTTTTATTTCTCCGCATAATCTCCCTGTACATTGAGGTACTTGTCCCATCGTTTCACAAGCCCCTCAAAACCAGCAAGATAAAATTCTGTAGGCTGCTGTCTGAACCAGGCGTTGACTTTTCTCTGTACAACTTCATCATCGGCGAAAAGAATGATGTTTAAGAGGACCAACAAACGCAAGTCGTGAGGATCAAGGTCAGGGCTATTTGATAAGCAGTAAGCCCTCGTAATCCCAGAAGATTGTAACATCCTCTTACTGCCAACAAGGCAACTGAGATGCTGAAAAAGTTCAAATGGAAAGTTCTAGAACAACCTCCGTATATAGCCCTGATCTTGCTCCAAGTGACTTCCATTTGTTCGGCCCTCTTAAACGTCATCTTTTGGGTGAAGAAATTCCCTACGATGAAACTGTTTGGTCCTCTTAATCAAAGAGACGATGAAGCTGTTCAAAGGGAAGTGACCGCGTGGTTCAGGCAGCAGCCCAAAGAATTTTCTTACTAATTTTGAAGGGGTTTTGATGGGACAAGCGCCTCAATGTACAGGGAGATATGTGGAGAAATAAAAGTAGTTTTCAAGTCAGTACTCGTGTTTGTTTCATTTCTATATCCACTTGTAACTCAATTACTGACTTCCCCTCGTAGTATTATCCCCACTAAATATTATCAAAGTTCGTTTTAAATAGAACTTACTCGTCCTGTTTCAGGCACGTATTGGATTAATCGTATGGCGGGATTTCTGTCCTGGAGGGATGTAGTATTTGTGGTTTCGGTACTCACCTGTTGATTCTCGGTATTATAGATAAACTGACGAAGTCCTGGATTATTTGGGCCCACTTGCGACAGAGTTGTATTCCATGGTGTCACAGCTGGGGCTATTAGCATCCAGCTGACGGGCTCTGAAAATAGAAAATTAGATTTCTAATATAACATCTCGACGGTAAATAATATCAGAGGTAGAAATAGGCTTAAGTGGAAATCTAAAATGAGTTTGGTTTGGTTGGTATTAACGTCCCTTTCAACTACTATGGTCATTTCAGGATGGCGTTATAGAGGCCGCAAATTTTGCCTCGTAAGGGTTCTTTAATGTGCAGCCAGCAAATGACTACACGGGACCAACGGCTTAACTTCCCTTCCGAAGGAAGAGCGTGATCTTTCACCTGAAAAAAAATCCTCGCCATTCTCGGCCGGGATCGAACACGCAACCACTGAGCCACTGAGGCCGATTATATCTAGAAAATACAGGGCAAGTCAAAATGATGGACCCGATTTCAGAAGTTTACTCTGTGAAATCTAATGAACATATGGTATTTTGAGACATGTGATACTAAAGGTAAACGTTCATAGTTTATTTCAAACACATCACATCACAGGTATTCTATGTGAGGGCCTTGCATAGTAAACTTCTGAAATCGGGTCCATCATTTTGAGTTGCCCTGTGTTTTTCATCTGTTTTCAACTGTCGTTTTCATTTAATAACACAAACTAAAGGAAAATTTTCAGAGAACTATTATTTAACAACATAAATAAGTTTTTTTAATAATATAATTGTTTTATTATTTAATTCTCAAGAAAATTTTTGGGAACTAGAACAGAAATGAACACTATATACAGGGTGAGGCATTTACAATACCCTATCAAAAGTCATGGGACACCTTCACTTTAATAGGAACACTCAAAAATATACATATTTTAGTATCTTGTTGGTCCACCTTTTGCTGCTATCACAGGTTCTACTCTCTGGGGCATACTGCCCACAAGGTTTGATACGTTTCGACAGGTAATTTTCGCCATTCTGCCATTAAGTGTCTTGGACAGTTCGGTGACGGATTTCGGGCGTACCGCACATGCGCGCAATCGACGTTCCGACACATCCCACAGATGCTCGATGGGGTTCAGATCGGGGCTCTGTGTAGGTCAGTCAAGTTCTCGAACCCCCTTTTCATCAAACCATGTGCCCACAGCCCTTGCTTTATGGCAAGGTGCGTTATCGTGCTGAAACAGAAAAGGGCCATTGCCAAAGTGCTGCCAGAGAGATGGGAGTGCAGCGTTATCCAGAATGTCTTGGTAACGCTCTCGTTTAGATGTCCGTCCACGGAAACGATTGCACCCAATCCATACCAAGAAAAGAACCCCCACACCATCACCGACCCTCCGCCGAACTTCACCGTGGGCACAACACAGCTTGGCAGATAACGTTCGCCATACCCAAACCCGTCGATCCGATTGCCAGATGGTGTAGCGGGACTCATCACTCCATTCAACCATTCGCCATTGATCCAGAGTCCAATGTCGTCGCTCTTTGCACCATTTCAATCTCCTCGCTGCGATGCTGATGCTGATGTGAGGTTTGTGGGCTGCCGCTCTGCCATAAAAACCAATTGCATGCAGTTCCCTGGGAACAGTCAGGTTGTTCACAGTTGTTCCCGTCGACTCTATGTCCATCGAGCGAAGTGTGACGGTTTGCAGTGCCCACTTTACGAAGAGCCCTTTGGTCTCTGGCCGACTTGATCTTGGGTCTTCCAGTCCTAGGCGGAACACTTGTGGTGTCTTTCTCTTTCCGTACCCGAATGACGTTGTGAACGGTCGATTTCGGGATGTTTAGGACGATTGACGTCTCTCTAACGGTTTTGCCTGTGAGATGGCACCCAACAATTGTACCTCTTTGGAAGTCTGAAAGATTTTTCTTTGAGACATTCTAACAGCATTCACGCAAGCATCGTCTCATATCATACTCCTTGTTATGTAGTGCTGGGAAGAATGCCAACAGTGAAACTGCAAAGGAATCTCCCATTTTCATGCAAATCAGGGTTGTTCCATGACTTTTGATAGTGTAGTGTATCTTGAGACAACTGAATATCTCGTCAGCAAGACGTTTTTGAAAAAAATGCTCCAGATAAAGGTTATTTGATTCAGGGGTGGAAATGCAACGGCGATGCTCATTTTTCATTGGGTGGATGGGTTCAAGGTTATTTCAAAGTCAACTTCTTTTTTTCAAATGGAAGCCTACATTTTTTCTCATCAGTTCCGCAATCTACGAAAGAAAAAAAAACAACTTTTGTTCGAAAAATTATTCTGTTGGACCTTTATTTCTTGTGATTTCAACTTTGCCTGTTTTTGTATTATTGTAACGAATACTCAAAATGATGACTTAGACGAGCAAGTAAAGAAATTTATGAAGATGTACGAGAATGCTCGTACATATTCAGTTCACTCATCCTCGTTTACAGTTCTAGTTCTTCATTCCATTGTAAGCCAATATGGAAAAATTAACAGTCGCAGTAAAAATTGAAATTATTTTAATTTATGGTGAATCTGGACGAGATGTTGATCAAGCAATACGTTTATACGCTGAACGATTCCTCGATAGAGATACTCCTTCGCGTAGTTCTTTCTATCGTGTTGTGAAACAGTTTTCAGGAGAGGGAAATGTACAACCGAAAAAATGAGAACGCCAACGAACAGTAACTGGTGCAGACAATGAAATCGCCGTGTTAACAGCAGTCGCTCATGATCCTCATATCATTTCTAGCGCGATTTCTAGCAATTCTGGAATATCTCAAAGAAGTATTCTGAGGATCCTGAAGCGTCATAAATTTCACCCATATCATGTGTCATTACATGGAGATGACTTTAGGAATGACTTTATATTCTCTCAATGGGAACATGGTAGAATTGAAATGTATAATAATTTCTTTCTTCGCATCTTATTTTCCGATGAATCGGGTTTCACTAATCATGGATAGTTGAATCGGCACAACATGCATTATTGGTCTGCAGAAAATCCACACTGGTTACGCGAAGTTGAGCATCAACATTCTTGGACTGTGAATGTTTGGTGTGGAATCTTCGGTGACAAACTGATAAGTCCCTATTTTATTGACGGTACATTGGATGGGCAGAAATACAGAAATTTTTTGGTCCAAGACTCACCACTACTGCTCGGTGAAGTAAGCCTGGAAGTTAGACAAAACATATGATTTCAGCATTATGGGTGCCCGGCCCATTTTTCACTGATTCCGCGACAAATATTAGATCGCGATTACAATGCTCGTTGGATCGTAAGGGGCAGTCAAATTAATTGGCCTGCGAGATCACCAGATCTCATTTCTCTGGACTTTTTCCTATGGGGTTACCTTAAGGAAAAGGTATACGACGCAACCAACAACTCGAGAGGACATGAAGGAGCGCATTCGAAATGCCTATAGCAATATTAAGATAGAGACTTTTTTGAGTGCGCATCAATCTTTTATAAAGTTAATTAATAAGTGTATAGAAGTCGAAGGTCATCATTTTGAACATTTGTTATAAAGCGTTGCAGCCTTGTGTGAAGCTCTGAATTAGGAAGTGTACTAATATTAACAGTTTTCAAGCAGTGTGAACAGATTTCAAAGTTGAATATCACAAGAAATAAAGGTCCAAAGAATAAATTTTCGAACAAAAGTTTTTTTTTCTTCGTAGATTGCGGAACTGATGAGAAAAAAAATAGGTTTCCATTTGAAAAAACGAAGTTGACTTCGAAGAAACCTTAAACCCATCCACCCAATGAAAAATGAGCATTGTCGTTGCATTTCCACCCCTGAATCAAATAACTTTTATCTGGAACATTTTTTTCAAAAGCGTTTTGCTGACGAGATATTCAGTTGTCTCAAGATAAATGCCTCACCCTGTATAGTGTCGAAAATATCATATTTTTATAATTGATCTTATTATTATTATTATTATTATTATTATTATTATTAATTATTATTAAAAGCATCCCAAAGGTATAAAATTTGGGTAAGAACACCCGAAGTAGAATACAAAATTAAAATCTTTTCTGTGGGTCCATTAAAAAGGTGTCCAATACTTGAGCAGCATGGTAAACGTACTTTCTACATGTTGACAAGTTACATTTAATAATTTTTACGAGGGCTATAATAATTACATTGAATATTCGTTATTCATAAATTTCGAGGGCTACTAATAGTTTTACGAGGGCTTATTCTTTTCTTCTTTAGGTGTTATACGATGGTTTTATTACTAGGAAGCAAGTACAATCAAAGTTACTTTTCGACATAGTAACCGTAAAGATGAAACATTTGTCATACCAATGGACGAATTTTCCAATACCCTCTTCATATATGTTTGCCGTCAGCATGTTCAGATAGGTCTCCACGGCATCTTGAAGCTCTTCGTTGGAACGTATTACGTCGCCTACGGAGAGCCATTCGGAACAAAAGAAGAGGCATGCTGTCTTCTGGAATTGTTTTGATTCATGACAATACACGACAGCATACCGCTGTGTTAACCCAATAGCTTCTTGAGCAATTTCAATGCAAGGTATTCGATCACCTAGCGCAAAGCCCAGAGCCGGCGCCGAGTGACTTTCATCTTTGTCGAGAGCTGACGAAAGGTCTGGAAGGACAGCGCTTCCGCACCAATGAAGAGCTTCAAGACGCCGTGTAGACCTATCTCAACATGCTGGCGGCAAACTTTCGTGAACGGGTTATAGGAAAATTCGTCCGTCGGTATGACAAATGTCTCAATCTTTACGGTGACGATGTCGAAAAGTAAGGTTGAATTTATTTAACACCTGTAATAAAATCATTTTGTTATTCAGACTTGTCTTTGTTTTATGCCCGATCGGAGGTTGAAAGAATTAACTCTAGTAAAATGAAAATTTTAAATGTTTTGTCGTACTTACCACTGTTGTTGTTGTAGAATAATCGGAAGGAGTCTGTATGATGATGAGCAAAGAATAACCCCAAAATATTAGAGCTGTATTCCACTATCAAGTCATTAAGTCTTTTGTTCGCTCTTTGATGAAGCCACCGATAACCTTCTTTGCTTATATGGCGTTCAAATACTCCCATAGGCACATGTGATGTTACGTAAGCCTGTATCAAAAAAAAAGCGATTGGTGAATCTTTTTTAAAAATTAAAAGGAACTATGTTGAGAGTAGTCTTGATATCAACTGCGACTTATTTTGGGTCATACAATATTTGTTTATAAATATAATAATAAATATGTTGACATCATCTCTAGCGACTCCAATCAGAAAAAAACGAGAAGGGAACCAGAATTGTACTACTAATTTTAATATTTTTCTATAACAAACGGCACAATAGGCCTTTCAACCAAAATTAGAAGAAATTGTCTAAGTTTTGCTTATTCATACCTTCTTGTTCTCTTCAGCATATTTCTGCATAGTCCGCTCGAACCATTGGAATTGTCCTGCGGGGTCATCACCGTTAGCGCCATTCGCTTTATTCTTCTGATAATACAGGGCCGTGTTCAAGACCACAAATCGTATGTTATTAGAAAGCTCAACAGTATAATAACCACCTGTCGGGAAGAAGACATATTTCAAAATATTGAAAATACGGTATGTTAAGTTGCGATGCTTATAACTAGAAAATACTTACTGCTTAATACATAAAGCAAAAGGAAAATTCTGCAATTTATGTTCAAACATGGTTCAAGACATCTGTCTCGCCACTTCTTAGCTTTCGCGAACTCGCGGAAGCAGCGATTGCTCTGTGGTAAAAGCGACGAGACGGATGTTCGAGGTCTCTAGTTCGAGCCCAGGTGAAGAATTTATCATTTGCTTTTCCTTTACTATTATTAACTACATTGTTCCAAAATTGAAGCACGCGAGTTCCACAAGAAAGACACAACTGCAGGGTGTTTCTGAATATCCAAACTTTTATTTATATACAAAATAACGTAGACCAGTCTCCAATAATTCTGGCATATGACACATTGAGAACATGATGACATTTCCTATACAACATGTTTCAATCTTTTTCGAATTAACAAGAACTTGTTGGAAAGTGGGGTCAAATCTCTAGTAAAGTGTTTCGCTTGGTAGACTGAATCTCATCTTGTCCGTGAAGAGAACTCGATCTATTCGTAACCATCCCAATAGCGATGCTTTTCCACCTAGATTCTTCGAGCCCTACGGTGCCCTGCAGTTAAAGGCAGGCATAATTCCGGCCTACTTGCATTGCGTCCTGTTGTTTGCGTCTGGCCTACTTATTTGCGTCGATACTCTGCGTGCTGTTGCCACGGCGATCTGGCGTTGAAAGTGGATAGCACTTTGTCGGCTGTTAGCAATAAATAACGGTCGTCACGAGCAGTTGTAACACTTCCAGTCTCCTGTAAACAATTCTATAATCGACAAACGACACTTCGTGACACAATCTTTCTCACCGTCCGTTGAGATAGGCCTGCTTCAAGATTCCTAATAGCTCTCCACGCCACAGATCCCAGTTGATTTATCACGATGTTTAGCCATCCTTTCGTGATTCAGAAACAACTTTCATCGATTCACGAGGACTTCTAAACGATTTCTTTGCACAATACTGCTGAACTCGCATGCTCCTCTAAATTTTGTGAACAGTGTATAAAGTGAGAACATTTAATCCACAACGAAAAAAATATAAATACCGGATACGTACTTCTATTTTCTTCTTGTGGAGGATAGGTTTTGTGAAGGTTGGAAATTTTCAATGCAAAGACATGGCATGATATACAGGGTGATTACAAAAGAACTTCACACTTTTAAAAATTTATTACATCAAAGCTATTCAGAATATAGACACACCACATACGGATTCTTAAAGAAAAACTCTTGAAGTTTATTGTGACACAGTTAAAGATGTTCACTATGCCCCCCTGTAGTCGAACTCGTCCCAAACCCGCATTAACATGTCTCCATCAATCCCACGTATCGCTACAGTAATGCATTCTTTCAGCTCGTCTAGATCGCGGGGAAGGGGTAGGGTGAAGACCTTGTTCTTTACACACCCCCATAAAAAGAAATCACAAGGTGTGAGGTCGGGGCTCCGCGGTGGCCACTTTGCAAGTTCCAGGTTATTGTTTGCTTGACCAATCCACCGCTGTGATTTCTATTTTATGGGGGTGTGTAAAGGACAAGGTCTTCACCCTACCCCTTCCCCGTGACCTAGACGAGCTGAAAGAACGCATTACGGTAGCGATACGTGGGATTGATGGAGACATGTTAATGCGGGTTCGGGACGAATTCGACTACAGGGGGGCATCTTGAACATCTTTAACTGTGTCACAATAAGCTTCAAGAGTTTTTCTTTAAGAATCCGTATGTGGTGTGTCTATATTCTGAATAGCTTTGATGTAATAAATTTTTAAAAGTGTGAAGTTCTTTTGTAATCACCCTGTATATCAAACAATTCGTAACGAGGTCTCATGCACGAATATAACGAGTAATTAATTTACCAAAAAACGTTATTTTAAAAACCACATCTGATTTAAATACAGTATGTCGAATGACTCAAATGTGTGTACAACAAAATATGGAACTACAATTGACGGAGATTTTTTTTTTTTTTTTAGAAATTTAGAGAGATTTGAATCAAAACTATTTATCTCGTATTTTAGTTATCACAAGCCCATTGTTTCTTTCTTAGATTTTAATAATATTGATGAAGATATTGATTTACAAAATCAACAGCAAAATTCAACAGATATTTGATACATAGTTATAATTGCACACACGAAAACGAATGAAAATAAATGGTTTTAATTAATGACAAAAAATAGGAAAGATAATTCCGCAGCCTGGATTCGAACCAGGAACTTTTGGCTATACATTGCAAGATCTCAGGCAAACTAACAGGCCGACGGGAGTCGTCACAGTGCTACTCTAAACAGAGTTTGCCAGTAATAACACGAGGAAATAGAGCTGATGAAATAAACGCCTAAGGTCCACGAAATAAACGGCTCCACTCTCTGGCCTAGAGTCAAACGACTGCACTTTACAGTCAAGATACGGGCGCAAAGAGGCGTTAATCCAAGCGCACAAGAGTTCTCCGATTTGTTACTAAAAATTGGTAAAGTCACGTGCCCAAATGAAGACGGAAAAATAAGTTTACAACAAAATTTGTATCAAACAGTTTCTTCTTCAGCAGAAATTATTTCATCAGTATACGGCGACATAGAGCAAAATGTAACAACAATTCGTGAAAATTCTTGGCTTTGTGAGCGAGCTATTCTGACGCCGCGGAACGACCAAGCTGCAGCAATCAACGGAATTATATTGGCATGCTTAGGGGGCGATAGTGTTGAATACACTTCCATCAACTGAGTTATGAATCAAGATGAGGCCACAAGCAACCCAATCGAATTTTTGAATTCTTTGTCTGCACCTGGGCTTCCATTTCACAAAATAATTTTAAAAGCGTGTGTGTCCATAATGTTTTTGAGGAACTTGAGTCCACCCAAGTTGTGTAACGGCACCCGCCTGAGTGCTTGCTGTGCGAGGAAAAGTGACAGAGGCTGAAGTGCTGACGGGAAGTGGTGCAGGAAATTTCCTATCACTGTTTGCTTTGCAATGACCATTAATAAGGCGCAGGGACAGACGTTGGGTACCGCGGGCAAAGACCTCACTACCAGCTGCTTCTCACACGGCCAATTGTACGTAGCACTTTCTCGCGTCAGTGATGCCAACAAACTGTTTAAACATGCGCCAGGTCATATTACCTCTTGTGTTTACAGAGAGGTTTTTGTACACAATAATAATTATTTATTATATTTTCTCTTTCATCAAGGGATAACACATGATACTTTTTATCCCGGTATTCCCCCGGGATGCATATATCGAGTCTACGTGAGCGGAGCCGCGGGCACGACTAGTCACTCAATATAAATAATCTGTAAAGATAGCTCCATCTCTACGGAAAAATTTTTAAAACAGTAAGTTTCATCATCCTCTTTGAAGAATGCAATGATAATAAAATTAACCACAGGTTCAATAGGAAATCGTATTTTTTCTGATCATGAATGCTTTTTATACAGGGTGTAATAGTCAGAATGTTACAAACTTATAGTACTTATATAAGTGATCATAATAAGTATTTTATGTCCTATAAACATTAGTCCGGAAACGCATAACTGATGAGTTACAGAAGTGAACACATGCAGCCTTCACTGCAGTTACAGGAGCTGTTCAAACTGACGGCCTCCAACCTCAGTGCATGTTTGGCATCTGCGGTGTAAGTTGTTGTACACTCTGTCGAGTAGCACTGGCTTCAGCGGCTGCCACCAACCGTGCTACAAGATCCGCTTCTGGCTGTCAGGGGAGAAAGTTGAGTTTCGTTCAAAAAAGAACGAAACGAGAATGCATTAAAATATAAAAATAAAGAAGAGAAAAAGAGAAGAGCGAC
>JAHWFO010075633.1:43554-67011 GCA_023313115.1 Rhysida immarginata | reverse complement strand
CATTAAAAGGAGACTGACCACATTTAAATTTCAAATACGTATGAAGTTCACGGGTAAACTGATAGTGTTTTCAATATCTGCGCTATCCTGGTTATGTCGAAAAACCTTTATCGCCTTGTATCTTCGAAACAAAGCGGCCTTCCGAAAATCGTCAATGGACCAAAGATTCTTAAAATAACTCAAAGAATCACCCTTGAATTTTTATTGTATGTTTAGTAAACACGCTGTGTACAGGTATAAAAAAAAAACATCGGCATTTTGTTGGGGGGGGGGGGGGGTTAGGTTGAGCAAAAAAATTAGGTACAACCGATCAACGTTTGATTAATGTAGTAGAAAACTGGTAAACAAAACATGTTATGAACTTATAATTACTATTTAATTTAAAAGCATAAGAAAATATATGACTTCGTACGTGTATAACAAGTGCTCAAAATGTGCTCTTTGAACCATATGAATCATCTAATCCAAACCACGAACTATGGTATCGTTATTGCGAATTTGATTGAACGCATCACTTAACCGTTTAGGCGTATTTATGTTAGCAAACAAGAGATTGTCAACTGTTAATGGGCTGTATTTTGAGCTATTAAAGGTAATTGCATGTGTGGATTTACTACTGCACTAATAAAAGTTTGATCTGTTGTAATCTTATAATAATCGGAATAAGACCTATGTTTATATGACATCTTTTGCTTAAACTGATCTCCCCAATAAAATGCAGTTTTTTTACACTCATTGTGGATAATTCTGTATAATATGAATTATTTCTGATTGTATAGCATAAAAAGTTCTAAGTTTTTTGAAGAACTAGAGTGATTAGTGATATTTCTATTTTGCCATCATTTTTAATTAATTAAAAATATAGTACATCATTTTAAATAATTTAATTTTAAATAATTTAATTAATTAAAACACATACAGTATTGAAATAAGAAAAATTTGAATAGTCTTTCCCCCTACTGAATTGAAAGATTAGCTGATTTCCGTTTGATGGGCAGTTCGCCAATAATGCATTGGCCTTAATAAAGAGGCCTTTGGCTTTTCATTCACATACAGACGATAACGCACACAAACTGAAAACATACATTAAATTGTCAGCATTGATGTCAACATTAATAAACTCTTTCTCGCTTTATCGAAAAGATAAAATAGAAAAGATATACGAGGTTCATTTACCTCAAAAAAGGAATGGTGAAGTTTCCTAATCACTCGTTATTGAATTGTCTTCTTACGTGAATTCATAAATAAAAAAGAGGAGACAGAACCGCACATAAACTTTGAAAAGCGCAATAAATCAAAATTTATAAAGCATACAAATTATTTCGGAAACAAAGCGTTATCGGAAAGAAATTTTTGAACAAAATGAAGGGGGCAATATGATGGTAGTTTTTATTTGGTGGAAGTTTTTAAGGTCATTTGAAGGTCAACTTCATTTATTTAAATGGATAGCTTTTTTTGTTTTACCGGCATTTAATTCTACGTTAATAAAAGACAACTTTTTGTCTGGACCCTTTTTATATCCGACCCAAACTTTCAAAGATATTTAACAAAATATATGCGAGGATTACGAAATTTTTCTCGGAAACAAAGTCTTATTCTAAGTTAATCATGAGGTATAGTTTTGATGGTTAATTTATTGGACGTTGAAGGTTATTACATATTATCATTCATTTTTAAACCTATACATAAGGTTTAGTACGTTACAACTAAATGATTTACATATGCAAATTCTCCAGCCACATGGTTGACAGTGGTACGCGGTCGTGAGGAGTCATAATCGTTGTACAAACGCTAGCAGCGAGAATGCAGACAAAATCGATAGATATTTGGAAGGATATATAAATGCACTTTCCGACGCGAATTGGTCCTATTCCATGATTATATAACAATGCAAATCCAGGAGTCTCGCCATTTCGAAGCAGAAATGTGTAACATACTAAATAAAAACAGAAAAACCGCAATACCAGCAACATTGAACGAACCTGGATCCTGAAGTCAACGACCCACCCCAAGCAGAACACTGGAGGTTGTAGCCAAAGTCAAGTGTCTCATCTCTTCAGAAAATCGCAAACCTCAAAGGGCTGTCGCAAATCACAAGGTATGGGTATGACAGTCAACGGTACGCAACATAATCCACAAAAATCTCCGACTGGTTAAACGTCCGAAACCTGGTATGGGTGCATCAGGATAAAGCTGGGAGTCATACGTCCAAGTCAACGTCGCCCATTTGCGAACACTGGAGCAGGAGAGGGCATACATTCAATTCCGTTTGAAGACATACCCATGAAATCTTCAGATGGATTATTGCGGCTTTGGACTGCTGAAATGCGCCCTTGGAGGTAGACGACCCGGTCTATGGAAAGCCTGTGAAGAGGGGTGGGCACAGATCGACCTAAATTCTTTGCGGCGAAGTCTTATTGAATGAAAACTGCGATGGACATCGTGGACACCAGATAGAACATCACCGAGCAAGGCGGCGGGGTTTCTCATAGACTTATGACGTTTGCAAATCGTTTAGTTGTAACGTACTCAACCCTCTGTATTTGGTGTAACAACATTTTATTGAAAGTCAAATAACAAAACCTTTTTCTCTAAATACAGTAATTTGTTAGTAATAAACAAACTACATTCGCGGCAAAAGTTAAGTATTAATCAATATCGGTATATTTATTTCATAAGCCAACTTCCAGAATGAAGTGAAACTTGATATGTGTGTGTGCAACCGTTTAATTAAACCTGTTTTATTTCATAAAAAAAGCTTTGAAAACAGAAAAAGAACGTGGTTTTGATGAGCTATGTGGGAACGTATGTTATTGTCCATGAGAATAAAATCTGAACCCACGGCACCTCCGAAACCCCTAGCATGACCTTCCAGTATTTCGTCTCTGTATCTCCGAGCATTGTTGATAGTACCTCTGTCAAAAGTGCATCCGTTTCCAAGATGCTTCCCCAAACCATAACTCCACCAACGCCATACAGGGTCTTTTTCTTAATGTTGTCGTGATTATAGCGAGTTCCACGTTCTCTCTAGATAGTAGTTTGACGAGAATCGCTTTGTAAGCTGAATCTGGACTCATCGATCCACTAATCCGAAATCCAATAACGATGTTCTTGACTTCAGTTTAAATGGGCTCTACAACTCGCAGGGATGAGCGGGACACAAATTGCCGGACGTCTACATAAGGACGAGCTCCTTTTACCCTCTGATAAACTGTTTGTTTGGAAACTCTTGTTCCTGAGGCGGCTGCAAGCTGGTTAGCAGCTACCTGGCAGATAAGATCCTCAACGTCTTGCAATTAATTGCAGATACCTGTCCTGCTGAGTGGTTGTAACCATGGGGGTGACCTTGCATTAGTCAGCGTGTAACAAGTATCTTGGAACCGTATCCAAAGTCTGTAAATCGCACTCTGGAGTCTTTAGTTTGTGACTGTCTTGCTTCAAGTCTTGAAGATTTTGGGCATCACTTTTGATAAAAAGTTATCGTTCAGAGAAACTATTGAGTCACTAGTGATTGACCTCAATAGATTAAGATTCTTATTTAGCAGGCTAAGGAAAATCTTATCAAGATGTGAAATAATCAAAACGATCAAAGATACCAAAAGTCGAATACGGAATAAAAGTATTTATCAACCCGATACAAACCGCCTACAATGATATGATACGTGTTGCCTTTTCTCTTACCAGATATGTCTCTATATCTGAAACTGGTGAAGTCTACGCCATCCCTACGTTGAATAAAATAATAGTCTATACTAGATTAAAAGAACTCTACCAGGCGTTAATGAATCCTGACCATCCTACACATTTTGTTCGAGCTTACCTGATAGATGTTAATAAATCTCATGAAACTCAGAGGATTAAAATTATATTTACAAATGTTATTTCTAAGTTCCTTGAGAGTTTCTTCCCCTACAATATCGTTCCTGTATGGAATGAGATATCTTATAATATTCAAAATCAAATTATTAATTGTGCTCTGACTCAGTGCCCGAATCACAATGACCAAGCCTATAAATTATTACGGCAATCTATATTGATCATAATGACTGTTCTACATATCCCGCCTTGGGATGCAATAATTTTAAGAGTGCGTGATAATATCCGGCCTTTCTTGAAAAGATCAATTTGGCGTCTTTTGTCCATATTAAACCTCAAAATCAACGATAACAAGTTCTCCTAGCGTGGCTTGTAAGAGTGCGTGATGTTACCCTATAGTTCATTCTACTGTATTTTATTGGGCTTAAATCAGCTTGCATAAATTTGTATTTCTGAGATAATGCGATCGTGGATTGACATTAGTTTAACCGTCTAACTGAAAACTGAAAAAAGGTTTTCTAGATCTGAGCCTTTAAATGTTATTTTTTATATTTAATTTTTTTTCAAATAACACCGTTTTGTCTAAAAAAGAAATTGTGTGTCTGAGTTTCTTAAGACATTCAAGAACAAATTTGGAAATTAAAAAGCTAATATCTTATTAACTTACACGGCTAAGTAAAAAACAAACATACAGTACTTATTCCAATCCTCCAACGTAGCTTATAGATTAGTGAAAAATTTACCGCCTCCGTCTTACTAAAACGGTTTTTAAGTGCTTGGAAATTAACTGAACATATATCGTAATTGGTTGGCACTATAAAGGCCGATTCCAAGGGATGACAAAACGTGTAATTGCTTAGAAGGCTAATGCTTTTTATAGAATAAGAAAGAATGCGAAAAGGCAAACGGCGAAAAAAATCAAAATTTGATTTCGGAGACACCAGAGATGTATTTGGCTGAATGCTGACGCCGTCAAAGCGTCAATGCATAACAGATGTTTCATCTATGGAGATCTTACAATGTGTAAGGGACGAAATAAGATAAAATTTCTCAACTGATTTTGCGATCTATTTCAGAATTTATCAACGATTCAAAGGACAAAACTGTTGAGAATTTTATATTTCCCGAACATTATTTCTTCCGTTATTTACTGTAAAACCTAGATAAACTTAATTAAGGAGCAAAATGTTATCTATACTATATGACAGCCGCGTTTACTTCTAAAATAAGAAAAATGTTCTAAAAAACTTACCCTGTCCACAATATGAAGTCTACATTAGGGTCGAGCTTTTTCATGCCCTCAACAGCTGCCTTCACCAAAGTATAAGGGGAATCACAGTGATAATTCCCAAATTTCCCGGTCTCAACATCATTCTTGTCATCTTTAAACCAGCACATTTCACTGGGGTCTCCTGTGGTTGAATAGTTTAAGTCCATGTGAAAATCCGTCACGTGCCAAAATGTACCTTTTGTTTAGTGAAAAAAGAGAAAATAATTATCATTAATCCTTCGGCAATTTTTAAAAGAGTTATGTAATAGATTAGTAACATTATGAATGCTCTCATTATTTATAGTCAAGTAAGTAACTAGCAAATACTCAGTATAAAACAACACATTATATACGTATTATTGCTTTATAAAAGATTTTTAGTTTTTACGAGGGGTGTTCAAATTTGACCTGGACTTTATTTTTTTATGAAATCAGGAAACTACATACACACACACATACACAAACACAAACACACACACACACACACACACATACACACACACATACACAAACACACCAATTATTTCTCAAAGAACTCTCCTAGCTTCTGTACACATTTTTCCAGCGTTCTAGTAGCATCTGGATATCGGTTCTGTAGAAATATTCAGGCTGATGATGAAACCACGTCAGGACATCCTCTTTCACTTCCTCATTGGAACCGAACCTCTGCCTTCCCAAGAACTCTTTTAATGGTCCAAAAAAAGTAATTGTCACAAGGGCAGAGATCCGGACTGTATGGTTAATGTGGTAAAATGTCCCATTTGAGTTCTGTCAGTGTGTCCATAGTCAGTTTGGCTGTGTGTGGTCTGGCATGGTCTTGCAGAAAACAAACACAACTGGTAAGGAGTCCAGGTCGCTTTTTCATTAGAACCGGCTTCAGGACATCCTCAAAATGTCATAGTAGTAGGATGCATTAATGGTTCGACGTTCTTACAGAAAATCGACATAAATGATACCCGTATCATCCCAGAATACAGTCGCTATCACTTTCGTTGCCAACTGTGTCATCTTGAATTTTTCTTGGTTTGGTTTGGTTTGTTTGGTATTAACTTCCTTTTCAACTGCTATGGTCATTTCAGGACGGCGTTATAGGGGCCGCAAATTTTGCCTCGCAAGGGTTCTTTAACGTGCAGCCGGCAAACGACTGCACGGGACCAACGGCTTTACTTCCCTTCCGAAGGAAGTGCGTAATCTCAGGATTTCCCCCTGAAAAATCCTCGTCGTCCTCGGCCGGGATCGAACCCGCGTACTCGGGCATCAGAGGCGATCACGCAAACCGCTGAGCCACCGAGGCCGATTGAATGTTTCTTGGGTCGTGGGAGTCAGTGTTGCTGCCACCTTCCCTGTCATATCGCTGCAGCAACATTTTGATAGATTTCCACCCGGGAGGTTTTGTGATCCTCGGAGAGTTGCTTAGGGACCCATTTGGCACAAGTCTTGTTGAATTTCAGCTTATCGTGGATGATGGTCTCCACAAAGCCGGTGCTGATGTTCAGTATTGAAGCCAATTCTCGGATATGAATCCACCTGTTGCCCCTTATCAGCTCATTTCTTCGTGCGAGGATGCCATCATTGACAGCAATTGCTGGCCTTGCCTTATGAGGTTCAATGCCGGTGGATTCTCGCCCTCCTTCAAATTTTTGGCACCAAGCAAAGACGGATGATCGAGACAAACTTTGGACTGTCTTTGAAGTCTCTGATGAATTTCAGTTACTTTCACACCTTCGTTGTGGAGAAACTTGATGATATTCGTTGTTCCACTTTGGTCAACATCGCTGTCCGCCATTTTGTTTAAACAAACAATCGGTTGTCATAGCAACCGAATGAGTGATGCTGCATTTCATTACAGGCGGAAGTTGTCATCCCAACAATGAAAGTTTACATGTTTACAACAGTGAAGTTTACAAATAATAAAGTCAAAACTAACGCCCCTCGTAATACAAATAGTTTTCAATACAAATGGTTTTTTCCTTGGTTTTGTTGATGAATTATCTTTTGAACACGTCAGCCGATATAAACGTAATCTTTTAAATCATTTATGTTAGACATTCGTTATTTATTTATTTATTTATTTATTTATTTATTTATTAATAAATTAGGTTATTGATATATCAAAATTTTTCAAGAGTAAAGATCAACTTAATATATAATTCAATGCAACAACATTAAACTGCCTAACTGTCACGCACTACAGACTACAGAATTGTTCACTTAAAGTGTTCGATGTTCTTGCCGTCCTGTTTGCACGCAAAGTTTCAGATGAGCAACTGAATCAATCACACCAGCTCTAAGAATTTCGAGCTGATCACTTGATATGCCTTTTCATTATCCCATGGAGTTAATGTGTGGCGGTCTAGGTGAACAATTCATTCTTTGCAATTATTCAGAATGCTCCTCAAACCAATCGCGAGTAATATTGGCCCGGTGACATGGCGCATTGTCCTCTTGGAATATTCCATCATTGTTAGGAGTCATGAAGGGCTGCAAATGGTCACCAAGCAGCTGAACATAACGATTCCCAGTTAATGGCAGATCCAATTTAATCAGAGGACCCACACCTTGCTATATAAACAGGCCCCGTATCATGATGAAACCATCACAAGCTTCCACAGTGCTTTCTTGACAACTTGAGTCCATGGCCTCATAGGGTCTGCGCCATAGTCGAATTGTGACTTCAGCTTGCACCAACATATCATCGGATCAAGCTATGTGTTTCAGTCTCTAAGGTCCAATAACGAGCCCAGGCAAGACGCAACCTTCAATAGCGTACTGTGAGTAAAGACACTCTTGTCGGTCTTCTGCTGTCATATCCCATCAGTAAAAAATTTCGCTCACTGAACTCATAGACACATTTCTAGTGCCCCTCATTGAATGTGGCTATTAATTGACGTAGTAACGTGTATCTATTGCGAAGGGCCATTCTGCTCAGATGTCTCTGGTCACGAGCATTTAACAGCCTTAGTTGAGATACTCTCTCTAATACTTGACACTGTGGATCCAGGAATGTTGAATGCCTGCCCGACTGCAGAAATGCCCATGCGTCTAGCTCCAACTAGCATTTTGCGATCAATCTCTGATAATGCTCGTCGTGTAACCATAATCATGTTACAAGACGTTTCAGACGACCGCTAATAGTCTAACTGACAACACTGATACTGTTCTGCCTGTTTATACATTTTTTACGCGATGCAAAAGATACCTGAAAATTTCCATACGACGGTCCCATGACTTTTGGCACTTAACTATAAGGCATGTTCAAATGAAAGTGATTCGAAGGACACTGAGATGGATGAAATGAAAGTATTAATATTTACCTTTGTTTATATGAAAGAAGAATATCTTATAATCACTATTATAGACGCGCAGTCCTAAAAAAATCTCCACCTGCCGCAATACAGGAATCCCAATGGGGCATCAGTCGGCTGATACAGTCCGCAAAAAGGTCTGCTGCTCTCTGAACCATGCCCGAACAGCGTGCTTTACCTCCTCATCATTGGCGAATCGTCGACCTTTCAGTGCCTTCTTTAAAGGACCAAACACATGAAAATCACATGGTGAGAGGGCCGGGCTATAAGGAGGGTGTGGCAGAACTTGCCACCGCATTTTGGTTATTGCTTCCTGAGCCAGTCTCGCAACATGTGGCCTAGCACTGTTCTGGAGGAGGATCACCTCATCACTGAGCTTACCAGGATGCTTGTTTTTCACAGCTTGACGCAAGTTCTGCAGTGTCTTGGTGTATGCGCTAGCATTAATACGGATTTTGGGTTCCATAAACTCCAAAAGCAGAGGACCGTCGGAATCAAAGAAACACGTAAGCATAAACTTCCCGGCCGAACTTTGCGACTTGAATTATTTGGGCTGTGGTGACGATGGATGCTTCCACTGTATTTGGATACCTTCCCGGAGGGTCCCAATAATGGCACCAGGTCTCATCTACCATAAACATTCAACATCCGAGCATAAATATTAACTGGTGGAATGTCCTCAGTTGTCAGAAACATTAAATATCACAGTTTTGAACGGAAATTTAATAGGAGAGTCCATTGTAACACAAACGAAATACGAACATAAGCCTAACCCAACTTCCCACAGCAGTGCTTATCAGAACAAGCAGACGACATGTCAACAATCACCCGTTTGCCTCGAGTTTGCGCACTCACGTGCTCGCGCGCTACAGTCCGAATTACTTTCATTTGAAAATGCCTTATATATAGCGGCAGAGTCCCGATACAGCCCCGTCCGGTTTTTTTTTTCTCTCTTGATAAACGAATGTTACTGTAATTCACGAGTTAGGCATTTATTAAGGATATATTTTAGCTGTTTTATTTAATCCCCTGTTTTGGGCTTGCGCCTGTTGGGGGACATTTCGGTTCATTGTCTTTTTCTTTATGAATTTTTTGAAGTAAAGAACGTTTTTGTTCATTTTTAAACCCGTGAGAACGAGTTTTTGATTATCTTTTAATAGGTTTCGCCTCTGTTGATGTCGTTGCATAAGAGATTTTGTTGCGTGTCGTTATTTGTTTTCGTTCTCTTCGGATGTGGAATTAACATATTTGGAATTTTTGATAACTTATACTTTATTGCTCAGTTATTCATTTTATATATCACTTCACAATACCTCATAAAACATAAGCCATAACTCATATTCCATTAAAAAAATAAGAAACCATAAACTTCCAGTCATACGTCACCCACATGGAAGTATGAGAAAAAGTCTCTCGGCAACAACTCATCACAAGATTTTCTTTTATTATAGAGAAATAATAAATCTTTAATAACAGTACCACTAACAAAAGAAGAAATAAAAGTTCTCCTTTATGCCTTGTAATACCACAAACAACAGATTTGAAAATGTCCAAAACTTGACAAACGACAACAAACAAAATAACTTTGGTGTACGATATTAAATGGCACAATCGCTCTTATTTCTGATGCTAATAGTCAAAGTAGTAAGCCAATTACAATCCGATTTTAAAAAATAAAAAATAGATTTACTTTTTTTTTACAGATAATTTATTGCAGGTGAGCTAGTTTCCTACATATTTTGTTCCAGCTTTGTTTTTTTAACATAGCAACTGGTTAATCCGTGGAAAAAAGCAATCCACGTGTTATATGACTAGCTGAGATGCCCGTCTTCGCCGAGCTTTTCAAGGCAAAACGAAGGTGGGGTATCAGTATCTATCTATTCTAGGTATATACCAATGTTGTTTAAGATTTGATCATGGGACTAGTTAATTGTCATTGCATAAGCTGGGCGAACGGGAAATTGTCGACGTTTGAAGTCTACAAGATGATCAGTTGCCTGTAACGGTGTTCTTGGTATTAAAACGAATTGCCTGCGTTATCCCCGCTGAGTAGTTTGTAATGAACCTGATTATTCGGAATTGGCTGTTGTATTGTTTAATACCCAAAACGTTCAATCTAATGACCGTCGACCCTACAATTCACCGACAACTTCGGATGCTGTGTTTTTTTTTACCTGGCAGGGAGTCAGTGCATTTATTTATATTATTTTGCGCCAGCGCACAGAAAGTAGTGTTCGTCGGATTTTAGAAAATCACCCTTGGTATGATCCTCTGCACTATGTGCTTATATTTCCGTACGGAAGACAAGGGTGGCATATTTCTGTGCAGTCGAAGAACAATGCTCAGACCAAACGTGTTACATACAACAGTTTTATGCTGACGTTTTTCAAATTCGTCACTTAAATGTTTAAGCTCGGCGAAGACGAACATATACAGGGTGATTATGCTCCCATATGTCAGAATAAACATCTTATGTGGATCAGTGGTTTCCTGTCTTCCTTGTTAATGTTCTAGTCCTTCCATACTTTCTGAGTAGAAAACTGAGCTATGTTGGCTGAGCCAGTTTTGCACTTCACTTTCAATCTGTTATTTGCTTTTTCCTAAGCGATTTCCACCTCTTTTGTCCGCTCATTCATTCCTATGGGATCATTTAGTATGCTTAAAAATCACCATTTGTGACTTACTTACTGACTTCCTCTCGTATTTTATAAAGGAGGTATTGCTCTCCCTTTATAACGCATTGCTGGGAACCCTGTATAATGAAACAGCGAATACATATTGTGATTGCCAGGAAAATGGAATGATTTTTTGTTAATGAATTATATAAGTTTTGTTATTGAACTAGATGGGAGCATGAAGCCATAATCCTCCCAGTCCCAGAGACATATCCTGTAGCTTTACGTTTGTCATTTACATTATATGGATATGAGCGTACAGTTGCTTATACACTATATGATCAAAAATATCCGGACACCCCTCACAGATCATCGATTGGCCATATGTCACATGATAATGACTTGCACATCATTTAACTAGCTTCCCACACCTTCAGACACAACTCTGCTTGGACATTGGCAAGAATGGGTCGTTCGGCAGAGCTCAGTGAGTTCCAACGTGGAACCTTCGTTGGATGTCATCTATGCGGCAAGTCCGTGCGTGACATTTCCAGCCTTCTTCAGATACCCAAGTCAACAGTAGGCGATGTCATTATGAAATGGAAGACCCGGGGATCAACAACAGTTTAACAACGAACCGGTAGACCCAAGAAACTAACGGACAGAGACCGTCGAGTGCTTCGTCGTGTCACCCGCAGCAACCGGAAGTCCTCGGCGGAAAAAATTGCCGCAGAGTTTCGAAACGCCTCTGCAAATGATGCCAGTACCATGACAATTCGTCGGGAACTGCACACGATGGGATTCCATGGCCGTGCTGCTGCCCACAAGCCCCACATCAGCAGGATCAATGCCAAGCGACGTCTGGAGTGGTGCAAAGCCTACAGAAACTGGACAATGGACCAATGGAAACGTGTAATGTGGACAGACGAATCTCGCTACACACTCTGGCAATCCGATGGACGAGTTTGGGTTTGGCGCATACCTGGAGAACGCTTCTTACCTGAGTGCACAGAGCCCACAGTCAAGTTCGGAGGAGGAGGAGTCATGGTGTGGGGCTCATTTTCATGGTACGGACTGGGCCAGCTCGTTCCTGTGCAAGGAATCATGAACTCCGACCGTTATCTGAATGTTTTGGACAACTGTGCACTTCCAACGTTGTGGCAATTTTTTGGAAACGGGCGATTTCTCTACCAACACGACAATGCTCCGTGCCACAAAGCGAGGCGTGTACAGCAGTGGTTTGCGGACTCAGGGGTCGAAGAAATGGGTTGGCCGGCACAAAGTCCCGACCTCAATCCTATAGAGAGTCTGTGGGATGAATTGGAAAGACGCTTGCGGGCCAGATCACATCGGCCAACTTCTGTACCTGAACTGATTCTCGCTCTTCGGGAGGAATGGAGGAACATTCCGGAAAGTACCTACCAACATTTGGTGGAAAGTCTTCCCCGAAGGGTGGAAGCTGTGATTCGGGCAAAGGGATGTGCAACGCCCTATTGATTTCCATGAAATCGTGGCTAGAGCGCAAACGTGCATGTGTCCGGATATTTGTGATCATATAGTGTATTTCCGATAAAAACTACTGTACAAGTTTATCAAATAAGCCAACATATTAATTAATTGCAGAGGGGATTACAAGGGCAACGTTACAATTAAAGATTTTACATTTCTTAATTGTTATCAGATGTGCTAACTTCTATCATTATTCAAATTTATTCCTTCCTCACAATCAGGACTGTTTAAAAATACCTTTAAAGGTGCAGTGAGCGATTTTAAAAATGAATTCAAATTTTATTTAAACAACATTTTTAAATGTGCATCGTGCAAGCAATTTTGTCGGACAATTTTTACCTCTGACACAAAGTTATTTTTTTTAAAATTAATTTTAAAACCATCGATCAGACAAGAAAAGCTTTCTATGTAGCTTTACGAGGTGCGTTCAGAAAGTATCGAACTATGATTTTTCCCGGGAGCCCTCTTTCGGTGGGGCTATGAAAGAGACATTCACGAGAACGCGTGTTTTTTTTCCCCGCCCACAAATGGCGTTTGACTCTGGTAATCGGTATATGAGCAAGGAAGCCAAGCGAACTCCCGTCGAACGGAACGAGTCGAGCAGCGATATTGCATCAATGTTTGCCTAAAGCTTGGCGATACTTAAGCAGAAACCATTCGCAAGACCCAACCGCTTTTGGGAACAATCCCATGAGCCCATACTTCGCATGTGATTCAGACTATTTATTTTAAAAAGAGAGGCCTTACAATACAACATTTTGTCGAAAATCATCCGACTAGTGTCGGCATTTAATCCCGCCTTCATCAGGGTACAAGAGAAAGGGAAGCTAGCAGCCTTTACATAGCGATACGGTGAACGATACAAAAATCGTTAAAATGTTAAATACAAAGTCATTCAACACAAACTAAGTTCTTTGAGAGCAGCAAATGTTTGCGCTCTTTTGTGCAAAGTTACCCCGGTTTACGGTATCGATTGTAGAAGTCTGCCAAGCAGTGGCGCCGATTTCAGGATTATATTGGGGGAGGGGGCAACTTTTGTATATCCATCCAGAAGAATGCCCAAAATAAGAAAAATACTGTGGGAAATTTGAAAAAATATACAAAAAATATAGCGCATAGAAAAAATATTGAGTGGGCATGCCTATGAATATGCACATGAATGTCCTTTATGTGCTCTTGGTCTCTTTACTCAGAGTTTTGAAACTCAATCTCGCCTTTATATCTGTTTGTTCAAGAAACTCTAGAAAGTGAGAACCAAAATTTATAATGTTTTTAAATATTTAAAGGATATAGTAATGATACAATGATAAATGAGTATAATGAAACGATAATAAATAGAGGAGTATCGTATCCAACTTGCCAATTAATCGAGTGTCAGATTTGTTTCGCTTACGTTTCAGCTGCGATTTCACTAACAAAGGAATCCCTCGAACATGTATGTCACAGATTTCCACCATATTGAAATATGTTACTCATCTGAAGCTACTATAGATGCTTGCAAAATAAGAGAGTGCAACATTTTGTTTCTTTCAAAATAAACCGCGAAAACGAAAAAATTTGAGCATACATAGCCATACAAAGACTCCATTGTTAAAGCGGATAGGCTAAGTGGGATTTCCTTCTAAGTGAATACCAGGAATAAGTAATGCCTCCTAGCTGTCCGTTTCTGATTGGCTGATCGAGTTTTTTTTGTTGTTTTTTTTTCATTTACACATGCTCCAATTTCCTTTTCCTTTCGTGGCGTGCATTATAGGCAAGCGGTAGGAATCATCCCTTCCTCGTATATTACATGCATCGTAAAAAACACAAGCAAATACTTTAAGCAACTGCGCCCGATAATCAATTCAAATATTTCCAACGAACATAAAAGTTTTTACTACTGAATTCTATATTTTCGTCTGCCCACACATATTTTAAGGTGCGGAAAATATGATATTTGAACTGAATGTGTCTTTCATCGCTGATTGCGAATCTTGCATCGAAATTTTGGTGGGACCAACACTTCCCGAGATTTCGGCCAAAATTCGAATTTCCGAAATTTGCTGTATCTCGAAAATGGCGATTCAGAGCAAAATGGAATCAAAGCTGTTTAATAGTACACGTAAAACCATTAACATTTTGTATTGATTAGGTGGTCAATATTCTGAAGGATACTATCGAAAAATCATATTTATCGGTAATTGATATTCAATAGCTCTATACATGACAGCCAATACCGATGCTACTTATATACATGCATACAGAAATATAGATATAGTAATGATAGAAACTTTATAAGTTCGTTTTGGTAATGATAACTTGCTCCTTTTTATCTGGCATTATGTTTCTTTAGTTTTTATTGTTTGATATACGGGAAAATTGCTCCAGAAAATATAAAAAATATTTTTAAATTTATTATATCAGCAAGAGATATTTTATACGATATCGAATCTGATAGCGTAATTTATTGCTTATTAAACAACAGCCTATTGCAAAAATGAATTTACAGCTATAAACGAGTTATAATTTATAATTTATAAATCTTTGTGTGTCATATGCAAAGCTCCAGAGAATTTTTTACGAATTTCAAATAATTTGAACAATGTATGTATCATTTTAAATATAACTAGATACATTATGACAGTTAAATTGGTAGAAATGAATAACAAGAAATTTCATGGAAGCGTTTAAAATTGAACAGGTCAAAAACAATTTTAATTTCATTGCGCCTAACGAACAAGAACATCAACTAGGCTATTTAAATGACTTTTTAATTTGTCATGCAATTGACGTATAAAATTGTGAGATATTTTAAAAGAACGTGTAGATTATCTTTGAACAATTAAATTTTCATATGTAATTTGAACCAAAAATCAGAGGGAGCGAGATCGAAAATGTACGTAGGAGAAGCACACCATGGCCCCCTGAATCCCTGCCAGGGTAAATGCTTTTAACCATTCGGCTGAATCCCTGAGGAATATAGGCATTCTATTTAAAAAGTCAATAATAACTTGCAAGATTTTTATTACTACATGTAATACTTGTATTTTTACTAATAGAGACAGTAATTTTTTCTTTGTAAAGTAAAATGGGATAATATGACATAATTTTTATTGTGCTGCAAAATTGTGAATAAATAAAAAGTCTGGTGTTTAAATGACTATCTTTTAAATTATCGAGAAGACCTTTCCTTAAAACCCTATCTAAATTAGTGATCAGATAAGCGTTTGATAACTACATCGCGTCAGATTTCTTAGAATTACATTTTTTGTATCTCACTGATATCGATTATCACGAAAAAAAAAAAAAAAAAAAATCCGACGAATTTTTTCATTTCCACAGACTTCTGAAAGAATTATAGCAATAGCTGTCGCTTTTATCAAAGAATTATAGCAATTCCACGTCTGTACACTTATTTTATTTGCGTTTTTTTATTCTAAACATTTTTCACACGACCATCGAATAGATGAAAAGGCCGAAGCAATCTTGTCTTTCCGCCCACTTGAGGTTTACTTACGATTGTTCCGTTACTTATAGTACTCGGTCCCACTTTTTTACTTTGCCCTAGAATCAGCTCAATAGCTTCTCTCCTTTTCCCCATCCTATAGCATCGTTATTTAGTTGGGTTTTTTTTTAACTTTAAAATTTGCTATGTCAGAAAACCGTTAACTTGTTTTGTTATTGTTATCATCGCCGAGAAATCTACCTTTTGAAAAACAGCAGTGTAACTTAGCAATTAAACTTCTTGGCCAAATAAATACTTAAAAAAAACACTAATTCTAAACTTGTTTTCGGTAGACAGCGTGATTGACGGAGTTGGAACGGGGGAACGATAAGATCTTCGTTGACGAAAACTTGATGATTTAATAACCTAATTTTCATTCAATGAGAAAATAATTGGATAAGAGAGTAACCATGAAAGAATAGGTAAGCAAAAAGAACTTTAATGATAATGAAAATTTTTATTCCACTTCCATTTTGACGTATTTACAAAATTGTTTTTCATTTTTCTTTTAATAGTAACCATAAATTACATAATCAAACGTTCAATAAGATCTTAATTCCCCAATATGATCCCAATCACCTAAAATTTACTTCGCGTTGCCAATTAACATTACTCCTTAATAATCATAATTAAAGTAGTCATATAATTAATGAAAACGGACAAAGAAAAGTTTACTTTAATTATCTAATTAATGCTATTAACACTAATTAAAATTTTTTAAAAAGATTAAGCCGCATTAAAAAAATAACGGAATTGGATTCATTAAACGCCATACAGGGAAGCCACAAAAAAGAACAATTAGGAAACGACGAGCTAATGAATCGGTGATGTAACAGCCGATGATGGCAGTCAGGGAAAGAATTTCTTTATTATGTCGCTGAATGTTAATAGTTGAGGAATTCCCTTGACATGGAGAGGATGCAGAGAAAAGAGTGGCCTCTCTTTATCCTTTTTTTTTTTTCATTCCTTCCGATTGTAAACTTCCGTCGTCCCGTGGCTTCCGACTAAAGTCATAAAGATTTGTTGTTTATTAAAAGCATTTCCATTTTGGTTTTCTCTTCGACCGTGATTTGTTAAATTCACAGACTAAATTCGAAGTGAAATGAATTCCATTCTGGAAAAATTTCGAAAGTGTGTCTGAAAAATTCTTTCAATGCAAACGCTTCTTAAAATGAAGAGTCCAAATATAAAATAAAAAATGTTTACATTGAAACTAATGTAATATCGATTGTTTTTATATAGTCATCAATTGGATATAGACAACTAGTTATTAATTAAAAGTTACCATTGAATATAAAAATTTACTACAGAAATATTAAAACATTCTCTTTTTTTTAAAATGGCTATTAATATATTTATATTAAATATATTGTCCAGCTTCAAACAATCTCTCTCTCTCTCACCTCACCCCACAGTGAAAATATCTGTTCTCGATTACTCATTGATGTTATAATTAATATTTAAATTCAAAAGATGTATTTCAGTGTTCCATTAATCGTAGGGATATAAAGGGGAGTGATCATTTCTTATGTGTTTAAGCATACGTATTATATTGTGCGTTTCCTTTGCTGTATACTTCATTAGAAGTTTCTTAAAGGCTTAATCCACATTTTTCTTCCTATCATCCCCGCCCCCATCCAATCGGCTGCATATTTCAAAGTAAAGGTCATGGTCATGGTCACGGTGAAGGAAGGCGGCTGTCAAGAACTGTTTTCCGAAAGAACGGATTATCTCCGCTACAAATCGCATACCCTTCTCCAATGACGAATGAAGCGCATCCTTCACTAGCAAAACGCACTATTTATAAATGCACAGTTTGGAGAAATCATTTAAGATTGAAGGAAAGCAAAGGGGGTTAGAATTGAAATTAAGATTGAAAATTTAATTGAATTTCGGACAAATTATCGTTTTATTAAACAATGTAATATTGGCACAGTAAAGTTTAGAGTCTCCCCGACCTTCCCCCTTCCCCCCCCCCCAAAAAAAAAGAATTAGCCATAGGTAAAATTTACTCCAATTGCTTTTCTGCAATTAAAAATCGCCAAAATAAAATACAAAATCGTTTATCTATTTTTCGTTATTTTAACTGCTTGATAAAAGTAATTTTCATTTTTAGAAATTTGCATAAATTCCTAGATTGACATTAACAGGTAAAAGCCAAATCTGAGTTTTTAATGAAGTCCTGAGTGTAAACCGAGGTCTTCAAGATTAGGTGAGGTTATGATTTGGTTAAATGATGAAACAATGAATAAATTATTTAAATGATCAATTCACTTTTAGATATACATAGGAAATTCGAAACAATTTTTTTTTAAAATTGAAATAAAAAGATAAATCCAATAGCATTTTTTTTTCAATAATTTTTCCCTTATACAAATAATATTCTTAGATTAGATAATGTTAGCTTTGATGATGTATGACGTTCTTGAGTGAAATTTAATATATGAGAAGTGACAAACATCGTCATATGCGTTTTTTGCAATAAACTTAAATGCAAAGCGGGTAAAAGGATGCTTACCAGTCGACGATGGAGAAGACGGCGCCGAGAGCGTATTACTTGATACCATAATCAGTAGTAGTAACAATATTGGTAGTCGTTTGTGTATGTAGGCACTTCTTTCGGTGATGGTGGTGGATGCCATGGTGGGCTGCACTGCTGCAAGTCTAATGTAAGAGGAGAAACACGGCGGCGCTTTTTATAGGAGCGTTCCACGTGGAAGAGGCGCTGACGTCGACGCCCGGAAGGAAACCCTGACTACGGCGATAGGCAGGGCTGTTCGCCGAAATCTATGAACATCTTTTTACCCAACCAAACGTTTTCTGTTAATTATTTTTTCATCCGTTAGGAATCACTGCATAAATAATTGATTAGGTTTTGCGGTCCTTTTTTTTTTTCCTTTTTTTTTTTTTCTTTAATTTAACGGGAAGTTTTTTGTGATGCTGCAACTTGGGAAAGAAGAGCAAAAACGTTGCAGGTGAGCAGCATCTACTAATGACGTGTTGTAACCTATAAATAAAATAAAATAAAATAATATAAGATCACCGAATTGTTAATTAATTCTTTAATTGGGTAACTATCCCTTTGAACTAATTTCGATTAAATTCATTCTCTAGGCCGAAATTATTTATTTCAGAGTCAAACGCAACGAAACGCATTTGACCTTTTTATTGATATTTACAAAACAATCGATGAATTCAATAATAAAATATTATACATACCCAGTAATATAAATAAGGCGGCATGGATATCAGCAGACACCGATAAACTACATATAAAAATCAATTGCTTATAAAATCATAAATTCTGAGGTTATCGCTGTTTGTTTAAATATACAAAGTTCATTAAGTGATCCTTAGTAATCGTGGGAAAATTCCTTTCTGCTTTATTGATATTTTTGAAACATTTATTTGTTGATAACTATCCCATTCCTTAGTTGCCCGTTTAAAAATATAATAAATAGAAAATATCAGAAATGATAATGAATAGAATCGTAGTTTCTCCTTCGATAACCGCAATAAAAATTCTGCAAGTAATGACATTAGAATCAAAGCAATTTGAATAACCCTACATTACACAATAATCAATTGTGTGGCAATACTTTTTTTTTCAAATATAAGTTAAATTACGAAGTGCGAAATGACAGATGAATTTAGTCGAGAGTTGCAAATATAAATGGCTATGTGTAGAAATAAGTTATTATAAAGTGTCACTCCAATAATAACTGCAATCACCTCAAGTAGATTTAGAATGAAATTAAAGCATAACCTGATTTCCCAATCTATTTGTATTTTTAAAAAAACTTTTATTTAATAAATTTTACAATTGATAATAGCAAATATATTATAAATTTACGTTCTTAATATTATCATTTCATAATTCAGCCGTGCACAGTTTATAAATCAGCTTTTGTAAACAATTTTTTGTCTCCACTACTCTCCGATTTTTTTTTTAAATTAATCTTTTATGGCGCTCTCTTATATAATGATTTGTTTAATCAGGAAAAATATATGTATATATCTTTGAATGTTTCTGATATCAACGATGTCTTTAAGATTTTTTTCCCTTTATTTTTTATTTTAAAATATCTCATCTATAGTTTTATAATATTCTTCTTTATTTAATCTTGCAATGCGGTTAAGAAAAAATTCTTTCTTTTTAATAACTCGGAATTTTCATTAACAACAATAATTAACATCGATTTAGTATCCGGTAACCAACGCAATTCACCTTTTAATAAAAACATTTCACACGGCAAACAAACAATCTAGTCAATGACACACTGACAAGCGCCTTTATTAAACATGCGTAAATCCCGTACACATTTGTTTTCTTTACGAACAAACGCTGAATACGGTTGTCGTAATTTATTAAAGATCTAATCGCATTGAGCTGGTCAAGCGGTGGCAATAAATCTCGTCCCCGTTCTTCTCTCCCGCAGCTTCTCTGCACCTCTGTAAAGCGACTGAGGCATGGGATCATCCATTATTAATCAAAGCAGCCTTCAACAATCCGTCTAACTGTAAAGCTCAACAATGGCGGGCGGGAATCTGCGCGAAATAACGAAAGCGAATGGCTTGGAAAAGCCGGGTGAATCCATGACGTCGCCATCGGCTCCACGTCATGGCATCTCCTAACAGAGCATGCGCCCTGAGAAAAATACTAGCTTCCGCTGCTTTGTTCGCCAGCCACATGTGGCCGGTGAGGAATTGATTGATTTGAAGAGTTATTGCTAAAATCCGCATTTTTTAATCAGAAATTTTTTGGAAATTTTCAGAGAATTCCTCAAATGAAACGAAGCAACGCGGGTTTTTCCTTTCTTAAAAATTCTGAATAATTTTGATGGAAATATTTGGACAAATTAATGAATATATGCATTTTCAAAATTATCAATTTTTGTATGACGATTAACTCTATATCGGATTTCGATAAATTATCGTTTGCTATCAAAATTAATCTTGACCGTTAAAAAATAAGGATTTAAAAATTAAATATTTGAAGAAAAAGCATTCTAATTCGAAATATGCAAACGCATGAAAAAAAAATATGCATGTATAACTAATTTACATGTATTTTATTTTTATTTTAATATGTAAAACTTAAATGATTAGTATGTCGCCTCATTCTGGCAAAACAAAAAAAAAAAACAGGTCTACTTTGTATTACCGACAGGATTAAATTGAAGTTATTAAATCGCAAATGTTGTTTTTCACAAGTACATTTTCAAATATTTCCCTCTGCACGCACACTCGCATCTTGTTAAATAATATTACATTATTCTGCATGTATAAATATTTAACATTAACTATTATTTTTATTTAATGTTAACTACTAAAAGGTTGCTCTAATAAAATTATATGAATGTATGAATGAAACCAAAAATTTCAAGCACAATTGCTTATTGAAATTTAAGCAATATCAAATAATTATATAATATCGACTTTAACGTTATACAGCTATAATAATGTAGGGATTTTTTTTATTAATTGATTTTTTAATTAATGAAATAAGAACAGGAATCATGTTTAAGAAAAGTACTATAAAATGTAGAAAATATTGCTAACACTCTTATTATGATATTAATAAAAAAAAACAGCTATATTTTTAAACTCATGTTTAATTAATAATATATTTTATTAAAGAACATAAAATGCTATGTAAAAATTCATATGGTGGCTTAAATGAAAATGAATTCTGAACCTAATAAAAAAAATTTGTCTTTTTTTTCATTTTTCCTTCAACATTTGTAAACCTTTGAGAGCAACGAACAATTGCAGCAAAACATACGCTGGGAAATCCCAAGATACTCGAGTCATGTGACTTAGGTCGCTTCAGCGGAGGACGGAAAGTGAAAGTAAAATTGATCGAGGAAAATTTTATCTTTTGAAAAAAAAAAATGCATTTATGAAATTTTGAAAACGCATGCCTTATCGATTGCCAAACTGTGTAAGGCCTTACCGCCTATCACTCACGTCCGCATCGATGAATGGAGTGAAGTTGATCGAGTCCGCTGCTCCTCCTCCACCCTCAACCCTCACCACAACGACGACATGGGGAGAGAGATAGATAGACAAATGAGAAAATAAATAGTCGTCTTCTGCGGTCGTGTAGTTATAGCAACAGTCAATAGTGCGTGCTCAATTAGGTGACACCATTTACCTTCCTCCCCCTTCCTTCCGTTCAAAACCCTCCCTCTTCCCATTGCTTTACAGAGGTAATCAACATTAACATGGAGGCAAAATATCATTATATGTGACCGTGAATCGATATTTAATAAGCGAATCGTGATGATTTTCATTCCACTTGTTCCATTTACGCCAATGACCTCGCTTCGACGCACTCTACGAGATATTGTCATATGGGACTCTTCTCAGGATGATTCCATTGTAAATCCTCATCCCATTAGCCATTTATTACAAGCGTAATAATTTCTTTCGTTTCCTTTTTTATACCTCTTTACTGTAATGATGAAAAGATGATGATTCAATTCAAAACTGTATTCGATGATGCTATCTGCCATTGCTATAAATATCAGTGAAATTAGGTTAAAAATTTCTTGGAAAGAACAAATACGTTCAATATAAGAAACAAGTGTTAATGACGTATAACTAGCTTATTTCGAACGTCTTCTATCTAAATTATTTGCTTATTCGAGCATTTCCTCCAATTCCTTAAATTCCTATTAAAATTTATGCAAACATAAATCCTTTAATTCGAATATTACCCTGTTTAATTCGCATGAAGCAATAACGGGCAAGCCTCTTTGCGCGCGGTTTAACGTAAACACTATTGTATTTATGGTACAGTAGTTACATGAAATCGGAACGACCGATATTTTTTTACTTTTTCGTGCTGTTGTTTTGTCCAAATTGAAAGAAGCAGAATTACCCACTCGCACGATTTTCTCTGTGGTGACAAAGTAACGTTCACATATTTTGGAAAACTATCCTAGTTACGCCTTACAATATTTTACGTAGGCTTATCTATAGAATACAATTTCCGATGCTTTATAGCACTTTTAAAAAAGATCTGATGTCGTAATTTTTACTTCTCAACATATATAAGCAAACCCAAAATGAATGCAGTAAACCCTTAACTTCAAGTGATTAACCGAAGTGCAAATAGTGATCAAGAAATATGATAGAAATTGCAAATAAATTTGTGAAACAAATAAATTGCAGTTGTGTTAAATTTCGTTGATATAAATCTATTCAATCAGCATTTTATTCATTTTTGCCATATAAATGCAGACATTTTTATTTATGTTAATAAAAATCAATGTGTGCCTTCTGGCTGCGGGTATACAATATATTCGCGACAAGCTCTACAACCATGAAATCAACGGGATCAAACTTAGCATGATGCTTTAATATAGCCCGAAAAAGGATTTTAACTACTTTTTAAATTTTGTGCCAATACTTTAAGATGAAATTATTGCTTGCTTTAATAAATCTACACTT
>JAHWFO010075633.1:29181-43154 GCA_023313115.1 Rhysida immarginata | reverse complement strand
TCCCCCAAATTTCATTATCCTAGGCGTTAGAGAACCTGAGTTATTAAGTTGTTGATCTTGGTGGTATCATTTTCATTTCTGTTCATATCTCAGTTATCGTTCAAATTCGGAAACATGTTCATTTGCTTAGAATCACCCACACTACCTCCCCTAAAAGTTTGTACATTGAATTTGGATCACCCTGTATAATCGTATATGAGTTTGTAATATGTATGAGTTTATAAGATTAACTAAAACTGTTAATTTTAAGCAATAGATAAATAATTGTTATTTTGCCTGTATATTGATACATGCACCTCGGCCCCCACTCTAAACAACATATTTCAATTTCTTTTTATTATTTATTGGTTTTGTTTTTATTTTTTTTTCACACATTTTTGTTTTTTAGTAGTTTTTCTTTCACGCTTGATAATTATGGCTCACTATGAGGATTTCTTGCCTGCGATCACTCTGAATACTGCGAATTGTAAGATTACTAATTTACCTACTGTCTGCAGGTCTCTATTGCTTTATTACCTTAACATCCGGAGTGTGTAAGCTAACTTCGACCTGTTGCGAATTAATCTTAAATCTTTGATTATAAAACCTACTTTGATAGTTTTGGTCGAAACTTGGTGTCGGGATGCCTCTTGCATCTCTCCCTATCGAGTTATCAGGCCTTTTCTATAAATAGGAGCAGTAAAAGTGGCGGTGGGATATGCGTTTATGTTTGAAAACCTTATAATAGCACAATCTTAAGCTCATGTTCTGAGGTTACTCAGGATTATGAAGTTCTTTCATTAACACTCAGTCATAAACGTATATTAACTGTATTTTATCGACCGCATGAGGTAATTCCTCTTCTTTTTGTTCTTATTTATCAACGCTGCTCCTCGACGTCCACAGATTAGGCTCCGATAACATTGTGATCGGTGATTTTAACAACAACGCTAGCAAGTCCTCTACGTCCCTAAGTTTGTATTTGGATCCTTTAATAAGTTTAGAATTGTTACCCGCTTCTCACTCATTTACGCATTATTCTAATTTCCACCAGTCCCTTACATCCCTGGATAATTGTTATTCCTTCTTGGGTCCCCCTATGTTTAGTAATTCGATAAACTCCTGCATTAATGACAATTTTCCCCTTTTGATTATATTTTAAGATAATCCTACTAGCAATTCCTTTTTTAGGCCTGTTTTTTTTAGAATATATACTAATAGTCGCATTATAGCACTATAAAAAAAATAAAATATTTTTTAGAGTTGACTGACTGGAACGCCATCTTAGCCGGTTGCCAGGATTCTGATAGTATATTTAGACAATTAAGGTCACAGCTTCAGATTGGGTGGGATCGGTATTTCACACTGGTTAGGTCTAAGGTTACAGGTGGTGATTCTTTTTCAGAACTTAGTCCTTGGATAACTTCGGAGATCTCATGTTTGATTAAGAAAAAGAATGCTCTTTATTTAAAAGCTCGTAAGAATCCCTCAGTGGTGGCGATTAAGAAATTTAAGGTGTTCGTCGAGCAAAGGTAAATTATTTCAATTCGTTCTTTTCAAATTATTTCGTTGTTTTTGGCACTTGCCTCTTCTAAAAACAATTTGCAAATATTGCGTAAACTATCTTTCGGCTTCCCACCTTCTAGAATTCCTTTTAAATCTGGACAGCAAATCACCGCTTCTTCTTTAACTGATTTTTTAAATGTTTTATTACCATCTGAAGTATCTGTTAGGAATGTTTCTGTGAGTAACTCTAATTACTCCAATTTAGTTACAAGTTTTTTCTGTTTGCCCATTACGCCAGAAGAAGTATGAAAATTCTTTGGGTTATTAGGCAGATATTATTATTGCCCTGAAACAAGTCCTAGCAATTTTGCCCTGAAACAAGTCCTCTAGCAGGCATTTTCAATGTCTCAATTTTGTCAGACTCTTTCCCAACCTCTTTAAGGTCAGCCGGTGTTACACCCATTTTTAAAAAGGGCAATCCATGCTGTTACGGGAATTAACGCCTCATAGTTATATTGCCTATTTTCTCAGATTTTTGAGAAGATTTTTTATGTGCGATTTCTCAATTTTGTCCATTCCCAATAGGCTTAATGCTCCCTGCCAGCATGGTTTTGTTCCCAATCGAAACACACAAACTGCTTGCTATGATTTTGTCGAATTTATTTCCCAATAGGCTTATAAGTTGGTTGGGGGTTTGTTTGTGGATTTTATTAAGGCCTTTGATTCGGTCTCTGTTCCTTTACTACTGTCTAAGTTAGAACGTCAATTTCATATATATGGTACCCCGCTGAGGTGGATTGCTGATTTTCTCAATAACAGGTCCTTTTATGTGTATTGGCGACATTTCTTCCTCTATTACTTTTAGGTCTTGCGGAGTACCTCAGGGTTCGAACCTATCCTCCCTTCTAATTTACTTTCCGCTAAAACCATCATGTACGCGGACGATGTTACCCTATTATTAGCCGACAAAGATCATACTGTTTTGGTCACAACATTAAACTCTGTGGCTAATGCCCTTTTTGAGTGGTGTAGCCGCAACAAACTGGTAGTTAGTATTGACAAGATCAAACTTATGTTATTCTATCAGCGCAATAAGCGGTTTGTTCCTAATTATCCTGCAGTTTACTTTGAGAGGAAGCGCACTGAACTTTCCGAATCGTTTAGGTACCTGGGCCTGATGATTCAACATGATTAGGCATGGGTCAGCATATAGATGCTCTTATGAGTAAACAAAATCGGAATATGGGGATAATTTCTAGGTTGTACTATCTACCTCATCATATCCTCCTACTGTTAATATGCATTGATCCAGTCGAACCTTTGCTACGGTGCGATTTTTTGGGGTGTTACTTCAGATTTTAATCTAACTAGAATACTCACAACGAGAGGGCCCCAACGAACAACCGAGTTTTCTGATGCCCTTTGGTAGGATGGTAGTCTGATATGCCCTTTTCGTAAACCAAGTGCACAGCCTCCAATTTGGCCCTATCTTCGATAAAATCCCTTTTAAAGTCTGTCTTATATTGCTATAACTGTAGTGTAAACTGCATCTCGACAACTGTAGATGTATTATCACAACGGCGAGCAGCCAAGTAGTTAACGTTCGAGCGTACGAATCACGAGATCGTGGGTTTGAGTCCACGCATTGACGTTTTTTGTTTTGTTTTAATGTTTATTTACAGGCTCCAATATATTCGAATATGTGACGGTAATTATAGTGTACAGATTTCTTTGAAAAAATATAATTTCTTGCAATATATGTAACATTTGATTGTATTTATATCAGATACGTCTGGTAAGCTGCCAAATTGAAGCCTACAAAAGAAAGTTTTTTGAATGTAAATCAAATTTCTTTTCCGGAATGCATGAAAAAGGAAAACTGCAACTGCAAGATTAGTCCTGCATTGATCCAATGTTCTTGGTGTCGCACACATTTGTGTTTCAAATGTTTTTTTTTTTGAAGAATACCATCCAGCACGTTGTATTCGACAAGCTTAACTGTAAATATTCTACAACTTCGAAATTATTTGTTACAAAGATTATTTTGTTATTTTATTATAGCGCCCAATACGGGCAAGAAGCAAAGACATCAAAACTTGAACATAAGAAGAAATGAAAGGTTAAACATTAAAAAATTTGTTTTTTCTTTAAAATCGATATATGTTGATAAATTATTTACACTTTTATAACAGATATTATTATCATAATTAGTTGAAAATGTGTTCCTTATTGCTCTTACTTGTTAAAAATATTTTTTCATTATCACAGCATATTATAACAGAAAAATATATTAAAAAGTGGACGATAGCACAGTTACAAATATTAAAAGAGAAAAAAAATAATGCCTAACACGGGTGGATTCATACTCGGGATCTTATGGTTCGTACGCCACGACGTTACCTGTTCGGCTGCCGCTGTTGTGATGGTTGCCAAGGTACAGTTTGCACTAGTTATATAATACAGACTTTAAACGGGATTTTCTCGAAAATGAGGCCAAGTTAGAGGCTGCGGACTTGGTTTTACGTAAAGGACATATCAGACTACCATCCTACCAAAGAGCATCAAAAAACTCGATTGTTCGTTGGGGCCCTCTCCTTATCAGATTACAAAAGTGGTTTCTCCGAGTGCTGTTTACTGCTTCCCGAAATATCTGTTTCCCATAATTTTCAAGCTATTGATATTCTTACGATCTCACAGTTAGTATTATTGCAAACGATCTCTTTCATATACCGTGTGTTTCAAAAGTTCCCGAACGCAGGAAATGACTTTCCCTGCATTACATACTGTTGTGCAGGTATGGTGAAGGGCTGGTAGACAGGAGCAACTGTCCCTCAACCTCTTTTTTTCAATTAATGGATGCTCCCAGTCGTTACGAATCCTGCTATTTATTTTACTTACTTACTTTTCAAACCCGCTTATCCGTTAGGGTCGCGGGGGCAGCAGCCCTATGGAGGATCTCCAGCGATCGCGATCTTCCGCCATCAGGCGCATGTCCTCCCTGGTAATATCCAAGCGACTCGAACCCAGATTCTCCATGTAGTCTAGCCACCTGGTTTTAGGCCGACCCCTTGGTCTCTTACCCACCGACTTGGAAAATAACAACTGCCTAGGAAGACCAGTTTGCGGCATCCGTATCACGTGGCCATACCAGCGCAACTGAGATCTCTCAATGCGGAGAAGTAGCGGCTCAACACCTAAAGATTCCCTTATTGTGCTGCTGTACCCTCTATCTAGTAGGGTAACACCTGCCACACCTCTCAGAAATCTCATTTCGGCCGCTTGTAACCGCGATCGCACTCTTTCGGTCATTACCCAAGCCTCATGACCATAGGTGAGAATGGGACAAAGATAGATTTGAAGACGGAGAGCTTGGCTTTGTTACCCAGCTCGCGTTTCGTTACCACGGATCGCCACAGTTCACGTCTGACACAGCTTGCTGCACCGATCCGAGCATCCAATTCTTTCTCCTGCCGTCCATCACTCGTGAATGCAATCCCGAGATACTTGAATTTCTCCACCTGTCTCAATGAGGCTCCCCTAACATGGAGAGCGCACTGAGCAGTCTGTCTTGAAAGGACCAGAACCTCGGTTTTGGCCACACTGATCTTCATCCCAGCTTCTTCACATTTGGCTGCAAACCGGTCTAGTGCATGCTGAAGGTTCGTGCGAGAAGACCCAAGGAGGACAAGGTCGTCAGCAAAGAGCAACCTCTCCACCAGGCAGTCGCCCACACAAACACGCTCATCGCCTCGGCTGCCCCTGTCTATCCAGTCCATAAAGATAATGAACAAGAGGGGCGACAGTACGCACCCTTGGCGGAGTCCAACACCCACGGTGAACGGCCTTAATGCCATTTATCCAGACACACATCTCAGAGCGTTCGTACAGAGACATGATAGCAACCAGTAATTGCCCATCCACTTCATACTCTTGCAACACTTGCCAGAGCTTCTCCCGAGGAACTCTGTCATATACTTTTCGAGGTCCACAAAGCAAGCGTAGACCTCTTTTGCATACTCCCAGGATTTCTCAAAGATTTGCCTTAGAGCAAAGATGTGATCCGTCGTGCTTCGGCCAGGTCGGAAACCACACTGCTCCCCCGACAGTTTGGAGTCGACTATTTCCCGACTTCTCTTCTCCAGACACTTAGCATACACTTTCCCAGGAATGCTGAGCAAAGAGATGCCTCGATAGTTGTTGCAATCTCTCTGATCTCCCTTTTTGAAGATAGGGATCACAATTCCTGTCTGCCATTGCTTAGGGGCCTGTCCGGATATCCAAGCAACCTGACACACTCGAATCAGCCACAGGATACCATCCTGATTTAAGGCCTTTAACATCCTGGACCGTAGTTCATCATCACCTGCAGCTTTGCCAGTCTTCAGGGACTTAATTGCTCATCTGACTTCTGTTTCAGTGATACTACCGTGACTATTCTCCGCTCCAAGGTGCACCTCGTATGCCTCAGTTGTTGTTGTTACCAGATTAAGAAGAGATGCAAAGTATTCCTTCCACCTTTGCAATACGCTCTCCTCCGTTTTCGGAAGCCTCCCATCTGAATTCTTAATAGTTTGTGATGAAAGAGACTTCTTTCCACGGAGGCGGCGCACGGTCTGCCAGAACACTTTGTTTGCCGAACCATAGTCTGCCTCCAATTTCTCCCCGAACTTCTCCCAGGCCTTGGCTTCAACATCATGAGATATGTTTGTTTGGATACTCTTCGTCTCACTTCTCAACCAAGACCTGTCTGGTAAGGGTGACCCTAAAATAGCCGTGCTACAACCAGCATAGCTCACAGAATCCCTGAAGCACCCAAACCCCTGACCCACGGTAAGGGGGCATCCACTCAGGGGATTTATTTTACATAAATGCAAATATGCGAATATGAGAGTGAAATAAAAGGTTAAGTAAAATATACTAGAAGTTTTATTTATAAAACCTACCGTATACGGTATTAAGCTTATACCGGTACAGTACTATTCAAAAAGCGTTTATTGCGTGAAAACAAACAAATGAAATACAGTATTCCTCAGGCAAGCCTAATCAATGCCTGCAGTGCGATTGAGCACCGACTAGCGTATTGCCAAGAGGTGAACGGTGAACACTTTGAGCAAATGGTGTAACCTACATGTACCGTTTCCTTTGGGAATGTAAAAATAAAATAAACACATTTGAGAAACTTTGCCACTATGTAAAACTGATTTTATGTAATTTATTTCAGCACATGGTTTATTTTAGTGGTTGGCCGAACATTACTCTTGCTGTCATACAGAAGGGGTAGGTCGGGAATTTTTGAAACACACGGTATAAAATCCTTAATTCATTATTGGACATTACCACCCCTATTACCTTAACTTATGTTCATTCTAAACTTAACTATCCTACCCGTAAATCTTCAAATATTGTTTTTCCTATTGCTAAAAGAAATTACCGTAATAATTGCTTATCTCATTTTGGAATTAAAGTTTGTCCTCGCTACCTCCAAATCTTCGCGTACTTGCTCCGTATTCTTCCTTTCGCCGGACGTTAAAGCAGTTTGTTCTTTCCTTAGTATAAATTCATCGTCAACCGTCACTAATTAAAGTTTTAACCAATTGTTTTAATCGTCTCTTTCTATTTTCTTTTATATATTTTTTTTTTCGATTACTAATTTTTTTTGATAGTCTCTAAGTACTATTTTTATTTTATCTTATTCGCTCTTGCTTGTTTGTTACTGTTTTTTTTTTTCTTATTTTTTTTCTTTTGGATATTGTCTGTATTTTTTACGTAAATTTGTATGTATTTTTTTTAGTTTATTGTTCCTGAAATCCACCGGGTACACTACTTGTCGCTCTCGGTGGTGTCTTAATTTTTTTTCTTATAAATAAAACTAGGGCGGACTGCGACTCGCGGAGAGCGATAATCTTATCCAATAAAAGAGCGAAGCTTTTATTGTCAAATTTCAACGTTTATTTATGGTTTGATCAGAGTAATGACTTTAATTTTTGAATTTCATCGCGCCGAACGATCCACGAAGAATGCTTATTGATTGCCAACAGTCGCGAAATCGGAAAAGCTGGGTCGATTAGAAGACCATCAATGGTTTTCGCTCTTGAAAGCGCAACATACGTTAAACCAAGCCCAAATTCAGTGTCACCAATATCAATCACTGCTTTGTCGACAGTGATTCCTTGAGCTTTATGCACAGTAATTGCGTACGCCACTTTCAACGGAAACTGTTTACGTGAACAACTCACGCCATTTTTCTTGAATCCAACAGAGACAGGTGTAATCGGAACGACACTGTCATACAGACACGGACCAGTGTAGTTGTCGAACTCAACCAGTATACATAATGGTAACTCACTAAGATGGTTTCTAGACTCTAATCCTTGTTACACGAAAAAATGACAATCTCTTTCAAAAAATTTACTATGCAAGTCTACGTAAAAAAGAATCAAGGTTACTGAGTTATTCTTATGTATTTGCTAAGCAATTTACACCTTAAATCGAAGGGTTCAAGAAGCGACGAATTAAAAAAAAAAGATGATAAAAGTTCTAAGAACTCGATAAAATGGTCTCAAAAATCGATGGTGCAGAAAAAAATTTGCGAAGGGCTTCGCCATATTGTCTATGTTGAAAAATCTATTAGCGCGTGCAATTGTTTGTTTACATTTTTTTCAATGCATTTCAATGGGAACAGCAAAATAGTGATTATTCCTCGATGGCTGAACCGATTTTTAAAATTTTTATTTAGTGACCATCAGGATGGTCATGTCCACCTGTGTGCAAAATTTCATTTGTCTATGTTCTCTGGTTCAAAAGTTTTATGCGCACAAAGAATTTTGATTTTCGCCTGATAACAGAGCTTCGCTAACGCTTCGCTCTAATAAAAAATAAAAACATATTTATTTATTTATTTATTTATTTAAAAAGGGGTGAACACTTACAATGAACCCTCTCTGGAGCATGTATGAACCCTCTCCGGGCCGACATGTGTGGTCTCTGGAGGGGGCGTTAAATTATTGTTAGTATTATAATACAGAATATAGCATGGATTACAGAGATAAATGGGAAATAAAGGAAAAAAGAGAAAAAAATATTTTATAACGATTAGTAAAGTTTTTTATGGAGGACAAGCTGGGCCAAGAATGGTCCAGAAAGGTGCAGAAAGAGGTTTCTAGTAAGATATTATATGCAGAGAAAAGAAATATTAGAGGAAAATTCATATCAGAAGCAATTTAATTTTTCTTTGTACTAAGAAGATCATATTCCAACCATCTTGAAGTCTGAAATAGTGTAATACAAACTGCATTCGAAAAATGATTTTTATAGTAAAACAATCTATAGGCAATTTTACTTTTTTTCTAATTCAAAGAAAAATTTCCAGAAATCTTAACGTTTTTCCTGAAGAAAAAGAGAGGCGAAATTATATCTATTTATAATTGCACCTCATTTTCTACATAATGATTCAGATCACAATCTCAGAAGAAATATTGCAGTTTTTTTTAATATTTTGAAAAAAATGATAATTTTGATGCTGAAAGGAGGTAATCAAATTCTCATCAGCAATTTTATGATTCAACTGCGGGAGTTATTGTGCATCAACAGGATTAAAATGAGGAAAAAAATTAAGGTATAACGTTTCCAAATATTTTTCTAATATCTTAAATTCGATATAACGGGGAAATGCCATTTTAAAGATTAGAAATAAGCACGAAGGTTTCTTATTTTGGATGTTTTCTGATTAGCTAGTAATTGCATATTTGCATCATTTCTGCTATTGATCCAGGCCAAATTTATGCCAGGATATTTTTCTTCTTCCGAGACATCATCTTTCAAATACTCACTATATATAGCTATCACAATATTTTCAAAATAGAATTGATTTTTATATCCTGCTTCAGATTTAATTCGCGTTTTACGAGATTGACAATAAAACCAAAGTATGCCAGCTGCGTTTTTAATGGATGTATACTAAACTAAGTAGCCAAAAGTCATGGGAAGGCACTGGATGTGATGTTAATACCGAGTCGCTTCTACGCGAGCCATCAAACGGCTGTAACAAGACGAGGACTCTACGAGGTGTTGGAATCGTTCTGGAGATTGACACACGCATCTTGCAGTGCTATCCACAATTTTTCTTGAGTAGTTGTTGCCGGGTTCATCGAGCGTACACTGGTATCTACATCATCCCATAAATGCTTGATTGGGTTAAGATCGGGTTATCTGGGGGGGGGGGGGGCAAACCACGGGCGTGAATTACCGGAGTGTTCATCAAATCACATCCGTGCAAAAAGCGGTGACATGTCGCATTGTTCTGTTGACATTACCATCAGAGTACTCTAATGCCAGAAATGGATGCAGATGGTCTGAAAGAATGTCCACATAATGTGTACTTGTCATTGTTCCCTGCAGTCGGACATTGGGGCATAATTGCAACCATGTGAACATAGCCCAGTCCATAACTGAGCCACCTCCTGCCTGGACACAACCCTGTAGAATACATAGCTTTATGGGGCGCATGCCACACTCACACGCGCCCATCAGCTTGATACAACTGCACCGGGATTCATCTGACCATGCTACATGCCGACATGTTCCATAGTCCAGTCACGATGTTCGCGAGCCCATGCCAGTCGTTGAGTTCTGTGTCGAGGTGTTAACAAAGAGAAACGAGTCGGTCGTCAGCTGCTGAAGCCTATGCGGTGCATTCATATTGGCGACGATCTAACTCACAGTAGACCGTCATCGCTCCGTATGGCTCTGCTGAGGTGACGTGACTTCCGTTCGTCAAACACTTGTGGTCGTCACATGCGGCGGTTTACGCGTGTGGAATCATTGTCTCTGCGATATTAAAAATCAACCCCAGACACTGTTCAAATCGGAAACCCGAATTCTTGTGTAATCTCCGATATGCCTTTTGCACCGATTATCATCCCACGTTCAAAGTCGGTTAACTCGCGACGTGCTGCCATCTTCAGTACACACCTGTCTGTAACATACAGGCAGCGCCGCATCTAGCCACAACATTCGGGAGTCACACACAGCACATTTTCAACTGGGACAACCTTCCCGTGACTTTTGGCCAGTCAGTGTATATTAAACTTGCAAGTACGAAGCAGAGAGTCAGTTCAACCATTGAGTTGAATCCATTTCTAATTGAACTCAAATCTTATGTCATTAACAGGGCTAGCCCAAGAAAAAAAAGAGGGGACCTGGTGCAAAATGCTCATGCAGGGTCTATTTTAAAAAAAAAAACACTATCTGGCTATTTATTACCGGACACCTCTCCAAAGGCGCATGGGATCGTCCGTACACGTCATACAACCTATAAAAGACGTTGGCGGGTTAGAATACAATCATAGCAGCTACTGCAGTCAATATGAACAGACGACGCGAACTTAGTGCAGAGGAAAGAAGGATAAAGTGGAACTCCTATATCTAATGTGTATTAAAAAATATTGGACTTTTTGAAATTTTGACTTCGGATTTTTAAAGACCATCAAAAAGTAGAATATGAATGTCTCTAAGCCCAATCTTTCTTTGTCTTTATCGAAAAAATTAGGTTCAAAACTTTAAAGTTTCACACATTCAGTGACTGTATCCCCCAAACGGTTGGATCACTTGAAAAAACACCAGGAATAAAAATTTCTCAAATGTTGGATACAATCTCAAAATACCATTAAAATAAGGGTTCATATTTAATGTTTCAATGTTTCTCCCACCCTCGCTCTCAAAGGGTTGGGGTAGTGGTGGATTTGGTATTATTGATTAGCTTTTAAAAATATTAAATACACGTGCTTTTTTGTCTTTTCGATCCGATGTGTATTTCTCCAGATACTCCACTGTCCCGGTCTTTTTGTTATACCCTGTATATAGATGTTTAGGGGATGAATTTCGTAAACTCCTTTCATTACATCACTAAATAAACCTACAGCCAAAACTTGATGTAATTGGCTTCAGCAGTTTCGCCTCGGCATTGATGAATCAGTGAATAATCTATTGAACAAACAACCAGGGCATTGCAGGAACGCGGGTGTTTACAGATAACAGTCTTCATGCAAGATGGTGCAGCAACGCATGTGAGTCGCCCAGTAAAGAAACTTCTTGGTACCAGTTCGGCGATGTAGGTGTTCTTAGAGACGTTTTCCAGATGCTTGGTCTGCCCATTTACCAGACCTTAATTCATGTGACTTCTGGCTGTGGGAATCCTAAAGGATTGTATTTATCATGGATGCATACGAACTTAACCTGATTGGTTTTGGTTTTTGGTTTTAATGTCCTTTTCAACTGCCATGGTCATTTCAGGACGGCGTTATAGGCGCCGCAAATTTTGCCTCGTAAGGGTTCTTTAACGCACAGCCGGCAAACAACTACACGGGACCAACGGCTTTACTTCCCTTCCGAAGGAAGTGCGTGATCTCAGGATTTTCTCCCGGAAAAAACCCTCGTCGTCCTCGGCCGAGGTCGAACCCGCATCCTCGGGCATCAGAGGCCGATCAACTTAACCTAAAGTGAAAGCCAACACTATTCTTCATGTTGCAGCCATTTCACAGGAGACATTTAGTGCTACTGTTGAATATGCTGTCCTGCGCTTCCAGCATGCCATCGACGAAGAGGATGCACATATTGAACAGTTCCTCTAACAGCATTCCAGTAGTGCATACTGGAATCTAGCAGCGTCACTTTTTTCCCTGATGGCAACAATAGGCACAAAAAAAATTTTCCGTTGGAATTTTCTTCCTGATGTTCTGCATAGCCTATACACAAAGTTTCTTTATTATCCGTGCAATAACGTGATTTACAGCCCGCGCAGAAGTGGAGAAATTTAATTATATCCATCCGATGTACAGAATACATGTTCCAGTATATGATTTTACTTTTCAATATGTAAAAACCAACTGTCAGTGACTGGACATTACATTTTAATGAAGAAAAAAGTCTTTGCTATCTATAGATTATGCAAAACAATTTTCATATACGTGAAGCGACCGTCCAGCAGCGTATGCCTTCATTGAGTGTGCCTGTTCGAGTTGTAGAGTTTTGAAAACAATAAAACGCAATAGCATATATTAAAGATAGACTCCGAATCCTATTGTTTATAGCACCAACAAAGTGAAGCAAAATGAAGCAATGACAGTTCTGGGCAGGAGTGAGCCGTGTAGTCTAGCTGCGTTGTTTTTGAAGATTTTGGGCCCGAGGAATAATTAATTCAAAACCATTCCTCAAAGTTGTTCTGCGTACAACTGTACAAACAGACGCGAAAAAGGATCAGGAATCATTTTCCATAACCATAAATCAAAAATACGTAAAGTAAAATGAAAATACGTAAAAGACGATCGAAACTAAATTGAAATTGAAACCATAATCGAAAAATTGTTTGTAAAATATAATAAAATACTTCAAATACAAAGTTTTCGAAAAGATAAACTTATCACTATGTGATCGGCGTGTGAAAGAATTATTAATCAGCTACCCTCATGTTTAGCTATGTGTGTTGCATCATCTTCACTCACTTTCGGCCATGACAGTTCTGGGCGGTGGAGCTTCCCAATTTGCTTCACCTGTTGCACCTGGTTTGGAGTCTATCTTTAATGTACGTCATTGATAAAACGATACCGCAATTTCAAATACAGCCAACCGCCATGTCTCGGTATTGAAAATAAATTTTGTGCTATAGAAAGTAATTTTGTTACAATCATTGCTCAGCTGACACCCCTGAAGCTAATTAGAAAATCCTCTCAAGGGGTAAATTTCCGAAAATCATGAAACACGTCTTTCTTATTTCTTACCAAAGTGCCAAATACCAATTTTCATGGCTTTTATCATGGATTTAAATGAAAAATGACGGATTTTCATAAAAACTTACATCTCCTATTTGACCCCTTTAGGGGATGAATTTCTTAAAACCCTTTCATAGTGAGTCTCTACATTATACAAGATTAAACAGATTATAAAAAAACCGACTTTCATGAAACTTTCACTATCGTCTAGTAAATTATCGTGAAAATGTTCAATACCTTGAAAATTACTGAACCGATTATGATGAAACTTGGACTGTTTTCTAAGTTGAAAGATACTTAATCCAATAAAGAAAGCATTATTGCAATTCGGTTTCTAGTTTCTGAGAAATACGTGGACAAAAAAACATACATACACACATGAAATTTGGCACACCTGTTTAGAAGCCCACATAGATTAACATACACGAATATTGTGCAATTCCAACAATATTACATATATACGATCCGAAATGATAACCTCCTTTTTTTGAAATCGGTTAAAAATAAAAATACACACCAAATTTCATATTAATAGCTTCGGCAGTTTCGGCTCGGCGATGATGAACCAGTCAATCATTCAGGACATGTTATTTTATATTTATAGATTTATCAATAGCAAAGCATTGCTAGTAATAAAGTAAACAAAAGCTTAAGAAAATCAGAGGTTATTACGTAGCTACAATAACAAAACCCGCGTGCGTTTCCATCGTTTCGGAGTTCTCC
>JAHWFO010075633.1:5611-26184 GCA_023313115.1 Rhysida immarginata | reverse complement strand
TTAGGCAGTACTGTACTTTAATTTTACAACAAATATTTGTTGTTGTTTTTTTTTAAGGGTAATGAATTACGCTAAGTTTTAAATGAAATTAAAGTATTTGGAGGCATGACTGGGATTATATTTAGCGCTTCAACTATAGAAATAAGCATATATTATCATTTTAGTGATTATACTAAACATCCGCGAATCCTCCTCATTCTGGAACCTAACCTCGCGAATGTCCGAGGTCTGACTGTAGCCATTATTTCATTTTTCGAAAAAGAATAATATCTCTAAAAAGGTGTAACCAACTGTCATAAAAATAGGTCAAGGCAAAATTTAAAGTACCCTCTAATTATATATAAATTTCACTTGATTCAGCCCTCTGCTGTTTCGGAGGATACAGCTGCACAAAATTGGTCACATAAGTACAGGGTGGTTATAATTAAAGTGACACCATTTAGATCCTTCTAGCGGCCGTTCTGGTAATCAGATTTTGACGAAACTTGAGATATATGTTATGCAAACCATGGGGAAGAGAATTTTGCAATAAAAAAAATTAGTTCACATTTTGACCACTACGTCAAAATATAGCGCTGGCCATGTAAGAAATTATCTGAGAATTTTTACTGAATCAGAGACATTATGCAAATGAGATGTAAAATTAGAAAAGCTTTAAAATGACAGTGAAATTAAATGTAACGTCATTTTCCACGATGGCTTTAGCTAAAAAGGATCGAGCTTTATTGGTGAAGTTGCTTTACCAGAACTGCAATGATGCTTCTGCTGCACTAAGAGAATATCGACGTTTGAAAAACTTGCGAAATGGGCCTATGTCCATTAATGGTTTAAAAAAGATGATTAAGAAATTTGAAGAAACTGGTGAGTTGGGTGTGCTGCCAGAGAGAGGACGGAAACGAATTGCAAATGAGACTGTAGAAGACGTTGCTGCTGCTATAGTGGGGAGTGCTTCAAGTTCCCAATATTCTTCAGCAAGTGCTCGAGCCGTATCACGTGATTTGTCTATTCCGGGGTCTACGGTACAAAACGTTTTGCGTTCCATTTTAAAGTGGTATCCATACAAGATCCAGGTGGTTCAAAAGCTGCTTCATGAAGATCCGGAAAAACGCACTGATTTTGCTTGCCAGTTTCTGGCTAGAATAGCCGTCGATAATGCATGGCCATGGAGCATTTTGTGGTCAGATGAAGCGCATTTCACACTAGATGGAGCAGTGAATGCTCAAAACTGTCGCATCTGGGGTACTGAAAAGCCGATGGTTGTGCATGAAAAGCTTTTGCAATCTAATTACGTGACTGTATGGTGCGGATACACTTCACATTTCACTCTTGGCCCCTTTTTCTTTGAAGAGAACACTCCTCAAGGCACTAAAAGATGTTCAACCACTGGTGCTCGTTACTGCGAACTTCTGCAGCAGAAAGTCATTCCTGCTTTACAAGAAAGACAATGTTTAGACACTACTGTCTTTATGCAAGATGGTGCAACACCCCACATTGCACGACAAGTGAAGGAACTGCTTCATGCTCATTTTGGAGATGATCCGGTGATTTCGAGAACTTTTCCAACTCCATGGCCTCCTCGTTCACCGGATTTAAACCCTTGTGACTTCTGGCTGTGGGGATATTTGAAAGATAATATCTATGGAGGAAGAATACGGACTGTCCCTGAATTGAAAGCAAGCATAACATGCCATATTACTGCGATTCCTCAGGAAACCCTTCGCTCTAATGTGGAACATGCAATAATGCGCTTTGAACGTGTCATGACACAAATGGAATGCACATTGAACAAATGCTCTGATTTTATAAATTTCTCTGCTTCTAACTTGTTTTTGTTACTGCAAAATTCATGCGTCATATTTTGACGTAGTGGTCAAAATGTGCACTAATTTTTTTTATTGCAAAATTTTCTTCCCCATGGTCTATATAACATATATCTCAAGTTTCGTCAAAATCTGATTACCAGAACGGCCGCTAGAAGGGTCTAAATGGTGTCACTTTCATTATAACCACCCTGTACATACGTAGATATGTACAGATGGAAATTTTTTTTTCAAAACTTATTTATTTATTTAATATTTACACAACAATAAATACCTAACCGGGGCCAGTATGGTATTTGTTGAACATTGTTAGAACAAAAATTAAACAATACATAACAATTAACATGTCCTTCATATTTCGCGCAAACTAAGGCTGGATGGACTATAGAAAGAGAGGCCCTGAAACTCAAAATTCATCTGACCATCTTAGTCCGAGCAACAGTGTAAACTTCATTGTTCCAACAAAGGAAAAAAATACTGATTATTAAAATCCAAGATGGAAACAATAAAGAATAGATTGTTGCTTGGACCACGGTTATAGAAGTAAATGGTCGTTCAACTCCCGTCATTTTCCATTGTTAAGGGAAGCTAGGGAATTCAGATCACGCTAGGAGTCGCATAGTCGCAATTGACTTTCTGCGCTGTATGCGGCACCTAGCGTGACGTGAATTTCCTAACTTGTAAAGTTATTTTATTTATTTAGTTGAAGCCCAAAATTAATAGTGAGCTATGTAATGCATTCAATAGTGGGATTGTCAATTATTTCTTTAAGATTATGTAGAATACATTAATTTCGGCAGTATTACGTATGACAATAATTCCGGCTGCATTGAAACTGAAAATGAAACTAAAATTTTTAGCTCACGATAGGGCGGCGCTGCATGCGTTTTTAGTCCAATTGTACAGGCAGCGCCATTTTTCAATTGATTTACCCTCCTATCGGGAGCTAGAAATTTTAGCTTCATTTTTCAGTGGAGTTGGATGACCATCTACTATCTAAAGACATTGCTTGGACTAAAATGGTCAGGAGACTTTTGAGTTTCAGGTCTCTTTTTCTATAGTCCATCCAGTCTTAGTTTGCGCGAAATATGTGGAGCATGTTAATTGTGAAGTATTGTTATGGCCTGTCTCTCTCGTAGGCCTTGATTAGTCTATTACAGAAGTAAGTTCAACGTCACAATATTAATGCTTCAACAATATATTATTGACGTCATGTTCAGGCCAGCTAGTTTCTTGAAGGCCGTGATACATCCCGATGACTGGAGAGAGAGAGAGAGAGAGAGAGAGAGGTCGACAGTGGTCGATTATAGATATGGCCTTATTCCCGTACCAAATAAACCGCGATTTTGTTCTGAATCTGAATAGAAAAGAATGAATAACAGATGTACTATTCCTTGGCGGAAAAAGTGATTTTTTTAAAAATCCGACTAGAACTATTTGGAATGTTGGTGATCGTTGTTTCCAATGTCCGTATAGCTATTTCTGTTTTACCTGAAGAGTTTATATGACCAATTCTCGTTCTTTATCTTTCCTTTCCAGGCACATAAATTTTTGCCATTAGTGTGGAACTTTGATAGGGAGCTCAAGGGAGATACGTCTAACTCCTTTGCTTCCTCAATAGATGCTGCCTTATTCATCTCCTGTCACTCCATCATCATCTTATGCTCATTATTAATACTTCTTGGAAACGTACGTTCAATCATCGCATTATCAGCATCTAAGTTTCCAAAATATTCACATTCACACGGAATATAGTCAAAATGTATTTTTATGAAATGTTTGGATCTGCTGTGCTACCAAATAATCGCGGTGATAACCCCGGCGTGGCTCAGATTCTTTTTTTTTTTTTTTTTTATAAAATTTTGAAATATCTTAAAAATAATTTCCCATGAAAACGCTTAGAATTAAGACAGTAAAAATTCTTAATGAAAATTCCCCAAAAAAATTTTAAGGTCTCAATATGGATGGACCTCTCCACTGTGACCAAGTATGCCACTGCTAGTCTAAATAATTTCTTAGTCACGTAATCTTACTTTAGATGTATACTTATGTTGTTGCAATTCCCACTCTCCTCTCGATGTCTTGAAGAAAAACTTGGCCATTCATAAGAAACAAACAAACCCACAATCCCACCCACAACCATCCTTCTTTATATATATAGATAGATATATATAAAGAAGGATTTTTGTGGGTGGTTTTGCGGGTTTGTTTGTTTGTTTCTTATACAAATCTACAGTTTTATTCCGATCTTGATGAAATTTTGCATACTTGACTTTCAAAGTATGAGGAAGGTCACTGTCTACCTCAGATTTCGAAAACAAAATAGTTATTGATAAAAAAGATCAATATTCATGGTTATAGTAAGGCATATTAATGAGAAATATCTCAGGACCAACAATGAAAGGCAAAGTTTGTGCAATATACAGGGTGAATACAAAAGTCTGAACCCCCTTTTTATTTTTTGAACCGAAGCAGATATGTCAATTTTGATGAATCCAATGAATAGGAAGTTGTGGGTGGCTTATCCCATGGTGCACTTTTCATCATCCCAAATATGCAAATTAGGACACATTCAAAATTTATCTCAAAAACCATAAGGGATAGAGAAAAAAAGCCAATTGCAAACTTGTTCAGCATAAAAAAACAAACAAAACAAAAAATCATCCAAATCACGTGGTGAACTGACGCCACAATCACCATAACACAATTGGGCACGGAACCTAACTGACGCCAAAACATGCCTTTTATTTGCTTTTCCGCATGAAAGTGAATGTGAGTATGGTAATTTATGTTAATTTTTTGATTTGCATGCTTCACATGGTGGAAATATCAACATTCAGTTTTCATTGTGCAGTGTGACTGTTTGCAATAATATACAGTTCACCACGTGATTGTGGGTGATTGGTTAGTCCGATTTGGAAGATTTTTTTTGTTTGTTTTTTTATGCTGAACAAGTTTGCAATTGGGTTTATTTCTCTATCCCTTACGGTTTTTGAGATAAATTTTGAATGTGTCCTAATTTGCATATTTGGGATGATGAAAAGTGCACCATGGGATAGGCCACCCACAACTTCCTATTCAATGGATTCATCAAAATTGACATATCTGCTTCGGTTCAAAAAATAAAAGGGGGGTTCAGACTTTTGTATTCACCCTGTAGATAAGTTTCAATTTGTAAAAATGTATAGAATTACTGTTATTCATGCTTTTCGTAGAAAAGAGAGTTCTTAGTACTTAACAATTTCTTGAAAATCTTTAAAAATGATCAGTAACTGGAGATAATGGAGAGTTAGCAGACTATTGAGAAAGAGTGGAAAGACGACAGAGAAAGCACTCCTTTAGCTCTGTACTGTATTGAGCAAATGGTAAGCATGTCAACAGAAGAATCGGCGACCGCTAGACTACACAGAGTGATAAATGGCCAAGTTTTGCTTCAAGACACGAAGAGTTTTAGGGAGCAGCTAAAACAGAAAAAGCTATATGGGCATTGGAAACATCTACACAACGGGAGTTTTGAAAAGAGCAAGAAGGTATATGAGCTTCTACGTCAAGGGCAAGAAAAATTGTGGTCCAAAATATCCAGTGATATTACCCGGTGATGAAGATGGACATTGTTTTAATCTGAGTTAAGTCAAGAAGAGTTTAAATTAAGTCCCGGTATATCACCTAGAATTCCTGTTTTTCGGATTTTTCGTAGAATTCCCTTCACTCTGTGTTGTATTGATTGAGTTATTATTTAACCAATTTGGAGTTATAAATTTAATTTTTTTAGATTGTTCTGTTTACTTACAAATGTAATTATACTGTGCAAGCGCCGGGTTCTCTGCTAGTTATATTTTATAAAAACAGTAATTCGTACTTAGAGGGATTCTTAAACTGTGCATTGATATAATTCTGGTCTTCCTAGTCAGTTGTTATTATCCAAGCCCGTGGGTAAGAGCCAAGGTGTCGGCCTAGAAACAGGTGGCTAGACTACATGGAGAATGTGGGTTCGAGTCGCTTGGGTATTACCAGGGATGACATCGCGATCGCTGGAGATACTCCATAGGGTAGCTGCCCCCGCGACCCTAACGGATAAGCGGGTATGAAAAGTAAGTAAGTATGGGCTAAGCCTTTTTAGAGAAATTATTTTTTTTAAATGAAGAAATGACAAAAGCATTCATTTTATCGACCCAAACACAATGAAAATGACATGAACGGCCTCCTCTCATTGAGACGAATCTTTTTTGAAGAGAAACTCTTTGGTTGCGTAGAGCCATTTTGGAGGAATTAAGGTTTTAAGGACCCCCTCCCCCCAGAAAAATGTTTTTTCTCTTCATGGACTCGTCTGTTACATACTTAGGTGACTGGATCATAATCCTGTGCGAATGTACCATTCCGCCATACCAATTTGTTTGGGGATTTCGTATCAAATGTTATAAAAAAGCATTTTACGATAGTTTTAGGATGTGAAACTATAAGATGTTATTTGTGCTTCTTATGTTTACTATTTTTTTTTTTTTTGGTTGTTATCATTCCGATTCCTGGGTAGGAAATGTCGATGCGTTAGGCCTATGCCCGCTGACGAAAGTACTGTGCTGACCATCAGTTACACAATTAGGTGAATGGGCCTATATAAAAATCAACCAACAGTTCACCGTCGTGACATTATCGAGGCTATAGTACTTCCTTGGGCTCGGCAGCATTTCGGCAATGCGGATTGTACCTTTCAACAAGACTCTGCACCAGCTCACAGAGCGAAAATCACGCAGGAGTGGTGCAAGAGCCATTTTCCGGATTTCATCAAGCCATTTTCCGTAGGGAGTGGCCGCCCTACTCGCCGGATGTCAATTCGATGGATTACAGAGTATGGTCGATCTTGGAGGCCAGGACCTGTGCTAAACGCCACAACAATTTGGAGTCGCTGAAGAAGTCCCTGCGCCAAGAATGGGACCGATTATCGCCTGACGACTTGCGGCCCAATGCTGAAAATTTCAAGACACGTTTGGGGCTTTTTATCGCCGCCAAACGAGCCCACTTCGAAACCGAATGAACATGTTATTACCAAGGGACCATGTTCTATTTATTAGTTGTCAATTGCTTTACTTTTCGTTTTTTGGATTAAAAAATTTGTACACATTGAGTTGCCATAATTTATTGTCACCCTGTACTTATTTTGGTGCTCTTCGATGTTGACGTGTTAAAGTTTCGAAATTAGAGTACCGCACACCTCATGTCATGCTTACCCCATTAAGAGTGATTGATGTCTCGCAGGGCTCTCCACTGAGTCCGTTATTGTTTAATATCTTTATTGCGGATCTACTGTTTGTCCTCAGTGGAGAACCCAGGAAGGTTCATACACTATCTAGAAAAAATACTTCTGAATTTTCAAGATATTTGCTTGGGCTTTTTATAAGAGCAGCTCTATACATTTGGCTAATAAATTATGCAAAAGACAATTTGGTAACGCATGCGCATGCGCAGTTAAACATTATTTAGTAAAAATGCTCATATTTCATCAACTATTTAATATTTTTCTATTCTGATTGCAGGGTGTTGTCTGTACTGTAGTTTGTCAAGTTTCCTGTAAATGGCATTGCATTCGGTTGAAAATCCTGCGTGTTATAAAAAAAACTTACGAAAACATTTCTATCTTTTTAAAGAAACCTTTCTATCTCCATGAATATACGTGCTATTCTCATACAAATGAACACAGAAAAGTAAAGCAAGCCTCTTAAGCATATGCTACAGCTACAATGCATTTCAAGCATTATTTTTTACAGAGTGATTCCAAACATTATTTTTTTGGTTCACTTCTTTGCTGGTCCCCTATTTGCCTTCGGGAGAAAACCTTCGCTGAAATATATGAGGTGTAACATCCTTTTTACACCCCTGAAATTTCAGGATAATTCGTCAAGTATTTTTCTAGGTATTCGACAAAACGTCTAAAATCGAAACTGTCCGATTACTTTTGGCTAGATAGTGTATTTACGCGGACGACCTTAAAATCTCCAATGCAATTGATTGTTGGACTGCCTGTGAGGCGTTTCAACATAATCTTAGCTAGAGATCCTGTATATACGAGATACGACAACTAATCACAAACTAACGAATTCCTTTTTATGACGGCCTGGCCGTTTGGTCAATTGAGGCAATTTTTTTCTACTTTTCATACATCTTAAAAATTCAATAATACTTTTTTTAAATAGTTATTTCCTTGAAATAATGGAATTTTTTCATTTTGGCGTTATTTCCTTAAAATTATATTGTGGCGTTAACATCACTTACAAGGAAGGACACAACTCCGTCCCCCGATTTCGATGGACTTAAACATACAGATTGGGGGCCATCTAAAAGTAACTTGTGTAGAAGGGTTTAGTTCAACACGCCTTCGTTTGTTAAAAAAACGACGTCAAAAGAAAACTTAAAAAAAAGCGACATCAAGAATTGCAGGTTATATAATTACCTAACGAGTTTACACTAATTTCACCGGAATTGGTAGCGAAATTGTTAAGGCACTTGCCTGCGATAGCAAAACTTGCGTGTTCGAGTCTCTATCCTGTTATTTTTTTTCTTTCGCCAAAAATAAAAAAATGATTTTACCTGAAACTTTATTGTTAGAAATAACTTTTTATTCATTTTTTAAGTAAGAAATTGAGAGAAAGGTGAGGGAGGGGGAGATTTCATTTCGTTAAATAATTTTTTCTTTCAATACTTAAGAGAGATTATATCGATGCAATAATCTCCGCTGATATCTGAAAAACCAAAGGGGGGGGGGAGGCTAATGCTGAAATAAACACATAAGGGAATGAGAGATTCGAACAGAGTGAACGTGATGGGGTTCTTTTCTGTGATGTAGTTACACGGTATTATAATACTGCATTCGATATAGCGGTATTCAATTTTCATCAATGAAAGACTATGGCAATGACAGCTAGAATGTGTTGTCTAACCTTCTGACAAACGCACATGCGATGCTAAGCAAAAATCGAACGACAGTGAACCAGTAAACGCATCGAACATGAATGAAAATGGACTGGAGTTCATAACATATGAACAGCGGCGTAACTACGTAAGTGATGATAGACGCAAGTGATGCAGCATAGAACTCGAAGGAAGAACAACACGAAGGTGCTAAGTGAGTGGACTCCTCAGTTTGCGTGATCGGCAGCTCTACGGAAGGTGATTGTAGCTGGCGAGGGCCTTTTCTCCCAATCGGGAAGAAAATTATATCTTTTCCGTCAAAGGACCCATTAGGTGATCATAGGTGCGTTCAGCTGGTGAAGTAAGCTCCCGATCGTCAAGACTATGAAGCATCTTTCGTCGGCAAGTGTGTTCTACGTGGCTGAATGCCCAGCGGTTTATGTGCTTCTGTTTTGTGCTTGATATGCCCTGTTAGAGAAAGTGCATTGAGTGAAACGAAGAAACAGTTAGTAGAATCAACTATAATAATGTATAACACAAATATAACGAGAGACACTGCATCAATTATATTTAGATAACAAGTACTTATTGATGGAATTCTTCAGAACAATTAATTCAAATAAGATTTATTTTCAATGGTGTATTGCGCGCTCCTTAAGTGAACGCACTTTATATTTTGCCTGTAAGCCAATGATTGACAAATCTTTGTTGATACGAGGGGAGATCAAAAAGTAAGTTGCATTTCCACGGTATGGCCATTTATTACACCACCTATACAAAAGCAACACGGCTATAGCAGCATAACAATGTAGGTTCACTTTTCCACATAGTCCCCAAGAGACCCTAAACATTTATCCGAACGATCAACCAACTTTTCGATTCCGGATGCATAGAAATCTCCTCCAGCGTTTTGTAAACACGCGGTGACAGCCGCTTTCACCTCCTCATCGTTTCGAAATCGTTGTCCACCGAGTTCCGTTTTGAGCTTACCGAAAAGATCGCATCCACACGGTCAACATGGAACGGGACGTTGCGGGCCTGCCTACGCGATCTTCGTCTGTGATATCCGTGCGTCCTGCTTCAAATTGTTGACACCACTTTACAATTCCTTGCCGGGAAATTGCACGCTCTCCATATACAGCAGTGATTTCACTATGAATGTCCGTGCAATTCATCCGTTTGGCCCATAGAAATCGAATTTTACTCGCACCTCAAGTTTGGAGTGGACATCCAGTTGACGCGCCATTTCTAGTTACACAAAACACGACGGGAAGACACAGCAACCGTCCTATCCGACGTCTGCGCAGTTAATGTCCCTTTCTCCGCTTTGCCCAAGATTGCGACACATAGCGCAGTCCTGCGGCTGTTAGTGCAACTTACTCTTTGATCTCCCCTCGTATATACTTTATGCTTTAATTACATTGTGTTCTTGTCCCCATTGATCCTTCAACTAAACTCCCTGATCTCACCTTTTATTCCTGTTAGTTTATTTTCACAAATTTTGATATCCTGTTATTCAATAAAAATACTTTTTTATCTTTAATTTTCATTGCATTTTATTTCACGATTCATGCTTGATCGTGTGTGTTTATATTGGGTACAACCCAAAAGATAAGTTGGGATTGAAACTATCTAAAGCTTAGATTTATTGAAAGGGGAATGTGAGGGACAAACCTGAATTCAATTTATTGTGGTCACAAAAGAATATTGTTTACTATAGGGTCACGTGCCTTAGAAGAAGACAGAGCGATACGTTTATGGCATTAATTTATTCATGATTTATTGGAGCGGAGGGAGTGAAGCGAGCGTAGCTCCCTTATCAGTCACCATTGTAACGTCATCACGTCAAAATAACTAAACCAATAATAGCCAAATCTCGCACATACTTAGTCTGGTGCCTGAAGGTAGTTTGTATGAAAAAATCGGACATATGTGATGTCGTTGAAGAGTAATAAACGTTCTAGTTGAGCTCCGTGCAATGTGGGGAAGCCGAACGCGAATTTCAATTGTCAATGCAGTCAGTAAAGCTAATTGTTGTTGACGAATTCTCAATGCTTGGACTGAACTTGCTGGGCAAAATAAGACAACCGACTTCGTCAAGCAAACCCAGAAAAACAACATGAAATTCTTGGATGATATGCATTGCTGCTTTTGGGCGATTTTAATCATTTGCTTCCTGTTGATAAGCAACCGAATACATCATCTACTTTTGCTGTTCAAGGAAAATTGGTCTACCAACAACTGAAAAAAGTATTTCATTTAACAGCAATTACGCGTTAAGTAGATGAAAACCAGGCACCTTCTCGTGAACTACTCAATCGTCTCGTAATTGGTGAATTATGTGAAGCTGACTTTCTTCTGTTAAAATCTCGGTTTGTAAGTTACAATCTTAATGAGAAAACCCATTTTTCAAACGCCATTACATTGATGTCTCGTAATAAGGAAATTTCGGAACACAACGAATCATGCCTTCATAACTTAGATATTTCTGTTACATTCATTGCTGCTGAACACAATAACAACACATTGCTCGAAGGAACGTTTGGTGAAGTGTTGGACATCGTCTGTACTCCGAGTGTTGACAACGCGATACCAAACAGTTTGCCTTTGTGCGTGTTGGTAAAGTTTGAAAAATACACCGGACCAACATTCTATGATGGGTCAATTCCATTTTCCCCCGTTCTCGTTAACTTCAAAAATTCAATGTGGCATGCACGCGAAAACAAGTTCCACTTCATGTTGCATACGCGATATCAATTCACAAATAACAAAGCATGTTGCTTCAAAAAGCGTGTATTGATATCAGCAAGTTAGACTTTGCTGCGGGAATGTCATATGTGGCTTTTTCACGGGTCAAATCATTGGTAGGCATATTGATTGTTAAAGAATTTGATTGGAATCGCTAGAAGTCGATAAACACCAACAAACAACTGGAAAACAAACGGCGAGAATATTATCGTCTTTTGTCGTTGTGTAATTGACTTGGAAAGCATTGATAAACGCCTATTCCGTTTCAAATAAACATCTTCAATCCAATATAGGCAGCGTGGAAGTGGTCTAAGGTTTTGTTAGTTTGCCCTTACCTCATTTACCTGAATTTACACTAAAGGTTACATTTTATGTTTCAATAAGTAAGCCAATTAAAATGAACATACAACTTCTTTTCAATTTAATGAAATATTCCAAACGATGTTGATTTTCCAAGTTTCAGGTTCAAATCTGACCAAAACTTTGGCGGCATAAATCAATTTATTGTCCCTTATTTCAGCATTATCCACAAGAAATATGAATAAGATAACTCTTTTTTTTTTTCTGCCTGTCACCCTTTTTGAATGCAAAGTGGTCGTTTCAAATTAATGAAATACTGCGAGCGCCGTTTCATAACAATGGAATAGTCTGAATATTCCATTTCTATACCTCTTGAAAAGTTCTAAAACGTTGTTGCACGTATTGTACTGTACGTTTTCAGTACGTAGACACATTGCTTCCTTCAATGGCGAAGAAACGTGATCTTTCACAGAAAGAGAAAGAGCGTATTGTTGGAATGCAATTGGCTGGGAAAACCCAGGTCCAAATAATATTTTAGATTAGATTTATTCAAAGTGATGTTTCAAAAATTGTTAAAAACTTTAAAAACTATAAGCCAACCAAAGCTAACGGAAGAAATGTAGCCGTAAACGGAAGAAAACACGGCGAGACAACAGACATTGAAGAATCTGGCAATAAACAACAGATTCAAAAGTGTCGGGGTTCTGAGGAAGTTGTGGGACTCAAGAATCCGGTACCACTACATGGAGAAGATTGAGAATTCGGATTTCGGTAGCGTGTGCCAAAACTCAAGCCTCATCTAATTGCTGCACAAAAGAAGAGATATGAATGGGCGAAAGAGCGACGGCATTGGACTTATGATGACTGGAGAAGAGTGATTTTTTTCGGATGAATCGAAGTTCTCCATGATGTTTGGTGATCAAAGGCCACGTGTTTGGCGCAGAAAGGATGGAAGTACCCATGCATCTTGCCTGAAACGATCAGTGAAATATTCGGCAAGTGTAATGGTGTGGGGCTGCATGAGTGCTGATGGTGTTGATTAACTGTTTTATTCCAGCAGGAGACATTGCTTATTCCAGCAGGAGAAGCTGTTTCCTGATGACTATTGCATCTTCCAACAGGATTTGACCCCCGGCCACGCATCCAGATCAACGAAGGAATGGTTGGAAAGCCATCAGATGACTATGTTGAAGTGGCCAGGCAACTCGCCTGACCTCAACCCCATTGAAAAACTTTGGGCAATAGTAAAGAAGAGCATTGCTGCTGGCCGACCAGGCGCTAAAGACGCATATAAAGCATGCTGATGAAAATCTGGGACGTGATTTCTCTTGCGCAGTGTGAGTCATTAATTCAATCAATGCCTAGAAAAGTGAAGGCTGTATATGAAGCTAAAGGTGGTCCAACAGCCTATTAATAAATGGCAAATGTTTCAGGGGAGGTAAAATAATTGTTTATTTTCATATTGGGTGTTCAATGTAAGTTTACAAACACTTTCAATAAAACTATTCCATTAATTTGTGGAATGATTTTTGTAGTTTTCCATTAATTTGAAACGACCACTTTGCATTCAAAAAGAGGTGACAGGCAGAAAAAGAGAGTTATCTTAATCATATTTATTGGGGATAATGCTGAAATAAAGGGGCAATAAATTGATTTATGCCGCAAATTATAAAACTTCAATCTTTTGGTAGATTTGAACCCTGACACTTGGAAAACCAACATCGTTTGGAACATTCCATTAAATTGAAATAAAGTTGTACTTGTAATTATAAAGGTTGAATATATTAAATTATTAAGTGATTAATCCATGTTAAATTAGTTTGAAGCATGATTCCGCTCCACTTGCCAGCAAATGAAATAGATGGCTTCCTAGTTTAATTTATTCATGAAGCTAGAGCGACAATGGTATTAATTTATTCATGATAATTAATACAATTTGTGTTAATCTCAACTGGACTGGTGTATGTCAAAAACTAGTACATCACATTACTCCAGAGAAGAATAACAAGGAGTTTTGGTGCGATATTAATTAAAAAGTATGAACAAAAATACATAAATTCAAAATTAACGAAGGATTTTATTTTTCGTTGGAAAAGTTTCTATAAATGAAAATTTAAAAATCATTTCAATAATTTAAACAAAAGAATAAATGAAAAGGTTAATTGTATTTATAAGTTTATCATTAACTTCACACTTTCGTAATTTCGCTGCCCAAATTCGGCGACGCACATCGTCTCTAGAAATCTGTGGACTTTAAAGCCGTTTTCCCCGCTCTTTGAACAATCTATTGTAGCACAATTAGGCATTATATGCCTTTAGTTTCATAAATGTTTTATAATTCGGAAGAAAATTACAACTGGCGATGACTAAATACTGCTGTATAGCATCATGCAAGTAAGTAATAGCATCGCATGGTATCTGCTAGCACAATTAGCATATAATGGCATCCATCAGTCACGTGCTGGCTCTAACCAATCGTTTTCGACTACACAGATGTCGTATCTCTTATATATACAGGATCTCTAGCCTTAGCAAATTATCAGAGTGGGCAGTCAAGAACGGTCTAACGCTCAACGTGCAGAAGTCGTTCGTTGTTTCCTTTAATAGGAAAGTGGCCCCCTTTATTTTTAAGTATGGTACGGAAGATGGCTTCTTGACCAAAAAGTCAGAGATTAAGGATTTGGGAGTATATTTCGCTGACAATTGCTCCTTTTTAAAGCACATCGATACTCTGAATGGTGATATTTCCCGTCGAATTTTAAAACGCATACTTTTTAAGGCGTTCGTAATAGCGAAGCTGCTATTGCGCGTGAATTTGGTATGGCAACAATAAAACAAGCCTTAGCTTTCATCCAACGAAAATTTACCAGCTTCTACAATTTCCTTGCTAGTAAGTCTAACTCCCAGAATGTACAGGATAGCAACAGACTTCTGTTTAATATTAACATCCTTCTTAGCAGATGTCTCTTTAATATGCTAATCAGTCTTTATCATAGCAAGGCGTGCGCGCACGACATCATTGTTGACTTAAATTTTAAGGACTAGAGAAGAGCGCGAGGCGGTTATGTTCTCAGATGCCTCCCCTAAATGGAGGACAAATCTAAGTGACATTAACCCTGTAATGAAGTTGGTTACTAATTTTAAGAATAATTTCAGGAATTGTAACTTGGATGAATTTGAAGATAAGCAATTTACATTATATGTGTAATTTTAATTTTACTATTATTATTATTATTATTATTATTAGTAGTAGTAGTAGTAGTAGTAGTAGTAGTATTTTCATTATTTTTTTAATTTTATTTTTTTGTTCTGTGACTCGACCATATTAGGTTTGGCCTTTAATTATTTTTTATTATAACGTAATTTATGTCTTTTTCCGTTACGTCTCCTTTTACATGTTTTTCATTAACCCAGTTTTGGGCTTCGGCCTGTTGGGTTTTTTTCCCCCTTCGGTGTTTTCCGATTGGAGCCTTTCCCTGCGGTTCTTACATTATTATTATTATTATTATTATTATTATTACTAAAGTATTTGCCAGTATTTAGAGCGTTAAAATATCTTAATATCAGGTTATACATAGATTATCTCATAATCAGATTCAGTTATTTTAATAAACTCGATAGACTCTAAAAAGAAAAAGATTGCCATTGTTATGCGCGAGAAATAACATGGCCTTGAGCTGCCAATTAAAAGAACAGTAATTGCCATAACATTTTCTGCCATAACTTAAATTGCGCTGGCCAGTAGATATGCTCGAAAGTATAGTTCAAACAGTATTATAAATATTCTTTTTGTGCTCACTGTTAACTAACCATTATCTACTAACTACCTATCTCCTCTTTTAAGATATTCCGACACTTGAAAATAATGTATGAAAAATTAATAGAACAATCAGAAATATACTCAAACGTACTTATTCATTTTACGAAAAAGGACAACATTATTTTTGCACTATCCAATAGAATGTCTTTTTTTCCTTATCGACAATTTGCTTGTACAGAACAGGTCTACAATTCATACGCTCCAAAAACCCTCGTATAAGCGGAAATTCATGCAAAATAGCGAACTCCATTAATTATTAATCATTTCCTATATAAAGTCCTATTTTGCATTTTTTATATAAATAAGACAAATGAACACTATATTTACAATAAATAGCCTGATACGGCAAATCACAAAAATAACTTCAAAAAATATTAATACAAAGAAATGAGTCATACTATCGCTTTTCCAGGACGCGAAAATAGAAAACAAGTAGAGGGTGTCCCGTAAATTTCGATACATAGGAATTACGATATATATATGTTTTTTGGTTACATAAATTTAATTTATAAAATATAAACACGCGAGAAAAAACGCATCGAAATGTGGTTTCAAAGCAATGGTATTCATGCAGACCATATTATATTAATAACAATGGTTTTCATAAAAAATGATTATTTTCCTATATATGGAAACTTATGGGAGACTCTGTATTTTGAAAACTAATTAAGTCTTTGCAAAATAATGTTAAATGAGCAGTCCAGTTAAATTTTTTTAATTATAAAACAACCATCGATAATTGGTACGTCGAGCAAATTATAGTTGGCTCCAAGAATTACTTCGTTAAAACAAAATTAATTAATATTCTATCTTATATATTTCAATTCTTTTTTAAGCTCTCAAAAAAATTTTTATGCATCTTATTTTCATGGATAAAATGTAATAAAGAGTCTTGATGAATCACGTTTGTTTACTATACAGTACAATTTTTTTTATAAACTTATTGAATACATCATACCAGTATAATACATAAAACATGCTGTATTTTTTTTCTGAATTTATTCATATTGTAAAATTTATATAGAATCAATATTCACGCAATGATCAAATTTTACAACGATTTTCTAATTCATTATTAAAAGCAACAACCTCGCTGCATTTGAAAGTAACAGCTTCCAAACGGTAAAATGATAAGCGTAACGAATATGATAAAAAAAACTTCTGAATGTATCAGAAGTTTGCGATGAATGTCGTCATAAATTCTGCGAAGGAAACGTTATTAGACATTCAGTAAAAACCCATAAAGAAGTAGAAACAGATTATGCAAATCAGGAAATAAACATATAATCTGTCCTCGCAATTTATGGTACGCATGTAATTTGCGAAAGAATGATAAACAAAGAAAGAAATATCATTCTTCTAAGAATGAAGAATTTTATCTCTTAATAAGCAGGGCCGGCTGAGGGCGGTGCTAATGGTGTGGCTGCACAAAGCCCAAAGCTTTAGAAGGCTCTGCACCTTGATTTCATACTAAAAAATTAGAATTATTTTTTCCGCAATATTTTTGAAAAAAAAGCCGCGTACGAACATTTTACACCAGGCCCCGCTTTTTCTTGGTTGCCCTTGATAATAAGCATCATTCCTAGCGAAATAAAACTTATTGAAGAGGATACGCTCTTCGATATTACTTTGCAGAAGATTCATACGTGGAAAGTTTTCTTAAATGTTATCTCGCTTTAATCTACCGATTTTGAGGAATCAAGTTACGAAAAGATAGAAAGAATTTATACAATTCAGTATTTAATTGATCCCGAAATTTAATAAAGTCATTACACTCTGTCATAAAATTATAAGACCAGATGGAAATTGAATAGTTTTAATACATGCCGAAATGATTTTAATTTTCACCTATTGTAAAGTATTAGTGGCAGAACACAAATGTTGTCTATGAACAAATAACCTGTTTATTCATTACTTTCTAGTCAGACAACCAAACAAATAAAATTCCACTATTTCAAAATAATACGACCGCCACACTTTTGTCCACTTTTAAGCCGTTCAATAATTTGTTATGCCACCATTAGATCTTACAATTCCAAATAAACAATCAGGCATAAAACTGATTGTTCACAGCATCCCAGGCACGATACACTGCCACTGAGAGCTCTTTCACATTTGAAAGCTGACTGTTTTGTCTGTAAACATTGTAAACATTATGCTCCACACATTTTCAACAGACTCCATATCCGGATTACGTGATGGCCAAGAAATGCATTTGATTTTTTTGATCTTGAAACCATTGTTTAATGATTCGTGCAAGATGGCAAGTAGCATTGTCCTACTGGAAACACCAATTTTCGCCTCCAATAAGCAGTCCAAAAGGAAATAATTGGTCGAATAGCATTTCCTGGCACTTGACTGGATTCATTTTTTCGTATATTATCACAAGATCAGCTTTCCCACAATAACCGATGGCGCTCCACGCCAACAAAGATCCACCCTGGCAAATTCTCTCTGGCTTTTCTTCCTTAAGTCATGCCAATAGTATGCATATCCATCTGGATCGTCTAAGCAAAACCTTTTCTCGTCAGAAAACACAACATTCTGCCATTCTGATGTCCAAAGCATTCGTTCTCTGCGCCAATCCAGCGGTGCTGCTTTGTGAACCGGTGTAAGCTGTGTCTTCGCCTTTATTTTCTCTCGGACAACCAAATGATTTGATTTTATGTTTTTCTCCAAACCGTGTGAGTGACTGGTGCATGTCCCTACTGCAGCTGCAATTTGACGTCAGACATTTGTTGGTTTGTTGCAAGGAAAAGATACGTCGTGCAAGTCGGGCAGGGAGGGATTTCTTATGGCATCGGGCTTTTGCTATGCCATAATACTCGCTTTTTAACAGGACATTGTGAACTGCAGCTTTGGAACGACAAACAAAGGCGGAAATTTCTCTTTCTCTGACTTCCCAGTCTATGCAAACGATGGATTTGGCGTAATTCAATCTCTGACAGCTCTGTGCACCTTTGCATCGTTGTGTTGTTACAATTTTTGCACTAACACAAATGCAACACATATATTGGTTGTTTTTAATATATAATTTTATCAATAACTTCATTAATATATACTTATTTATTTTTTTTTTATTTGTCTTTTTGTCTTTGTTCTCGGTGCCTTGGTGAGGATTCCTGTGTGGCACCGAGCTACCTTTATCCTTATCTTTGGTAGAAATAAATCAATCAATCAAATTTAAACGGTGTGCAGATTCCATTCACAAAAAGGGAAGTCTGTGTGGCGGACTGTCACGTGTCAGTGGAAGGTAAGGTAAAAGACAGAAGTAAGGATACGCAAGTAACACTAATAAATATAATTTATTCACCGTCAATATATGAATACTTGATACTTCGATTTGAAGCAAATAAATATTAATTGTATTAAATCAAAAGTCAGGAGAGTAGGTCGGGAGAATAGTTCACTATCAAGTATTTAAAACGTTAAGGACGTTCGAAATCAGTTAAACCATTATACACATAACTGTTAACATACTGCACAGCACTGTTCCTTAGCAAGCCACGCAAAAGCAGTCGTAAACGTAACAACACAAGACCGCATAATCATTCTTGTCTAAGAGTTCGTGGCCAAAAGCAAGTAACATTTAGTAATGGCGTACCAAGCCGTAAACTAGGTGAAACACAATAGGAAAGGAATTCGCACTTAATTAGCGAAAAAGAGAACTTGAATTAAAGTAGATAGTCACTACGTAAAGATGGGCAAGCGTAACGGTAGTCGTGAACTCGTGACCAATGCTCTTAATAAATTGGAGCACTAAATTACACATATCATTATACGAGACGGCTTGCCGCATAAGAAACACTGCATACGTTGCGTAAAAGCAGTCTTAATCTTGAAGCACACTAGCGTTCATTTTCTAGCAATTCAATTGTCGGCAGTTAATTTATATATGCTTTATAAATTAAGTAGAGAGTCAATTTCAACACCTATATGCACTAACAAGCAATAGTTGACGCGGGATCTCCGCAAAGTTCAGTTCGCAAAAAATACTACTGGCTTGCCCGTTGAATCCTCCGGATATGCCAGTCAGTTCAAAGAGAAATTAGGCTGTATCGGTCCTTCGATGCAGCCGAGGTCATCCAATATAAATCCACGCAATCCGAACGGGAAAATTCCAAACGATGGCGCAATAGCCATCGTTTCAACGCATCGTAGAAAATTTCCTTCGTAGAATAAATTAAAATACACTAGTTGCTCGTAGTGTAGATAAATACAACGATAGGCGGAAAGAAGTTCGAGTTTTGAAATCTCCTTCCTCGCTCTAGAAGTACAATTTCGTCAACCTTAATACTTTTCCGATCGGATTTTTAGTACCATCTTGATCGATTGCAATCTTCACTTCTGATGCTATTTCAGGAAACGGAATCGTCGTATCTCTCGAGACTGCCGCTGTGCTTACGCGCTTCCGCGCATGGACGCTTCCACTTGCTCTTCCCGGGTGCGAATTTCCTTTTTGCAGCAAGAATAAGCAATATACCTCAAAAGCAACCAATAGAACGACGCTTTTCCGCGTGACGTCATCACAAAAAGCATGTGCTGCCCGTTCGTTCATTTCGCTGTCTCGCTCGCTCGCAACGACGACTCAAAATACATGCACTTCGAAAGCATTCGAAAAACGAAAGTTGTTTAATAAAAATACTCACGCGAATAGGTACCATGTATTCCGCTGATTGATGACTGCAGTCGAAATGCGCATGCGGGTTATTAAACTTTAATATGGACAAGAGGTTGTTATTTTCATTGTGTCTTTATATTTATCCACAGTTACTCGGTTTTTCCAAAAATACTCACGTACTAAACTGCTTTTACAAAAGATTTTGAAAGTCAGACTTTAGAGAATCACCTTAAGCTCAAAAAAACAAGATACTTCATATTAAAAAAAATTCAATTGAACACACAGTTTCATCAGCTTGAGGTGGAAATTATGCATGTGCTACTTATACATAATACAGGGCAAGTCAAAAGTCTGTTTGGGG
>JAHWFO010075631.1:0-33526 GCA_023313115.1 Rhysida immarginata | reverse complement strand
GGTTGGAAGGCAAGGGTCAGGGTTGGTTCCACACAATCACTACACTGCGGGTAGATTTAGTTAGCTTAGACTTTTACTTATGCCTGGCATCGTAATTGGGTTAATTTTATTTGTAAGTGACGATGCACGGTGTATTTGGGTTAATTTTGTAAAACCACTAAATCTCAAGCCCCTCCTCGAATATCTGAAATCGTACAGGAGTGAGATTTGGTTGTCAGTAGGCTTAGTTTTCAATCGTTCCTCCCCCTGCCCACCCCCATCCGTTGTTTTGATTTATCTCCACAGCTTGTGCTTATTAGATTTAAGGCTTGTGAATTGGGGGGGAATTTGGGATGCCTGTATGTTATTTAGCGTTATCATGTATTAGAGTATGAATTTATAACTAAAACTTTCTGTATATTAAACTGGGGGGGGGGGGGCAAATGGGGTTTTGAATATATAATTGTGTATTGTATTCGTTTCTTGTGATGACTAATGATTGAACATTTCTTTCAGCTTTATAATTAGCGATAAATGGGGGGGCTATTTTCGTTATAATACTGTTTTATTGACACTTTTGTAAAATCACTACAAAAATTTTATTATCAGCGTTTACATTTTTAAGAACAATCACAAAAACATTTTGATTTATTGTGAATTACATATTGTTGCGTAGTCTGTAGTTTAGGTTAGTTTCTTTAGATTTAAGATAGTGTTAAGGCTTTATCGCAATTAATTATTAATCACATGCCAGTTCTTCTTGTTTCGTTTAAGTTGGGGGGTGTGGGAAATATTTTATATTGCTTTGTATTGATAATGCATAGTTTGTAGTTAGTTTCGCTAGTTAGATGTAGTTAGTACATAAGTTAGGACTAAGGTTTATCATTATTAATGCAATGCCTGTTCTTTTTAGTCTCGTTTCAGGTTCACGTTAGGGTTTTGGGAAATATTAAATTAGAATTTCATTATTTTACTAATGCTTTGCCAGTTCTTAGTCTCGTTCAGGTGCTTGAATTTCAAGATCTTGGGTTGTCAGATTGCATGGAAAGGGAATTTCATGGTAAGTATCTCTAGAAAATTTAATAAGTATCATTAGATAATACAAGCTGGCCTGAAACCTATCTACCCACTATCAAGGGGACTGCACGGACATGTAATCACGGATTTGTTTGAAATTTTAGAAGGTCAATCTACAACATTTACATACCTTCTGTGTAAAAGGATTTGACTCAATGGCTATTCGTTTCGAAGAAAAAAAAAATAAAATATTTTACATTTATTATTGTAGTGCCAGATAAGCCAAGTGGGGAAAAAGTTATACAACTTAACAGTGGTTAACGCAGTGGTTAGCACCAGGTTCTGTGGATTTACTGGTCCAGGTTCGATTCCTGTAGTATTGAATTTTTTTTCTTTTTTTTTTTTTTGTTATTCACCATTATTTGTTTGCACTTTGCATAATAACATTCACATACATTAGCAACGTCACAGATCAAAAATAAATGCAAAATGCGTTGTACGATATTTTCACGGATACAACGTTACAATCCAATTACAGAAATAAATGCAAGTTTAAAGTACATAAATTGAAACTACAGGTAGATGATGATCAACCAATCAGGAGTCGTTGTTGTCCATGGTACGTTTATTCTTTTCATAGGTCAGTTTGGGAATATGTAAAAGTTTTTCCAAGTCTCTCAATTGTGTCACGTCCATGGGGCCTAAGTCGCTGTTTAGTAAATTAGCAGGTTCTTCACTGGTGATGGCATACGACTCTAGGAAATTTAAGTTTCGGGTCACTTGTGCTGTAGATAATTTCAAAGTCTTCAGGATTATAGTCGTGTTGGCAATCTAGGATATGGTCAGCGAATCTCGATACTGCAAAATTTCCTTTCCTGATGCATACCAAATGTTCACCAATTCTTGTCTTGATTGCTCTCCGTGATTGCCCGTAGTAAACCTCATTACATTTGGCACATGGTAATTTGTAGACTCCTGGTCTATTTTCCTGCGGCATTATATCCTTTGGGTTCTTTCTGTTTTTTTTTAGTTGTGTTGGAACTCCGATAGACCATGGACGTGACACAATTGAGAGACTTGGCAAAACTTTTACATACTCCCAAAATAATAAAGAATAAACGTATTTTTCTTGACCTATGGAAAGAATAAACGTACCATGGACAACAACGACTCCTGATTGGTTGATCATCGTCTACCTGTAGTTTCAATTTATGTACTTTGAACTTGTATTTATGTCTGTAATCTGTACCTAACTAGCTCTCTTTAACTATATAAGTGACTCTGTAATTCTTCTACTTTATTAGAACAGAACTTCTCTGGTCTTCTTGAGAATGATCAAAATTTCATCCTCGATACTTGTTTGCAGCTTGACCAAGATCTTGGGATTCGTCTTTGTCCTTCACGTAAACCCATAATAAAGGAATAATGGGTTGAGATGATGATGATGATGGTGGGGGGGGGGGGCAGTTGATACACATCTATAATGCTCAGGATTTTCTAGTATGACGATATTCTGTCCAAAATGCTCATGCAACATTTCGAAAATGGTACAGTAGTTCGAAATAAAATGTTTGATCCCACTAACACTACACAATTTTCAAATAATTATACGAGCCGAAAAATTGATGTTTAACCTTGGTAGATAGGTTTTGGGCCACCCTGAATACAAGAATTTCTTAATGATGCTTAGTCTAATTTTATTTTTCTTTTCATTTCAGGTTATTTCAATAGGATTAGAAGGAGGATAAAAAAAACGTCGTGATGGGTATACGAGTGAGTGACTTAATTTTAGCATATCCATTACTCATAGGCAGAGCTATTTTTCAGAACAAAGTTATAGCCGGTACTCGTGGAATACTATAACCTGATATTTAGTCCCTGGAATATACGAAAATTTGTTAACCTGTTGATATTTCATAAAAAGCATATTTTATCAGTCTATATTTTTCCTTTTTGCACATTTGCTGGTACTATATACTAGCTATCAATATCTTTATAATACACGGTGTCCATAAAAGGTCTGACACATTTTAGCTGTGTATTACCAAAAAACTATTAACGATAAACAGAACTGAATTTCAATATATGAAACTAACTGAAAAAGTTTTATTAAACCAAGTTAGTAGACTCCGTGTGCTCTTTTGGGCCACACGGATTTCTTGCCATGTTCTTTTGAACATATCGATATCCACCTTGTTAATAGCAACCGTGATTCGGCGTTTCAAATCCGTAATGTCCTTAACTTTTGTCTTGAACACCTGGTCCTTCGTGAACCCCCCACAAGAAAAAGTCCAATGGCAAAATGTCGGGTGATCGAAGGGGCCAAGAGATAAGTCCATCTCTTCCTATCCAATGAATGGAAATTTTTCGTCCAAAGCTGCACGAAATGGAAAAGAATATTGGGCCATAATTCATCTAATTGCAGAATACAAAATTCTGCAACACGTCCAGATTTGTAATGTAAGTAACTGTTGGTTCCGCAAAGAAGGGTCCTAATACCCGATCGTGCATAAGCTCGCACCAGACATTGAATTTTGGGCTGTCTCTTTTTATTTTACGGACACAGTGCGGGTTTTCAGATCCCCAAATGTGAACATTGTGGTGGTTAACATGTCCGGAAATGTGGAATGTCGGCTTGTCAGAAAACACAACACGCTGAAGAAAATCTCCATCGTCTTCAATCCTGTCTAACTTCTTACGTTTCGGTTTGTCATCTGGTTGGAGAGCTTGTACAAGCTGGTTCTTGTATGGATACAATTGTAACTTCTTGCGTACGATTTTATGTACTGTGGATTTAGGCAACCCCAATTCTCTGAAAGCTGTCCTCATCGAATTTCTAGGGCTCCGATCAAACGCCTCATCCTCATCTGCTATGCTTGGATGGCCTGAACTTTTTTTGCCTAGCACACTGCCTGTTAACAAAAAAAACTCTTCTCCCAATCCACAATGCTGTTTCGTCATGGCGGAGCCTTGTTAAAATGTCTTCGAAAATTTCTGTCTGAGTCACTGTCCGTATTCTCCTGTGGAGTAGCCATCTTTTGTTTCAATAACCGGATGTAGTGTTCCCACACTCTAGCGGCGAAATTGTGAAACTCAATAAAACCTTTTCAGTTACAGTTGCATATATTGAAATCTGTTTCTGTTTATCTTTAAGTTTTTTGGTAATACACAGATAAAATGTCAGACCTTTTATGGACGACAAAAGTCTGAACCCCCTTTATTTTTTGAACCGAAGCGGATAAGTCAATTTTGAATCCAATGAATAGGAAGTTGCACTTTTCATCATCCCAAATATGCAAATTAGGACGCATTCAAAATTTCTCAAAAACCGTAAGGGATAGAGAAAAAAACACAATTGCAAACTTGTTCAGCATAGAAAAACAAACAAAACAAAAAAAAGTCATCCAAATCGGACCAACCAATCACCCACAATCACGTGGTGAACTGTTTGTAGCTTACAAACGGTCACACTGCACAAACAAGTTACTTCAAACAGTTTTTAAAAAAAGTTAATCAACAAAATGCTTGATGTGACGACCGTGGGCACCATAACACAATTGGGCACGGAACCTAACTGACGCCAAAACATCGGCAAGCATGGCTGGTGTCACTCCTCGGCACGCTTCCTGGATTCGTTGAACCAGATCCTCCAGTGATGCGGGCTGCGAGGATCAAGGTATCCCCGCAGGAATAAACCTTGTCCTTCAGGTATCCCCACATAAAAAAGTCAAGTGTTGTAAAATCAGGGGAGCGGGGTGGCCAACGAACTGGTCCTCCCCGGCCAATCCATTGTTGTCCAAACATCTCACTTAGACGCTCGCGAACGACCAACCCGTAATGTGGAGGAGCTCCATCATGCTGAAACCACGTGCGCTGATACGAGGCCAATGGCAATATGTCAATGAAGTCTGTGACTACCACGTTGAGAATTTCAGTCCGGTAGCGTTCTGCAGTCATTGTTCCATCATAAAAATACGGTCCAACCACAGTGTCATTGTAAAATCCACACCACACATTAATTCTCCAGTTCACTTGATGAGCTGCTTCTCGCAGACATCGTGGGTTTTCGTCTGTCCAATGATGATGGTTGTGCCTGTTGATAACTCCATCCCTGGTGAACTGGGCTTCATCTGTCCACAACACCTCATGAATGAAGTTTGGATTGTCATCCAGGCAGGTAAGTAACCAGTTGCAGAAGGCGGCCCTAGCAAAATAATCCAATGGCCGCGTGACAATGAATATGGTATGGGTGAAAATTATGTGCGTGTAGAATGTTGAGAACAGTTCTCTGATGGCACCCAACATCTGCAGCAATTGCTCTGCTGCTTCTGCGGGGATTTGCAGCAACTGCAGCCCGAACTAGTGTTGTTGTATCCTCCTCGTCGCCTTGTGCCCTTGGTCGTCCTCGTTCTGCATTAACATTCTCTGTAGCCTCGAATCTTTGAATAATGTGACGCATTGTTTGACGAGATGGATGGTGTTCGTTAGGGTATCTGTCTCGATACAACCTAACTGCAGTATGTAGGTTTCTCGTTGCCTCTCCGAAGCAGAAGATCATGTTGACCATTTCCGGAACAGTGTAGCTTGCCATCCTGGAATTGTTCTGTCTTGTGTGTGCTGAAACATGCCTTTTATTTGCTTTTCCGCATTAAAGTGAATGTGAGTATGGTAATTTATGTTAATTTTTTGATTTGCATGCTTTACATGGTGGAAATATCAACATTCAGTTTTCCTTGTGCAGTGTGATTGTGGGTGATTGGTTGGTCCGATTTGGATGATTTGTTTTGTTTGTTTTTTTATGCTGAACAAGTTTGCAATTGGGTTTTTTTTCTCTATCCCTTACGGTTTTTGAGATAAATTTTGAATGTGTCCTAATTTGCATATTTGTGATGATGAAAAGTGCACCACGGATAGGCCACCCACAACTTCCTAGTCATTGGATTCATCAAAATTGACATATCTGCTTCGGTTCAAAAAATAATAGGGTGGTTCAGACTTTTGTATTCACCCTGTATATACAGTAGTTTTTACTGCAAAACTGACCTTCCTTTACGAATAACCCTCGTACTAGCTAGCTATAAGCTTTATAGTCTATTCTGGCTGAAATAGAGCTCTGCAAGGGTTTGTGAATTATATTTTATATTAAACCTATGTTGTTTTTTGAATTTTTCTTACTAATAGGAACGATCTCAAACTGGATGTGTATTGGAAGCAAATGATACTGAAATCAAGATGTGTGTAGGACATTGATCACCTATCTGATGTGCAAGTAAACGAAATATGACATTTTAAGTTAGATCATAAGGAGGATTAGTGCTACTGATAAATTCCATGTGAAGCCAAGATGAACTCAAAATGAACTTCTAGCAGGAGAGGCCAAGACTGCAGGGTAAGAAATGAAATGACTAGAGAAAAAGTGATTGGAAGTTTACTTTATGTAGAAGCTGAGGATATCTGTTTGGCAGCAGTAGAGTGCACAATAGTCAGGGAGCTAGCATTGTTCATTTCTAGTGTCCAACTTCAAATCGGTGTTTGCATTGGATTCAAATCATGCGTTTTAGAACTGATTGTTTGTGATTATAGTGCCCAATGAATATACAAGGTTGTGAACCATTTCATAAATTCATAGCAAGTAAACTAAACAACGGATCATAGTAAATCTTTCGACAATAGAGGTAAATTCTCCAAACATTTTTTTTTAATCTCATGCATATAGTTGCCATATGCTGCTAGGAGATAGTAATAGGAAGTAAGGCATTCAGGATAGGACGCAAAGATAAGGAGAGGCTGCGTTAATGGTATAGCCACCCTGATTCGCGACATTCGAACCAGGAACCGTCGAGTGTCATATGCTCGACGCCTCTACCAATTAGGTTATCGACATTTTTTGGTTTCTGTGATTTTGAACAAGTTGTTTGTCTGCATGCAGGTTAAAGCAAATTGTTTATACCTGTGACATATGTAATGAAATAATAAGTTCTTAGTGTATTGTGGATAAATGAAAGTGAACATTGGAATCTTGCAGGGGCGTAACCAAGATTTTACGTGGGGAAATTCTGTAAGGTGGGAAGTGGGGGGGTGTGATAAAATATAGAATAATTTTTCTAGTAGAAACAAAGAAAACCAAATGAACTTAAATAGATCATGGAAATATAAGGGGAGTTCATCTGAACCCCTCCCCCCTCCCTAATTACGCCCCTGTATTGAACTAGTTTATAGATGTTTCTAGATAATATGAACATTGAATCTTAAAAATTGTAAGCAGTGGCAGTGCTATTTTGCTCTTTAGGCAAGACTTTAGGCAAGACCAGTGTAAATTCTGTGTAGTGATTCAGTGTTGTTGCCAGCCAGTTTGGTTTTAACCTTCAAGGTCTTGTCTTAAGCAACTGCCTAATAGACCTTATTCAAAACTATTGGGATTGATAGTAAACGTAGACAATCAGTGGTAAACAAAGTGGATTCACGCGTTTGTTTGCTGTTGCTCTTTAAATTTGATAATGACGGATGTACTTTGCATTGTTGCAGGGCCATAATGCGCACGTTTGGATTGCTTGTAAAGCTCGACTGATACTATCAATCCCGTAATCCACCGGGGTTTTGCTTATAACATATTGCAAATATAATAGCACTGCCCTGATTGATAATGTTTTTGTGGAATCATTAGAACTGGATTGAGAGTTTGTTTATAATTGTTTATATTTCTTACTCAAAAATTTTTTTTTTGTTAAATGTAACATTCCCTTAATGTAAGTCTAGTTTCGACATCATTAGAAGCGCATCAGAATAGAAAACCAACAGAAAATTTTTGATGACCTTTTCTTTCAGTTTTGATTACTAGAAAAAAATCGACTAAAAGCTTCTTGAACTGTTGAAAAATTCTGTTCTGCTTTGTTACAGAACTAGAAACCAATCGGACAGCAGTATTTCTGGATTTGCTGTGTGTATCGAATAGAATTTGCACAGTCTCAACATCACTTGGCAAACTGAAGCCTTATTATGTGAAAAGCTGCTTTGCACAATGGAGTAGAACAGTAAATTGATAGTAGATACGACAGGCTCTAATATTCTGAAGCACTTTTCTGTTGATGTGGAACCTAGGAGATACCCAAATATGTTGTTTGCATTGATTCAATGCATAGATTTTGTATAACTTAATGCATTTTGATTATATTGTAGTGTGCTTATGTATAACAGATTCCCTGACCTTAAATGTTTTTAGGAATAGGATATATTTAAGGTACAATTGAAATTAGGGCTAAGCGATAAGAACTAGTTGAGTACTTACACTGAGAATCTGCAGCCAGAATAGTCTCGAAACCAAAAGGGGAGGCAAGGAATTATAAGATATTTGTATACTGAAAGTGAATATTAGTCTTACTTCGATATTATAGGAGGAAGCCTGTGCCATCTTAGCCATTAATAGCAGATAGACAGGAAATTTTAGGCAGTGTTTAGAACAGGAACATCATGTATGTGCATAGCAAGTAGTCTTTTAACTTAGTCCCCTCCATTTGCAACTCGAAGATCCACATTAGGCAATTACTTGATACCATATCAGTTTAGTTCAATCTTTTTTTCTGTATTATATGAGGGGCATTCAAATTTGACCTGGAATTTACAAAGAATAAAGCTTAGGTCAGATTTTGATATCCTTCGTACCATCCTTAGATAGGATAAATACTCAGATAAACACCAGAATAAACCTCAGATATACGGAAAACGTTATACGTTCCTCGAGAGTAAAGCGAGTTGTTTCGCTCAAATTTAAATGACAGACTTCCATGCTGCATCCTTCTTCGTCTTTTTGTTCTCCACCACCTTTATAAACTGGTAGACCAAATCGACCAACATTTCTACTTCACTAGCAAAGTGTTTTTCTCGCTGCTTCCTTTCTTGTTTTAATGGCATGTTGCTTGCTGTGTTGGCATAACTTGGGAAAGGCAACCGCGGCTTCACTAAAGCCAACACTGACTGGAGTGAATACTTTTGTTAGTTTTACAGTAGAGGGAAGCACTAAATATCAAACTGACCAATCACTGTATACCTGGTATCTGAGGATTTATCAGAGGTTGGTAGAACTGGACCTTAGTCGTTAATAGTCAAAAGATGAAATTTTTGGCAGGGTTTAGCTTTAGAACAGGAAGCAAGCAGTCTTTTAACTTGGTCCCCTCCACTCACAACTTGAAGATCCACATTAGGCAGTGACTTGATGCTATCTCGGTTTAGTTCAAATAGGAAAGAAAATTCGATAGTGTGGGCAAACCCGGTACAGCTGTAACGAGCTCAGATAGGTAGATGTTAACGCTTTCATGCCGGGGGACTTAATAGGTTAATGTATTTTGGTGAAGCTAGTAAAAGTGCTTCATTCGATCCCACACTGTGGAAATTTTCTTATTTTAATTTCTAATTTAAGACCTTTTATGTACGGCAAAGTATCAAATTTCAAATGTTATGATGCATGTAATATCAAACGTCTTGTAATGACCTAAATCAAGTTTTTGATAGGTTTGATCAAAAGAGTAAGTTTTCACCAAATGAATGAAGTCTGAAGCATTTCTGATAAGACCATAAAAAAATCCTTCTTGACCATTCCAAAGTTCGTTCTATTTATTATTGTATAATGTAAAATTTAATTGTGATAAAATATGATAAAATTTTATTACAGTCATCCCTCCACAAGTCGACAACCTCAGTTCCAGGGCCTTGCCATTTTGTGGATTTTCCTGCCTTGCGGAATTAACAGTTCGTAATACCAGCTATCGAAAAAGATTGCAAGGAAAAATTGGTAAAAAATTGAAATGTTTTTTCATATTAAGGCAAGTGGGCATTTTTATTTTTTAACGGTAACATTGTAAGGGAATCATACTAGCTACATTCAAAAACTCCGTGCTAGTCGTGTTAAGCGTGTCATGTTGCTAAAATCTGACATCACTTCCTGCACAAATCATGTCCTGTGTTGCAAAATGCTTAGCACTGACTTTTTTCGTCCATGTTCGTATTAGTTCTCTAATACGACATTGGCGCGCATGCTCATTGTGCCATTGTTCCCCTCTCATGAAAAGCCGTCATGACGAAAAAATGTCGCTTTGCTAAATATTTTTGTTATTTGCATCATGCCATGAATAATTAGTTTCTTTCTTGTTTCAGTTCATAACACGTTCTTGAACAAAGAGTTCCTTCCACACTAAGTTATTTTTGATAATCAGAAAAGATTGGGTCTGCAGTAAAGTGCCTATTGCTAAAAGCACTACTACCTTCATCTGGCGGCAAAAATTGTAACTTTTTTGAAAATCCATAATTAAGATTTTGTTGTATGAACACATGTATTTGTCGATAAAGCTTGATTCACCTTGAATGTGTGTAAATTTATCATGATCATGAATTGTACTATGAACATTGTATCCATAGATGTGCTAAGAGGTTATTTTTGTGTGGGCATAGAATCGTTGATTCTTTATGCTTGATTGCTAAACTGCCTGCTCATTGTGATGGTGCAAGTCGTCTGCCAATCCTGATCTAAAACAACACATGTTCATTCAAAAATGACCTCTAGCATGGGTCGTGCTTTAGCTGAACACGACTAGCACGGGGTTTTCGAATGTAGCTAATGTAACACTTTATGCAGGGAGGAGTGCCTCTATAATCGGTCGCCATTTCGATTTTTGTGGAAAATAACCAGCTCGAAGAAAGCTGGCTTTTTTTAATTCTCATTAATTTCCATAATTAACTTCCATAGTCCCGCAAAGCCTGGCTGTATGCATTAGAATTATAAAAATTGAATAATTTTGCATATTTTAATTGTAATAGCATCGCATTTAATTTTGTTGGCAAAAATCCGTAATCGGAAATCTGCCATCTTGGCTTTCAGAAAAGAAATTGCCAACATTTGTGGAATTTCCTGGCTTATGGAATACCGACTTGTGGAGGGATAACTGTAATGTAAGGTCACTGAGGATTTTCTTTCTAATTAAGGTGGACCAGACAACACTGCTGCCTCTCTAAGTTGTGATTTGCTATGTCGCAGGCGGTGAAATCTTGGCTCCCAACATTCACGACAGAGGGGCAGCAGTGTACTTGAACGCTTGTATTTATGAAAAGAGGCTTTGCACAGGACAAGAAAAAGAGCAAATTAATATTACGAGGGGCGTTCAAATTTTTTCCAGCATTCTGAGACCATCTGGATACCAGTTCTGTAGAAATTTTCAGGCTGATGTCGAAACCATGTTAGGACAACCTTTTTCACTTCCTCATTGGAGCTGAGCCTCTGCCCTCCCAAGAACATTTTCAATGGTCCAAAAAAGGTGATAGTCGCAAGGGGAGAGATCCGGACTGTATGGAGGATGTGGTAAGATGTCCCATTTGAGTTCCATCGGTTGTTCAATAGTCAGTTTGGCTGTATGTGGTCTGGCATTGCCTTGCAGTAAACAAACACCACTCGTAAGGAATCCTGGTCACTTTTTCCTTATTGCTGGCTTCAGGGATTTCCTCAAAATGTCACTATGGTATGATGCATTTATTTTTCGACGTTCCTCAGAAAATCGACATGATACCCTTAATGTCCTAGAATAGTCGCGATCACTTTCGTTGCCGACTGTTACCGTGATTTCACCCGGGTGGTTTCATGATCCTCTGAGAGTTGCTTAGGGACCCATGTGGTGCAGATCTTGTTGAATTTCAGCTTATTGTGGATGATGGTCTCCATACTGCCAGTGCTGATGTTCATTATTGAAGCCAAATCTCGGACATGAATCTACCTGTTGTCCCTTATGAGCTCATTTGTTCGTTTAATGATGCCATCACTGACAGCAATTGCTGGCCTTGCCTTATGAGGTTCATTACTGGTGGATTCTGGCCCTCCTTCAAACTTTTGGCACCAAACAAAGACTGATGATTCTGTGTAGAAACTTGATTATTTATATTCCACTTTGGTCAATACATTGCTGTCTATGATTTTGTTTAAACAATCAATCTGTTATCATGGCAACAGGATGAGTGGTGCTGCATTTGCATGATAGGCTGTAGTTGCCATCCCAACAATGAAAGTATAGATTTTTACAGCAATGAAATTTACAAAAAGTCCAGGTCAAATTTGAACGCCCCCTCGTATATGGAACTAGGTTTTTATTTTCTAATGTGTTTTTCTGTTGATGTGGAACAGTTCTCACGATCAAAATGGAAACTGAACTTCTTACGAGAAAAATTCAGTTTTGGTTTTCAGTTTTTCAGCTAAACCTACAGTTTAACGTTTCTTTAATTTGCCTACTCTTGAAATCGACAGGCTAATGACCCTGTTTTGGATGCCCCAAAGATTGGAAAAAAATTGATTTAAAATATCAGAAAATTTTCAGATTTGTTTTAGAAGTGAATTTCGATCACAGATGCAAAGCCCATGTGGTCTTGTTGTGTGAAACCCTGGAAGTGAATGAAAATGTGATGAACTTTTGTTAAAAGATCAACAAACCTCAACAATGCCCCATCCGTGCTACTAGTGTGTTGTGAAAAATCTGGAATTTCAAAGAGTTTAGTTAGTGTACAGGAAGAGAGGTTTAGCTAGATGAGCACAGGCATTGCAATCTGGTTTTTGGAATGCAGGGAAAAAAGTCCGTAGTCTCGAGATCTTTATGCTGCTTGATCTTAATGCAGATAGTGAGTTTTGTTAATATCCCATGACAAGGACAGTTTCAAGAATTTTTTGATCCATTTAATTATCTTGTGTCCTGTAAGGTGTAACTTTAATTGCCATCTCATTGCTATGGTTTAGTTTTCCTGTCGAGTTATTTTTCTTACCTGTAAGATTCCATGGCATAACCTGTATGTAGAAATGTATTTGGATGGCTATGAGTCCAACTGTTGCAAAGAAAACTCTTGCTTACCTGAATCCCAAATGAAGCAGTTATTGATGTCTGATGAGTGCGACGCATGACAGATTACTGTGATCCTCCTGGGAAAAGAAGCACATGGCACCTTCCCTGGTGTTGTGATAGAAAACTAACGACTGTCAACATAACCCAAACCTATGCGCACGAAGTCTCCTTTGGACCTATACGCCCGAACCTTGTATGACTGGAAAGATGAAGCCCATTGCATGGGTGAAGGTAGGTAATTAGATTTAAGGACAGAGGTCCCCACTAACCGTATTAATGCACCCCGTGTTAATTGTTGCCTCTTACCCTACGTTTATCCCTTCCCCCGTCTGTCCGAATTTTAGCCGGTAGAATTGGTTCTCGCATATTGGCTTTCGACCAGTACAAAAAAGACCACAGAAGGAAACCTTGAAGTCTGCCAGAGAAGGGAGATCAGAAACTTAGACCTGGTTGAAAGTAGAAGCTGCTGTGACAAGCATGATTGGCAACAGCACTTGAAACGTGAAGTAAATGCAGTAGTGGAATCAGAAAGGAGATCGAGTGAAGAGCCTTGAACTCCGAAGACTGGACATTGTTCCCAATTATTAAGATTTAAGATTGTGATAATCGCGTGTTACTGAAACCCCGGCTGTTGCGGATAGCTTTTGTTAACTTTTGTTTATTACTGTATGTAAAGTGTTGCCCCTCTGTCGCAGGAATGGGAGCCAAGATTTCACCATCCACGACATAGTGAATCGTGATATCGTGAGTTTGCTGTTCCGTGAAACCTCACGAACAATATTAAAACAGTGTCAACAATTTGTACTTAGAAAAGTTAAGGCTAGGATTGAGGCAAAGATAAAGAACCTTGTACGTATTAGTGCAATGAAAAACCTGGATTGAAGTAGTCCTACTGTATTGCATGAAAGATTATCGTAAATTGATTGCTTCAAAAGACGCTCGTCCAAAGAGCCGATGAGAACATAGCTCATCCTTCCCAGAGCCAATGGCTAACATTGTTGGATGACTTGCCTTCTTTGTGTACGTACAGTAGAGTCCACTTATAAGAGTTGTGGATATAAGAATAAATCAAGTTTAAGAGCAATTTTCTCCCACCCACTGAAAAATTACAAAAAAATATCTAGGGTTTGCCATTGATCGCAACTTTTCCGATTTCGCAACATAGGGAATCATGAAATAGAGGGACAGCACTGTATTTCATTATGCACTGGGTGGCTACTTTATTAGGAACACCCATGACTATGCAAATCCGTTGGCATAGCAATTACTACGTATCAGTTGGTCTGTACCAATATAAAGCGAGAACATGCCTGTCAACTGCAAATAAAAGATCTGAGCAACTTCGAGCATGAGAAGATAGTTGGTGCCCAGCGAGTATTTCTTAAACCACACGTCTTCTAGGCTTCTCCCGAACAACCATTTCAAGGGTTTACCAGAACTTTGGACTTAAACAACCAAAAAACAACTAGCCTGTGGTTGCAAAAGACTCGTCATCATGCAAATAGAAACGTCACGACTCTTCAACTAACCGTGGACTACAACACTGGACTGCAGAATAACCTCTTAGAACAACTACACGCATACATCAGCAAGGATGGACTATAACAGTCAACGGCAACTTTGGGTATCTTTGATTTCCATCCAAAACCGCAAAAAAATGACTACAATTTCCCGTGATCACCAACACTGGACCGTCGACGGCTGGAAGAAGGTCTGCTGGTCGGATGAATCCAGTTTTCTATTGCACCATGCAGATGGCTGACATAGAATTTAGAGACAAGAACATGAAGCGATGAACCCCTCCTGTCTGGTTTTCCACTGTTCAAGCTGGTGGAGACTCTGTAATGGCCGGGGGAATGTTAATGGTCAAAGCTACCTGAACATTTTTGCCGACCAGGTTCATCCCTTCATGGCTACTGTGTTCCCCCATCGGAAGGATACTCAGGACAATGCTCTGTGTCATAAGGCTCGTATCGTCAAAGAATGGTTCCAGAAGCATGATAATGAATTCAACTTACTCCACCAGAGTTCCCGGATTTGAACCCAGTCGAACATAATTGGGATGAGCTGGAATGAGTTATTCGAGGCGTGGATCCACCATCATCCAATAAACATCAACTGGGAGCAGCTGTTGCATCCGGATGGACAAACTTCACAGAACAAAGCGGCTAATTGAATCTATGCCAAGGCGAATTCATGCTGCTATAGCTGTAGGGGTGGCACAACATAATATTAGGGGGGATGTTCCTAATTAACTGGCCACTCAGTGTAGATTTAATAATGTAAATGTTTTAATCTATCTTATTTGGAACAGGATCTCTGCCAAGATTTGAGTCGAATGGATATGCAGACCTTTTGGAAGTAATCATTACATGATACACAATGAAGTGGCAATGTACTGAATCAGTTTGTGTACTGGAACTAAAACTTTTTACACTTTGGATGAGCATACCTAAAATGTCTACTTGTTTAGACAATAAATGTGATGCCAGACCACTAGGAAAAGTTAAGAGGGAAGCACAAATCTTAACGATTCACTGTTAATCAACGAACTCAAAATCATGCTACTGTTTTGCAATAGCCAGGCAGAAACTATGGTAACTTTTGCTAATGAAACACCTGCCTCCTGCCTTGAGCTTCTCTAGAGACTTTCCTGTCTGTGCTGGTCTTTTGACCACCCTCTTGTAAATGATGCTTTGTATTCTGTTCATTTAATGCATCTTTTCATGTTCCTTCAGATGGATAGAGGCAGAGCATGTCATTAAGTTTCCTACAATCAAATTTATTCATGGAAATTGAATGATAAACTCTTTCCTTTCTGAGATTTAAGCATTAATTCAGTCTTTAAGCATTTGAATTGACATTTATCGAAAACCTACCAGCAATCATTGCTATATTATGAACGATTCCGTTCACTGTCCTAGCCATAAATACTGCCTTCCACGCTATGATCCACCACCCTCTTAATGTTCTTCTATCCGACCAAAGATACCAAACTGAATTGAGTACCATTAAACCTATAAAAAGTTTGAATACCTTTTCTGATTACATTGTCGACAACTTACTCCGTAGGCATAAGCTTATTTTAAGTAGAAAGGATTCCACGAAGTTAACTCCAGATACTACAGGCCCTAAATTTCTTACTATTGCTTATGATCCGCAATTGACTAAGAGCCTGAAAAAGATTTGTAGTGCTTGCGACTTAAGGATTGCATTCGAAAGTGGGAATACTTTGAAAGCACTCTTAGGAAATTCCCACTCTTAAGATACTATCCCACCTCTGGAAAAGTCTAGAATCTGTATATTTCGGTGTTTTTTGTGAGAAAAACTGTCGTGCAGTGCTCTAGAAATGTTATAAAAAGGTGGAAAGAGCATTTAGCTCGTGTAATATATGGCAGATTGGACAGATTGCGCATCATCAAACATTTTGGAAACTGGTCATGGTATTGGTTTAGATAATTTTAGTTAGATCTTTTTTACGTTTTTTTGCTAGGTTTTGTTTTATTATGAGGTGCAATCAAAAAGTTCCGGGACTGGTTCATTTAAAGAGGTGCATTAACGTGTGGAGTATCCAGTTTTTTTTTGTCCCCCCCCCCCCCACGCAAGAGATCTGGTCACTTTTGCTGAATGTCCTCACTGAGATTGCTCATTTGCTCATCGAATCTGTTAGTTCTCAAATTGAATGTCCATGATAAAATCAGACGACCTCGCACACATGGTTACAGTAGCAGTATTTTCTCAGTCTTCAACGCATATGAAACAAAATCATTGAAAAGCCGATTTGTGAATGTTAGGGCTATAATTTACTGTACAGGGTCTTCCAAAATGATCTTTAAAACTTTGATCACTTATATTTCAGAAATGGGGATAGGTAGAAAGGTGTGGTTTGCAGCATAATGTTCAGGCACACCTAGTAGCAGTTTAACAAAGGTCAATGTGTGCACCATCTGTAGCATGCAGGATATCTAAGCGATATTCCAGTTCCTCCCAGTTTCCAACATGTCCAGGTAAACAGTTGAGGATACTTTAACCTCTACAAAGAAAAACTGTCTCACCATGGTCATGAAGCAGACCACACCACATGTTTACCTTGATTGTTGCAGACAATTTCCATGCTAAAGTGGGGGGGGGGGGATGATCACATTGTGTTGGTTTGCCTTCCTGGACACATGAAAGCAATCTTTGTCCATAAACATCACCTTTTTCAGATGCAAAAGAAAAAAAATTTGTGTGTGCGAACATTATACAGCAAACCCATTTTTCTACCTATCCCCATTTCAAAGTTATGAAGATCAAAGTTATGAAGATCATTTTGGAACACCCTGTATTTGTGAACTTGTGCTGCCATTTGTTGGAGAGATGCACAACCAGTCCCAGAACTTTTTGATAACACCTCGCATTTTTATTTATTTTTTTATTATTAATAATAATTTTCATTTAATTAAAATTTATATTAATGTTTATTAACATTTTTTATATACTTTTTTGTATTTATTTTTCATTTTTATTTTCATTGTTTTAGTTTCTTCCCCCCTCACCCCTGAGCTTCTTGTTTCATTGGCCCATTTTTTAAACTTTTGTCCATGACCCTTTTTGATTTATTTTTTTACCGTTTATAATAGGCATATTCAGCAACTCAGATCTGACTCTTATCTGACTGGATCTCAGGCATCATAATCTAATCAGAATCATGATGTAAAGGTCAGTTGAAAACTTCTAGCCTGAGAAGTCAGCAAATTAATCTATGGCGCAGCTTCTCTTCTAGCCACTATAGCAGTGGTCATGGGATTTTCTTTCCCTTAATCTGGGTCAGGAGTTCTCAAATTTCAAATACTGTGAAATTGTGTGACTGTGCCGCGAGAAAAAAATTAAGAAAATGTAAAAATAATTAAGGTGTACCGCAATATTTCCTCCAATGTGCCATGAGAAATATAAGTTTGAGAACCCCTTACTAAAGTCAACAAACGTTTGCTACAAAAACTTTTCGCTATGCTTTCCTGATAGTAATAAAAATATTTACTTCGCTCTCGAAAATGCCAACAGCTGATGATAGTAGCCTTATTGTCATTAACAGTTTCAATGGCTCAGGGCAGTGACGATTTTATTTTTAATCGCCATGTTTATTTTCAAGCAAGCCAAATTACATTGCTCTTTGAACTATCTAATTATCTATTCTGTAGGTTGATGTCGCTTCAATCTTAAAGTCAGTCAGTTGTTGTGTTCGGCAGTTCAACTCTGATGCAATCACCAAAGCCTCACATGACCTAGTCAGATCTGACTGGCAGATTTGAGTTGTTGAAAATGCCAAATATCCCTTTCATTTAATATTTTACATATTTAGAGATTATAATGTTAAATGTATTCAGAATTAATCATAGTTGGCTTTTGCAGAGAGGATTTTCAAGACAGATGACAAGTAACCACAACCTAATGGAATGTCATATGAAGTACACCCATACCTCGTTATACGTATGCTCGTTGTACGTACTTTTTGATTTACGTACTTTTCAAATTATGGCACGAATTCGTTTTACGTACCCAATATTTCGTCACACGAGATTAAATAAAGAGTAGAGTGGAAATACACTGATCATCAGCGCCAGCACTATGATCTCGTCAAGTACGTCGTCATTATTTCCACTCTAATAAATTAATTTAGGCTATATATTTTCGATTTTTGTTTCATATGTATTATTATGTTTATGAAGAAATAAAAATAATAAACTAAAGACTATAAAAAATAAATACTAACTTTGATGTATTTCATAAAAAACACTGAAACAGATTCAATTTACTTTGTGTATATTTTGTATCAAAATCATTGATGTGCATTCTCAAAGCGTTTTCACGAAAATCATTGATGTGCATTATCAAAGCATTATCACGGAAATTTATTTTTAAAAAAGTACAGTAGTGACCTCTGATGAGAGCTACATAATAAAACGTCTCACGTTTTTCCATTGCCTCGAGTTTTCTACTGACCCTGAAAAGTACGTATTCGTTATACGGATATTCGAGTTACGTACCAAGGTTTTGGAACCAATCAGTACGTATAACGAGGTATAGGTGTACCACAACCTAATGGAATGTCATATTCACATGCAAATGAATAGAGGAAAAAACCATAGTAATTATAGCTATTGCAGCCAAAGATGTCGCCATTGGGAAGTAGCAATAGCCAATCAGATTTAAGCACAAGTTGATCGGTTAGGTTTTTCTGGCTTCTAGTGAAAGTTGAGCCATCATGTCTAAGGATATCCATATCTAGTATCACGATGTTTAAACGAAGGAGAATCTGAGAAGTGATATGGGAACATGAAATTTTAATTTGTCTAACGATTTCGAAAATCTTCATCGTCGGAGGCTGTCTTGTTACAAATTTGAAGCTGGAAAGGCTGTCCCTTTTATATTGATAGAGATGGCAGACTCTTCTTAAAGCCATCTCTTGGGGGGCTCTTCCACTTTGTTGCTGGTATTCGAGTCCAATCAGGTAATTGATAATTCCGTCTCTCTCAAGACATTTGACCTTTAAGAAGGATATAGTTGCGCCAAAGGTGTCTCCTAATCTCCATATTTTTTTGCTGAGAATCTTGCCTTTGTCGCGTTCTTTCCACAGGATCTCCATGCATTCATCTATACGTAGCATGCGATGTCCGGTTTTGTTGAGGTGGTCTGCATAGGCCGACTTCCACTCTCCATTTTTCCATGAGCGATAGTATTCCTTGAATCTTTCTTGGAAAGACCTAGCTGAGGACCCGACTTAGCCTCACAATCCGGACAGAATCCTTCCCAGCTTCCAATTTATAACAAGACACCTTCCTATGATGAAGATTTTTGAAATGCGTTAGGCAAATTAACATTTCTTGTTCCCGTATCACTTCTCGGATTCTCCTTTATTTGTTCATCAAGTCTAATCTATTGATACCAGATTTCTTCCTCTATCAGGATGATTTTGTGGCCTGATCATGTGGCAATGGCTGAATTCCTATATTGCTATTTTCAGTTCTGGATTCATCTGCCAAACTGTTTGTTAACCGATACATATGTGCATCGGGTTCATGCAATCAATAAGAGAATGAATCTGATTGGCCCCTTCTTTGTTGCGAGAGCTATATACAATGCACTCTTCAGGAAGATTTTGGTTAATATTTTTAGTAAATTGTTATATAATGCTTTTTCATTTTTTCCCATTATCAGGTGATGGAATCTTCGCTCATCCTTTCCAACTCGCTTAAAAAAAGATTCATCTTTGGTTCTCCATTGTAAACAACAATTGTCTGCTTAATGTCTTCGTGGACAGTGTTTGCATATGTCTGAATTTTAGTTGGGTTAATAAAACTTATTTCCGTGTTTATTAGCAGGGGTTTATTAAGGGCCCTAATAGACCCCTGCTATTGTTGGTATTAATGGTACAGGGGATACATTTAAGTGGTACGCTTAAAGACTCAATATGCTGCATTTTTTGAGTGTAGGTTATGCAGTTTGCATAAGATCCTATTGGATGCAATGTAGAGCAGGCATTAAGCATGACATCTCGATAAAATAGAAAGCAAATGTAAATGTCTTTGTCATAATAGAAAGGAGAACTATATTCTTTACAATTTATTAGATCAGTTTAATTTTTAGATAATTTTAGAGTTCTAAAATGACCTTGAAATTATTTAATGTATTTAAAATTGTAAATTTTGGTTCTTTCATTTTATTTTTCTGTTCTAATTTTTTTTTAATTTTTTTTTTTTATTTTTTATTTTATTTTATTTTTATTTTTTGTTCGAATAATCTCTTGGTGCTTATTATCCATGGCAACATTAAAATAGATCCACGTGATCATTGTTTGAGGAAGCCCGATTAGGGCGTTGCCATGGATACTGAAACAACTGGCATTGGTGTCGAGGGAGAGATTACTAAAATTAGAACGAAGGGGTGAAAATAATTGAATATGATTGGCGGAAAGTTTGGGTGGGAAGTGCGGAAAAAAAGAAACTGAGGAAGAATGAATGCGTAAGTTCTTGAAAAATCAGTTAGATCTGTGTGCTCGTTTATGAATGAGCACTACAGTACAAGGGGGGAGCACAAATCTGAAAGACAATATAAATGAAACCTCTGCAAATTAAAATTACTGTATCAGCGATGAGATGCTAACAGGGCAATCGAGACTGAGTCGGAGATGATGTAGGACAGTGACGAGCACTGAGGGTGTGATATATGAGAATACACTATGAGAACGTGCATACTCAAGACAGGAAGCTGAGCAATGATCGAGAGGCATCATCCACGCTACAAACTTGTGGGCTTGATCTACACACATAAAACCTGCTATGAACAGTGCGCATCTATGATCTCAACCATAGATCATATCTATGACTAGTATCTCAACAGATGAGAATATGAATGTGAGTAGACAATCGATATGCATATCAATCGCGATTTGAGCTATGATGTTTATCATTCAAACAAACAAGGTCATCTGCTGCCTTATAATAGTCAGTGTGGGTGTGTGTGTGTGTGTGTGTGTGTGTGTGTGTGTGTGTGTGTGTTTAGTAATCTCGACAACCATGAATTATTTCATTGTATCGTGTGTATCCCCTTTCCTTTATTGCGTTATTGATTGTATTTGTATAAATATCAATGTGTTTGTTTGTCTGTCCGTCCATGTTTGTCAATCTTCACAATAATCTCTACAACCACAGAACAAATGGTCAAACTTTGTACAATTCTTTTAACTGATTGGGAAGGGTTTTTACTATGGGAATTCACGTTTGATGGCATTTTTTATGATTAAAAAAAGTACAATTTTGTGAAAACTGCAGTTGAATTCGCGTTTCTTGGTATTTTTTAATATCTTAAGATAAAATTAATGCTTTTCTTAAGAGATGTATACATTTTGGCATTGTGTGCTAATTTTGAGACTATAAGCAAACCTGCGAGCACTGTTACAAACTAACTTGCAAGTAAAGATTTTTTCAGATAAACTTCTGGAAATTGCTGAAGAGAAAAGCAAACAAAATGTAGAATTGATTTTCTGCCAAATTATTGTGCATTGGTTAAAAATCCAGACTAGGTAAAGACTGGGGATTTCAAGACATTGAACGACATTATAAAAATCAACAATAACTTCAACTTTTTCATTGGTTATACAACAGGGCAATACTTGCTCTATAAAATAACTGTCACCATACTCAACAAACAAATAATGGAAACAGCTTCCTGCCACGAGCAAAGTGTATAAGAATCCTGACGTTTGAGAGTCTAAGATTTCAAATTGAGTTTGTGTAAATAATTTCATGGATTATCTCAACATTATATTGAATTCAAGGCTAGTTCGTATCATTTTATTGCACAATATAATCCACCAAAGCTTTGCAGTGGAACTAGAATACGTGATCATGTAATTGAGGCTAGCCTCACTGGCAGTGCAAAAAAATGTGCTCATTCCTCAAGTTTCAGTTGAAAAAAATACTATTCTATTTTCTTTCAAACGAAAAGACAGAACAAATCACCAAAGTGCAAAGATAGTTGTTAAAAGTAATGAAAGACAATTTGGATAATCCTTGGACAACTGTATGTAGCATGCTCATGCTTTGGACTTCTAGACCACCTATGCTTGTTGCGGATCAACAAGGAATGCATAGTAGCATCTTAATCGTATGTACATACACATTTTGTATTTTCAATATTTATCCTAATCAAGCAAAAGCCTGGTATCTTCTCCAGTCTTTTAGAAATGCATTGAATATTAAATCTAATTTTAAATCTTGCATCAGGTTCAAGACTGGTTTGCTAAAAAGAAAAGAAATATGAGCTGAGGTAAGCAATTCAAAACTGTTGAGCTCTTGTTTCTCATTCAAACTCCCCCCCCCCTTCAATATTAGCGTTTAATGCCTTCTCTTATGCTTTATTTCATAGGCTATTGGACTTTCTCTGGAATCAGTTGGCAACTTCAGAATATGAACGGGATTGTTGGAATTCATAGTTTCCTCTGTATTTCAAGAACGTAAGTGAAAGTTTTTCACATTTATTACAAGGCTAGTTCAAATGAAGTTCACATTTAGCAGACGTTTAAATGCATGAAGTTCAAATGAAATATTTTAAAATGCTTTTTTAAAACTGTAGTGAAAGTAAAATCAATTACCAGTAGGGTGGGAGTTAGAGGGGACCAGGTGGTCTGTATGACATTTAGATGTGTGAAGGAGTGAAACTAGTTATGCAGATTCTTCCAAGCAAAATCTACATTATTAAGTTTGGGCCAAATTGTCACAGTGGGGTCGCAGTTGTCGGGGTGGCAGTCACTTGGTCTTTAGAACTATGCAACATATGGCATGTGATATCATTCCAGTGGCAGCTCATAAGAATTTGTAATGGTGGGGGGGGGGACTGTAGTATTGTGTATAAACTAACCAAACCTTATTTTTATTAGTATGTTAGATTAGATTATGTGAAATAGTTTTAATATTAACAGCCCCTAACATTCCCAGATTATAGTTTCCACAAACCGAGTTTTCAAGTTTGGTTAACCAAACTAGATCCGGAACGCCATGAAACCGAACTCGTTTCACCAACCATTTATTTTTCTAGTTTGAAACTCATTTCCTTCAAACAAGTTCAGAGAACTCATTTCATTAATGAAACTAGTTTTGCTTTGCAGGCTCGCACTCGCAGTTGCATTTTGCAAAATGGCCAAGCTGTGATTGGTTGGCAATTCTACATAAAATATGTAATTTATGATGCTGATAATAAAATTAATGGGCTAATTGTTGATTAGTAAACAGTAGTTATTTTAAATGCATAAATAGAGAACTATAAAAAATTCTACGCTTTTGTTGGGTATCCAGATTGTTAAGCATGCTGCACTTTCAAACAATGCCACAGTGCAATCTGATAAACGAGATAGAAACTTGGTTCGTGGAATTAGATTGGAATCCTAAAACTAGATCCGTGAATCTAGTTTCTCAAATGTGTTTCCCGAATCGAGAATTGTCAGTTCGTGGAAACTGAATATAAAACTCACTTTTAAATATTCCATGCATTATTCTTTTTTTTTTCCTCCACTTACATGTTTTAAATCTGCAACACTTGTTTATATACATAATGAATTGTCTCCAAACAAAAGGCATGGAAAGCAAAAGAAAGCATTTTTCTATGTACATCCTTTTAGCCAATTATATTTGCCGTAAATATCTGAATTAAATTTTCGTAAATAACTTTTATTTTTTGAGGGCTGATAAATGTTAAATCAGGTGTAAGACGACCCAAAGCTTTAATTTCAAGTTTATCCTTGAGTTCCAGGTGTGAAAATTTTATATTTTGCAAATGTTTAACAATTTTTCTTTTTGTTCATTTCTTTAAATAAGTATGAGGACTGTTTTTTAAGTAAGGTCTGTTTTGTAATAAAAACAAAACTACTAAATATATTTTCAAAATTTTTTTCTTTACCAGATTCTATGTTCCTTTAACTATTTTTCTACAGTGTTTCCAAGTTTATTTAAGCACTTGTCGTAGCGCTTAATGAACTTTCGCATGATCACTTCATAAAAGCCTGCTGCTGGTGAAGAAAGCCACGCAGTTTTCACTTGTCTATTGTCTCTGAAATGCAGGATGCCAATGAACTTCTTTAGATCCTGGAACATGCGATAGCCATTGGACACGAGGTCTGGACTGCAAGGTGGGTAGTCAAATTGTTCCCAAACTAAAGATCTGATTAGTTGGGAACAACTTGACCACCAGCTTTACAGTCCGGACCTCGTGTCCAGTGGCTACCACCTGTTTCGAGAGCTAAAGGAGACCATACAGCCTGTATTTCAGCGATGATGTACAAGTGAAAAACTGCATGATTTTCTTCACTAGTGGCAGCTTCTATGAAGTGATCATGCGGAAGTACATTGAGCGCTATTACTAGTGCTTAAATAAACTTGGAAACTATGTGAAAAAATAGTTAAAGGTACATAGAATTTGGTAAAGAAAACATTTTGAAAATAAGTTACCAAACTGACTTTACTTTACGAGTAACCCTTGTATGAACAAGCTATTAAAACTGATTATTTTATTGTAAATTGTTAAGTATAAATAATAGTAAGTAAAATATTTTAAAGCTAGTATGTTTACTACATGATTTATTTATATCTAGGAACTATATTTCAGATGTGCAGGGAACTGGTCTTCGTGCTGTTTCTAGTTCATTCCTAGTTCAGATGCTGCTTCATTGGATAGTGATTTTCTTCATATTGAATTGAAAGGAGCCCCAGTGTTGAATATCTTAGCTATTTTAGCCAAAGCTAAAAATTGCAAACCCAACTATAGCAACAAAATTTACTTTTGTATGGATGAGCCACCACTGTATCATTCGATCAAAAATGATGAGAAAGGAGAGAAGGTAGGGTTCTTTTATATTTTCTAAATACAGTAGTCGCCGCTTATTGTAATCACGGTTAATGTAATCAATCGGTTATTGTCATCATTTTTGCCAGGAACGGATATATACAAGTACATTGAAAATCAGCCGCTTATTGTAGTCAAAACTTCGGTTAATAACATCATATTTTTCCCAAAGTGAGGCTTCTGCGCATGGGTAATGATCTAGAAATTCCGTATAAATATCGCTACTTGTTATATTCAACAGTTCTTCAGCTCTGCAGCTTCAAAAATAACGTCATGCTGCACTGTTTTACACTAGCAGTGGGGTTGATGACTCTGCTGCAAACGAGTAATCTGTGCAAGATTCGCACATTTGGCTCTGCTGTGAACACTTCCACGATCACCTCGTTCGCACAGGAAAACGATCCTACTTCATGTTGCCAGTTTTTTAATCAACGCGTTTTCCCATTATTAAACATCTCGATAAGAAATCTTTTCAAAATCATTAATATACCTTTTACAACATTCTTAGCCGTGTCAGTATCTAATTGTAAATAAAATTGGATATTTTCTTACACAAAATTGTCTTCACTCATGATCAAATATATAAAATTATCTTTCATAAAATAAAAAAGGAGACGAGAGGTTAAGAAAATAAGTAGGTTGAATTTACAGTTTGTGCTTTTCTGCTGTTTTAGAACTCGATTGAGCATGTAGGGAGGAAAACGTGCATAATAACGTTTTATTCGCTCTTCTATCATTTCGAGTTATTCTTCATTTTATGATAATAAACTGACATAAAATTTGTATGAAAGATCATGCAACAGAACAAGCAACGAAACAAATGTCGCTTCCATGTTGATTGAGGATAAAGTCTGTGAATTTGTCCCATCCACAGCGTCTGAAGTCACTGAGCCGGGCGAACTGGAAGAAAATCGGGAAGAATATTCTAATCCACCAATGCGAAAAACCCTCAATATTTTGCAAACAAGGAGATCATTTCTCGCAAGACTTTAAATGGCATTATGATTATGAGCGCTATATGAATGATCTCATTAGAAGCAAAAGCAGGCAATTGAGAATAGAGGATTTTCTTAAATACCTATACTGTAATGCTATGTACGTACTTATTTACTCTATTTTTTTTTACTCTCCTTGTACTGTTGTGTAACATCGAAATAAAGCGTTATTTATACTGTATGCAATAAAAAAGCCTCATTTTTTTAACTTTGGTTATTGTAATCACTCTGTTATTGTAATCAAATAGACATGGGAACAAAGTAATTTCAATAAGCGGCGACTACTGTACTGCATTCGAGAAAATCTATTTCTTGATTTTAAAAAAAAAAAAGTAGATAAACTCGGGGCTTCCGCTAGTTTCTTATTCCTTCCTCAGGAGGATTAATTTCTTGTTATGAAAGAACTCGAGTGATGTATTTTATTATGAGCACTTTGTAATTATGTAGTTTTGTTTTAACAAGATTTATCAGAATCCACCAGCCCACTTTGTGAAGCAAGATCTTCACTGGATAGGATGTGTGTTCATCAGCTCCTGTTTCCTGCCCCTGTTGCCCAGTTACCTCACCAAATTCGAGCTCTACCTCGAACAATTCAGCTGTCACCTGTTTGGAGATAATCTGGTAAAAGTCTGCTATAATATGTTGTTCTCCTTGTCATCTCTCCTCCTTTCCCAAGCTGAAAACCACCTATTCTGCTTCTATTACTTGTCTTTAACTTCATGTACTATTTTATAGTAATTTCAAATTACTTTCGTTTTTCAGAGTTTCGATGCAATCGGTTGACAAGTGAATCAGACAACATTAAATGTCCAATGACGAGGCAACCATGGCTACTGTTATCTGAATTGAGAGAAGTAACCAGGATCAACATGAGTGCAAATAATTGAATATAAGGATCTACAAGTGATTATTGAATCTTTTGAAATCAGCTGTTAAGCAAGAACATCGTTCCACCAGCTGACAAGTTACTCTAACAGCAGCCAAACGAGTGATTGTTGGCACAGTCGTGGCATTACACTTACAATGACTGATCTTATTGAAGGTATGTCTAACAAATTAACGGAACTAGCCCTTAAGAAAATAATGACAAATATTGAAGGAAAACTGTCTGAAGGAAACTTAAAATGACTGCCTAAGAACAAAACAGTTACGACCAACAAGATTAACAATGCTTTTCAGACTATTGAATCAAAACAACCATATTTGTATGATTTAGATATCAGTCATGACATGAAAGATGCAGCTTGGCTGCTGATAGAGATCTGATAAGAATTCATACAATGACCTGTCACATCCAAATCATAGATCTATAAAATTTAACTGATATTCAACAAGATGATGTTATGGGGGATACTTTACAAATAAAACCATATTAACAATACAAGAATTGCTAACCAGTATAACAGTGCTTCTGATCAAAGCTTTGACTATTAAGCTGTTGAAATTATGTTCAATCAATATATTGTTAGAACCTAGCCTTCAAGTTCTCCAATTACACAGTGGGAGATTCAATATTTCATTCACCTTTTATACATGCTGGACCCTCAACATAACCATCTGATAGTGGGAGATTTGAATACTGACTTTATGAAAGATTCTTTATCCCATAAATTGATAAATATTCTCTTATGCTTTGATACATGTGTTGCAGACTATCAAAGTTCCTACATGTATTGCAAATAGACCAAATTCTCAAATAATTCCTTCATCCGATTCTTGGTCCCATGACGAACGTAATTGATCAATTTTTACCAAAATGTGATCACCTGATGATTGTGATCCAAGCAAAACTTGTTCCAACAGAACACCTCGAACACCTTTGACTTAAATCCTATTAATTGGTTGCATTTCATATCTTCTTTACAAAATTGAATGGTCACAATTCTTCATATCTTCTTTTTTAAGCTCCGTAAATGGGTCGACCAAAGAGGGATGATTACTAATATTAACAAGAGACATTCTCAAAATGGTTGAGACTTTCATGCATTAGAAATCTGTGCTAAAAATTCTAGAAATCAACTTTCATAATAAACTAAATTTTGCTCCTCCAGTTGATACTAAGACCAGCCAACTCAGTAGATTATGATATACCATGCAGAAATTACAACAGAGTTTAAATCAAAAGAAATTATCATTGTCTTAATATCAAAACTTGTAAACATAGGTTTTCCCTTTATCATTTCTACTTAGCACAGAAAAACCTTTCCATGCAATACAATTAAGATCTGGGATTCCATGCCTTTAAAATTAAGACCAACAATCCTAAGGTGCTATAATCCTAACAATCATGTGACATGATAACCCAGCTTATTTGTGACGTGATAACCAATCAACTAAACCTTAACTAACTCATCCTATTTGTCCCACATAAGGATGATGAATAATAATAATAGCACTGTGCAACATTTTTATACTAGAAATGAGATAGGGTGTTGCTAGTACGGTCAAGCCAGTATAACTCGAATTATGATAACTCAAATTCTCGGACAACTTGATTGATACTCTAGGTTCCATCCCCCAGAGCATTTAATTAATAGAAAATTCACTCTTTAACTCAAACCAGTTTTTTAGTAAATCCTGGATAACTTAGACATTTTTGGTTTAGTGGATATGTATTCTTAAATTTAAACCAAAAACTGTCTTAGAATATTGCAAATATTAATACATTACAAACAAGATTCAATTCTTCATTAAGATTCAGGATCATTTGAGCGGAAGAAAGCAATGCAGGAATCTTTCGCGGCCGCTGGCACATTGTGGAAATCGAAACTTAATGTGAACACAAAATTGAGAAATGATGACAATTAAACTTAGTAAATGATGACAATTGTGCTCTCATTTTTAGAGGAAGTGTTCATGTTGACCAAAAAATTCATTGCATGAACGATTGCGAGTTTTTAGAAGTACCCATACATTTTGCATTTGTCGATGTAAAGGTAGCAGAAATTCGAGAAAAAAGCGAATTCTCTGTGAAGTTTCAAATATAAAACGTTTATACATCATAAATGTCATCAGATGAAAAATAAATGGTCAAAAATCGTGAAGAGATGCCTTTCAAAAATTTTTACGAAATAGAATTCGAAACCATGCCAAAACAGTATGGGAGTTGAGTTTGTGTGGAGCAGACCGCGTTTTAACGGGTCCATAGTGTATTTGTATACGGATCTCATTAAAATTAATCGTATTTATAGAAACACTGCAAGTATCATGTAATGTTTGTAGTTGTCACATAGCCTCGTTTTAGATTTACTGGTTAACTCGAAAAACTGATTGTCGAAGTTTTTTATCTATTCCGCTGAAGATTAAAATTATCAGGGTTCTACTGTAGTACAATTACAAATATGCAAACCAAATACAAATATGCAAATGAGCTGATTACAAATATGCAAACCAAATGTTTCTATCACGTCAGGTTTTTGTGTATTTTCAGTTGTTAATTTTAGCTAAACATGCCGTATGCCAGTTGATTTCATTGCAGTTGGAAGCGTAGAGATCATTCAAGACAGTGTGTAAAGAGTTTTTGGGTAACACAAAGGCAGAGATATACAAAGACATTGTAAAAAAAACTCAGTGAAGAATATCAGGCTATTGGTGCTCGAACGTCACTCAAGGTCCAATTTCTACGTAATCACCTTGATTTTTTCCAGTCAATAGTTAGGTAGCAGTGATATTTTAAACTGATTTGCTACATATATGCATATTGTATATTTTGCGATTTCAGTACATTTTCATTTAATTCGTACAATCTGGACTGGGCATTCCTGAAAATAATCACTAGCTTATAACAAAGTAACCTGATATGCTAGATAATAATGGAATACATTTCTATCATCAGTTTAGTGTATTCTATAAGGTAGAGACATTGGTATTTCTTTTATAGAAAATAAATTTTTTTTGTTGCACAGTGTTGAACATATACCACAACAGATATTTAAGTAAACTTCATTAAAATTGTTTTTTGAAAAGATACTGTAGCAAACTAAGATTTTTGTCTACTATTTCCTTTATATGAGGTTAAGACTAAATTTTTCTTACTATATGTTTATATTAAAAAAAAGTTAAATGAAGGAAGTGCCAGTCATTAAGAAGGTGTTAAAATATTTTTTGCTTCTTTATCTAGAATCCCCTTCCTCCTTGTTTTGAAAGTTGCATAAGTTCATTATCATTGTATATATTTGCTAGTTTACAATTATAAATGAAAATATGAAAGAAAATTCGATAGCCTGGGCAAACCAGGTACTTCTCTCTAACCAGCTCGAATGGATAGGTAGATGTTGAGGCTTCCATGCCAGTTGGGCTTTAATTGGTTAGTGTATGTTAGTACGATTAGTGAAAGTCCTTGGTTCGAGCCCATGTTGTGGAATATTTTCTTATTTTCATTTATAATTTAAAACATCTGAGGTACGGCATCTGTGAGCATGTTTTAATAGATATTACCCTGTAGTTGTTGATCAGAGTGCATTTTCATCAAACGAGTACTCAAGCTTTGTTCTGAGATTCAAGTTTCTTCTAAATTTAATGGTGTCCAATCTGTTTCTTAACTGTCTTACGCCACACCATTTTTTTTTGATGGAAAAAGGGATTTCTGTGATAACTCGAGAAACTTTTTTTTTGTTTTTTTTCGTAAATTAATAAATGACCCTTTTGGATCGAAAATTTTTGTAATAAATTGGAGATGTTTGTTAGTTTATAGCATTTTTCATTTTCATATTATATGTTTCAGTTTTTTTTTGAAAAATTAATAGAGATCGTTAATGTCACAGAAATGAAATAAGCAGTTTCAAAAATTTTTCAGAATTTATACATGAAGGTTCACGAAAAATGAAAATAGTCATATTTTAGTTGGTTTTATTCATGACAGAAGGGTGAAAAAAATTTTTAAAATATGTTTGTAAGTTATTTTTCTATGACTTTTCATTTGAATTTGGTTCAAATTGTATTTGAGCTTGCTAACATAAACACGTCAAGAAGGAGATGAAGCCAGAAACTGTGGACACAGATTAACAAGAACAACAGGAAACCACTATTCCACATCAGATGTTTATTACAACGTATGCGCATTTCGGCAGCCAAGCTGCCTTCCTCAGCGTATACAAGAACTTGATCAGACCAGAGAAGTTCTGTTCCGATAAAGTAGAAGAATTACAGAGTCACTTATATAGTAAAAGACAGCTAGTTACAATCCAATTACAGAAATAAATGCAAGTTTAAAGTACATAAAATGAAATTACAGGTAGACGATGATCAACCAATCAGGAGTCATTGTTGTCCATGGTGCGTTTATTCTTTCCATAGGTCAGTTTGGGAACATGCAAAAGTTTTGCCAAGTCTCTCAATTGTGTCACGTCCATGGGGCCTAAGTCACTGTTTAGTAAATTAGCAGGTTCTTCACTGGTGATGGCATACAACTCCAGGAAATTCAACAGTTTCGGGTCACTTGTGCTGTAAATAATTTCAAAGTCTTCAGGATTATAGTCATGTTGGCAATCTAGGATATGGTCAGCGAATCTCGATACTGCAAAATTTCCTTTCCTGATACATGCCAAATGTTCACCAATTCTTGTCTTGATTGCTCTCCGTGATTGCCCGTAGTAAACCGCATTACATTTGGCACATGGTAGTTTGTAGACTCCTAGTCTATTTTCCTGTGGAATTATATCCTTTGGGTTCTTTATCTGTTTTTTAGTTGTGTTGGAACTCCTATAGACTATAGTAAGGCCAAATTCTCTTGCGATCCTCCTCATGCCCTTATTTAGTTGTTTATTGTAGGGCAAGGCTAACACTCTTCCTGGGATGTTTCCTTTCTGTAGTGTGGTGATGTTTTCCAGGTTGATCTTGTGTTTTACTTTTTTGGAGATGCTGTTGACTATTTCTTTCTGGTAACTGTTCAATCTGGCAAATTCCTCAATTGTTTTAAGTTCATTTTCCAGAAAAGAATATGGAAAGAATAAACGCACCATGGACAACAATGACTCCTGATTGGTTGATCATCGTCTACCTGTAATTTCATTTTATGTACTTTAAACTTGCATTTATTTCTGTAATTGGATTGTAACTAGCTGTCTTTTACTATATAAGTGACTTTGTAATTCTTCTACTTTATCAGAACAGAACTTCTCTGGTCTGATCAAGTTCTTGTATACGCTGAGGAAGGCAACTTGGCTGCCGAAAAGCGCATACGTTTTAATAAACATCTGATGTGGAATAGTGGTTTCCTGTTGTTCTTGATAAACTCGTCATTTGATGCTATTCGTGCTTTACCCATGTGACTAGCTCCCCCTATTACGGGCGATAGCGCAAAGTTCAATTTCCCTTTGTTCCCTCTAATGAGGGTGATGACGTAATGACGTAATGGCACAGACAAAAGTTATGTAGCGACGGGGGGAGGACAATTGCAAGGGCTCGGATTTTTATTGAAATACTATAATATTTTCAAATTCCATTTTAAAATAATTAAGACATCAAAAACAGGAGTATTTTCTGCTTTGGTTTGAATTGGTTTTTCCTGTTCTGGACTGCGGTATTGTGTAATGGAGGTGTCAGTGCATGCGAAATAAGAAAATTTTCTTTTATGCTCCAGTGCTCTGAGTAAGTCTAAAAGTCATTTTTTTATTAAAAGTCCCTATTGACAGAAAATAAATATAGGGGTTAAATATGGAAGCCGTTTGAGATATGTAGCTGCTTAAAATAATTATTTATAAGATCAGATCTACATCGCTATTTTGTTGAGTTGCAATTCTCTTCATTATGAGACCAGCATGTTATAAATATTATTTTATTAAACTTCTAATGTTTGCATGCACCTAATATTAAACAGATAATTTAAAAGAAGGTTTCTATATTAAATAAAAAAAATTGGCGATAAAGCGTCTAAAGTTTTAACGTTATTGAGTTTTAAGTTTCGAGCTGTGCGTTTCTGATGCTAATTCTCATACACAGGCTGATAATGGCTTGCCATAGTTCAAGAACGTTAATCGCCAGAGTTGATATAACTTCGTGATCATTGAGACCCTAATGGCTGAAGCAAGGTAGCAGTAGAGAAAGTTTTTATTCAAGTTTATTATCATTGTATACATTTGCTAATTTACGCTTATAAATGAAAATATGAAAGAAAATTTGATAGCCTGGGCGAACCAGGTACTTCTCTTAACCAGCTCGAATGGATAGGTAGATGTTGAGGCTTCCATGCCAGTTGGGCTTTAATTGGTTAGAGTGTATGTTGGTACGATTAGTGAAAGTCCTTGGTTCAAGCCCATGCTGTGGAATATTTTCTTATTTTCATTTATAATTTAAAAC
>JAHWFO010075623.1:0-10190 GCA_023313115.1 Rhysida immarginata | reverse complement strand
ATACTTCATAATATCAACCAATAGAGCAGTGCAGAAATGACACTAGACTTTCATAACTGTATCAATTTAAGCAATGCCTTCTGTTTCACATCCCTCCAAAATACATTGTTCGAATTCACAGTTGCAGGACGATAGATAAATTAATAACTAAGGCTGAATTTATATTACCAGTTCCGTTGATATAGATTCAGTAATAGATCAACTGAGTATAATCCAATCATTGATATGATTCAGTCTTCTCAATTCCTCCAAAGAGACATTATATCGTCATTCTTCAGGGCCATCATTAGAAACGCTTAAAAACTCAAAGTTATTCAATTACGCAATTGAAATGGCTTTCCAAAACCAAAAAGCAATTATTTAATAATAATAATAATAATAATAATAATAATTAGGCAGACGCTCACGTTCGAAAAATATGCCACAATCTCCCAGGGCCACTGGTGGCGAAAGTAGCACCAACCCCTGTTCGGCTACTGCAATGCCACAACCTGTCCCTAGTGTTTCAAGAGCTTCTTTGCTCTCGACCACTAAGGCAGGCAAGCCACGCCAACGCATGAAATGGACCAATGACATAAACTGTTTTATCATGCGAGCCTACTACGCAGTCACTAAATTGGAAACTGACACTACACCTTACAGACAACGGTTATATAACATTTTCAAAGAGACATATCCTCACATCACAGTCACTGAACAACGCATTGCAGATCAGCGTCGCACAATTGTTATGAACAATTTAATACCCACATTACAGAAAATAAAGCAAGCAGTTGCACAACAGCTACAAGAACACGAGCCACCTACACAAACCGACACTCAACACACAGAATCAAACACTAACATTGACATCACTAATGAACTTGTAGAACACACACTCAACAATGAACTTCACCATGATATTCATCCACAACACAACCTGAATACCAAACTTATTGAAACATTAAATGACACCCTACAAAGATACCTTACAATTTACACGGGAACAGATCCCACATAAAAGACCAGGTATACCTAAAATAAACAAACAGCAAAACAGGGGAAATTTTATCTTACATGAACACACATATATCTTACCACAGTACATTGAAGAAAATCTATCTTTAGAATACATACACCTACTTATTTACACTGGGGCTCTTACAGTTATATCCACACTGCGTAGGAAACCAATCCATAAAAACACACAAAAATTATACACCCAACAGAAACCTAAATGGCAAAAGCGGATTGAGTCTTAGATTGACGAAATCCGCAAGCAGTTAGGTAGACTTACACAGTACACTAAAAACAACACTTCATCAAAGCAGAACAAACGCCTCAGACATTTATTTAAGAAGATTAAAACACACACCAGACATGAGCAGCACAATCAACACATTACAGAATATATGGACACATTAAAACAAAAGTTAGCTGCAAAAACACAACGCCTAAAGAGATAAAAAACATGCACTCAGCGCAAACAGCAGAACAATGAGAAGACATTCTATAAGCAGTTAAACAAAGATTATACACAGACACAAAACACTGGTCTGCCAACACAAACAGCACTCCCTTATTATTGGTCGTCTCTTTGGTCTGTCTCAGTTGAACATAATAGGGAAGCTAGCTGGATCAGGGAAGAGGAGCAATTAGCATCCACACTCTCAAACATGCCTTATACTGACATAACAGCAGATGAACTCCCACAAGTCATTAAACGTACTCACAATTGGAAGGCTCCAGGTGTAGATAGGATTCAGAACTTCTGGTATAAGCGCTTCACCGGTTTGCATCTGGCCCTTGCAAAACAGATCTCCAACACTTTGCAAACACCACAGACATTACCACATTTCCTCACACAAGGAATAACATACATGGTACCAAAGTCACAACACTACAGATCCCACACAATACAGACCTATCACATGCCTGTCTACACTTTACAAAATAATAGCTGCCTGTATCGCAAACAAAATTTATACACACATAGACACAAACAACATTCTCACTGAGCAACAAAAGGGATGCCGTAGAAACCACATGGGTTGTAAGGAGCAACTCCTGATAGACAGTGTGGTCCTACGGCAAACTCACAATAAACATCGACACCTCCATGCAGCCTACATTGATTACAAAAAGGCCGTTGATAGTGTCCCACACTCATGGCTGTTATATACACTACGATTATATAAAATAAACCCTACACTTATCATATTTTTAGAAAGTACAATGCTGCATTGGAGAATACACTACACCTCACACTCAACACTGAAACCATCACGACTGACAAAATACTGATAATCCAGGGTGACTCACTGAGCCCACTCTGGTTTTGTCTTGCACTAAATGCACTTTCCAACAGACTGAACAGCACAACTTACGGCTACACAATTAAACATAATATAAGCTGCCACTACACGCTTTCACACTTACTCTACATGGACGACATGAAAATCTATGCCTCCACACAAACACAACTGCACCAATTACTTGACATTACACAAACCTTTTCAAAAGACATACACATACAATTTGGGCTGGACAAATGCAAAACCATTCACATTGAAAATGGAATACTCAGGGAAGGGGGCTTCACATTAGATGAACCAGATCACATTGCTATGGAAAATTACGAATTTTACAAATATCTAGGATTTAAGCAAGCCAAGCTTCTGGAGCACAAACACATAAAGAATACACCCACTAAACAATATCTTCATAGGCTAGAGACAATACTTAAAACTCATTTAAATTCCAGAAATTTAATCAAGGCCATCAATACCTATGCCACGCCAATACTCTCCTACTCCTTTGGAGTCATACAGTGGACACACACAGATCTTGAGGGACTTGAAAGGAAACAACGTAAACTGCTTACAAAGCACAGAAAGCACCATCCACACACAGCTATTGAAAGACTCACCCTGCCTCGTTCAGAGGAAGGCAGAGGTCTTATTGACATAACAGATCTACACCAGAAACAGACTCAGTCACTCAGAGAGTTCTTTCACTCTAAACAACACACATCACCATTACACAAAGCAGTCTGCATGGCTGATACAAAATACACACCTCTGAATCTGAACAGCGTGCAGAACACCCATAACATTCCTACAACATGCACTAAACTTCAATCATGGCTCGGAAAGCAACTCCACGGTAGACATCCTTCTGACTTCAACCAGCCACACGTCGACAACAAAGCGTCGAACTTTTGGTTGAGTGAAGGGAGTCTCTTTGGGGAAACTGAAGGAACCATGATTGCCATACAAGATCAGGTTATTAACACTAAAAGCTACAGAAAACATATTATCAAAGAATCGACTGACGGGTCTTGCAGGAAATGCCATATCGCAGAGGAAACCATTCAACACGTCATATCCAATTGCAAAATACTCACGCAGACAGATTATTTACACAGACATAACCAGGTAGCCAACATCATACATCAACATCTAGCTAAGATACACAAGCTAAGGGACATTCACACTCCTTACTATAAATATATCCCCGACACTGTCTTAGAGAACACCACACATAAACTATATTTTGACAAAGCTATAATCACTGACAAAACTATCCCTCATAACAGACCAGACATTACACTAGTAGATAAGCAAAACAAAGTGACTTACATAATTGATATCTCCATCCCCAACACACACAATTTACAAAAGACATACACTGACAAAATCACTGAATATACGGATCTTGCACATGAAATAAAACGCCTTTGGGGAGTTAACAGAGTACACATTGTCCCTATCGTTGTTTCTGCCACTGAGGTTATTCCATACTCGCTACACAAAAGCCTGTCAACACTAAATTTAGACCCACACTTACAGAAAGCCACATTCTAAACACCTGTCACATAGCAAGGAAATTCCTACACCCAAACATCAATACTCCCACGAGTGCATAACTTTCCCTCCCTCGCATTTGAGTCCCTTGGGCCTCTTTTGGGTCCACCTCTGGGATTGGCTTCCGGAGTTGATCCGAGTTTGGCTTCCCCAAACAATGATAATAATAATAATCGTATTCACTCACTACACAATAAGTCATATAATCTATATTATCTATTCATTCCACTCTTCAGGCTATGACTAAGCAGTAATCTTCAACTTTACACAAATTTCAGTCCCTTTCCCTCCTGATGTAGACAAAGTTGAGTGATTTTCTCAAAATAATTATCCGTCATACCGACTTGATAGCTTCTAAATAAGGGTACCAATCCCTAGAGCAATTTCAACTAAAATTAAGATTTTTAGTCTCCAAAGCCCGAAACATGGAATCGTCAATTTTCCTTCCAAGCTGTTCCAATCCAAATTTCATACATATCTTTATTCTGCATTCAATTCTTCAGCAGATTTTAACAAATACTTTATATCATCATCTCGTTTTCTTGAAAAGACATTCCCCTTTGCACGTAGCCAATGAAAAAGACAGGCCCCGACTCTCAAAAGTCACATGAACATCTTAGTCCAAGAAACAATGTAATCTTCATTGTTTCCATCTTGTATTTTAATAATCAGTATATTTTCATTTGGTGGAAACAATGAAGGTTATATTGTTGCTTGGACTAAGATGCTCATGTGACTTTTGAGAGTCGGGGCCTGTCTTTTTCGTTGGCTACGCCTTTACAACATCTGTTTCAACAATGCATTCCTTAAACAATCTCAAATTACACACAATACAATATTAACATCACTTTAAGAAGCAATTAAGCTAACTGTTAAATAAAACCAAGTGATAGCTCACTGAGCTGTCACAATAATTTAGAGTATAATAGTAGCATACCTGGCCTGCGTAAAAGGTCCGCGTGCTGCAACTTGCCTTTTCATCATACTTCATCATACACATGTTAATCAAAGCAATCAGGAGACTAGGAGCGCATTCAGAAGTAGCTGCTGTATAGTTAGTCCATTTCCAAAAGACTAAGACCACCAAGTAACCAAATATTGCTACCATAAAAATCACTTGAGGTATAAACTCACAGTAAATGTTGATGGGCTTTTTAAAATATCTGTAATAAAAGAAAACAAGAAATACATTATTATATGAAAAACAATCTAACGACCTTTTTATCTTCTTTTGATACATTTAAATTTGAATATCAGAAAAAATTGTTTCAAAAGTACCAACGCTACTTATTTTTATATTAAATGTTAATCTAGTAATTCAGTTAAAGTGTATTCGCACACAGACATGGAGGACAAGTTGAGCGCTATTGGGCGTGACAAGAACTTAACATTATGCTTAATGTATACACACCATTCAGAATAATAAATCATAGTAGATGAGAGACATTTCTTATCAGCTACACCTTTTGCGATCAATCTGTACAATGTTAATTAACATTTAATGGTAGCTTTGTTGTCGGCATAATTATCTACAGAGGGTTTTTAGGGATCTATGGTCACAAGTTACAGAGGGCCAGAAGAGGCGGAAAACCCCTTTCGCCACCATCGAGAGTGTTCAAACTGGTAGCTATGCATTGCTGATATTGCCCTGTATGGCTGTTTCCACTGGAACGAAGAACATTAAGATCAATTCGTAACCACTCCTGTTGACACGCTTTCCAAGGACCTTCATTGTTCGCGGTCGTCTGTTTCCGAAAGCCGGTTAAGTAGGCCAAAGCTACAAAAACCATAGGCGATGCATCCGGGGACTTGACGGGTATGTCGCTGAATGGAATGGAGCGGATTCCGGCGACTTGACTCGATGCCTTGTCTTGATGCAGCTATACCTTGTTTACTCTCTAACGTACAAACCGTGTATTTCACGGGTGAATATGGGCGTTAAAACGTTAGACTGATAGTACATGGGATTGACTTAGGGCTTTGATTCAACTCTGTGTAAAATTAACTTGACGTTGAAGCTGTAACCTGCCACCATCATGAAACCTTTTGAAAATGTTTCCTTGCATTCACAGTTCCATTTACTGGCGTCCATAGACCCCCTTAGAACAATAGTGGTAAAAAAATGGATCGGCAGTTGTAGCAGTCGCTTAAATAAACATATCCATCATTATAGAAACGAAAACAGTTATGTGGATAATAGATATGTGAACCTTAAGACCAAAAAACTCTTTCACCACAACAAAAAACAAATTGAAATAATACAACCTGATAATCCTGTAAACGCTTTTCGAATGCCTTGCATTCATCATTCAGCAGTCTAAGTCGGACTCGAATAGCCTTAAGGCGAACTGGAGGAGGTCTTTTAATCCTCCAGGTATCATTCATACAGTTTATGGCAGTTGAGCCGTTGCTCTTGAACATGACGCGGCACCATCTTTAAATAATATTTATTTATTTATTTATTTATTTATTTATTAGTAGTTGGCCTTGCTTCGCTCGGCTGTGTTATGCTTGTCAAGCGTCTGTCTTATTTAATAAAATAAAAAAAAAAATAAAACATCAATTTATTTTAAACAACATATTAATTACAATAAGCACGATTTACATTTTCAGTAAAAGTTCTACCGCTATTTTCGATCAATTTCCCTTGTTCTTGAGGTATATCATAGATACAAATTTTTTTATTGCTTTTAAATTTTTAACGTGATAAAGCGACATAAAGTTGACCATGAGAAAACACAAGTTCATTTAAAATTAAACCTGCATGAGAAAATGATTGTCCTTGACTCTTATTTATAGTCATAACAAAAGGAATAATTGGAAATTGACGTCTTTTAAGTAAGAAAGGCAAATTGAAATCATTTGAATTCAAATCGATTCTTGGAATTATAACAATTCATTTTTATTAGCCTCATTTACAATATTTGCTTGAATTAAATATCTATGACATGATGTGACTATTAAGCGTGTTCCATTGCATAACCCTTTTTTTGGATTCAAATTTCTTTTCAGCATGGAGTCATTGAATTCAGCGTTTTTATCGTGATTTGATTATATATTTTATCATTTGGATCTGCTATCACGGAGCCATTACTTTTGAATGTAAATTTTCTTTTTCCCATTCGATCTACAATTTCGTTATTCAATGATTACACGATTTGATAAATCATCGGATGAGAGTGATTGTACATCATCACCAAAAATTGTAGAAATTATATCAGTCTCAGGTGAGACAATTCCATTTGGAATTTCAATTAAATCACGAGAAGCGGTCGGGGGCAGCGCATGCCTTTACCCAGGAGGAGAAACTGGTAAAGCGACAACGGGATCGGGTGCTGTCAATTGGCACTTGGAATGTATTCTCCATGACAGGAAAGGAATCAGAGTTAGTGGAGGAAGCCAAACGGTATCGACTGGATATCATAGGTATTACCTCTACGAAACGTCCAGGTTCTGGAACTGTGGACTTAGAAGGAGGGTGGAAGCTTTTCTACTCTGGTGTCGACCCTAACATGACTGCCCAGGCGGGAGTGGGGATACTCACAAGTCCCCGGCTGGCAGATTATGTTGCAGATTGGACCCCCTTAGGTGGAAGACTGTGTCTCCTGAGGCTTCAGATAGGGAAACGGTCTCTCTCTCTATTCGTTGCATATGCTCCGAATGCAGTCACAGAGTACCCACTTTTTCTAGATGAAGTTGATGCTGCTCTTAGCAGGAGAGGGAGTGCAGATTCTGTCATCCTGATGGGCGACTTCAATGCACACGTAGGGGCTGATGACCAAACGTGGAAAGGCGTGATTGGGAGGAATGGTGACCCCGATTTAAATGCGAATGGGAGGTGCTTGTTGGATCTCTGTTGCAACAATGGACTTTCCATCACAAACACCTTCTTCCAGCACAGGGATGTCCATAAGTATACCTGGTACAGGGATGCAATGGACCAGAAGTCACTGATTGATTTTGTAATCGTTTCAGCTGACTTATTCCGATCAGTGTTGGATACTCGTGTGAGAAGAGGGGCAGAACTATCAACTGATCACCACCTTGTTGTCTGCACTTTGCGGTTCTCTGAATCCATGCGAACCAAGCGAAATACTAGGTTCAGACAAACTTGGCGCATCAAATGGGAGGCACTGGAGGATAGAGCTGTGAGGAAGACCTTTGCAGATAACATATCTTCAAGTTTCAAAGAACTTCCCAGTGATCGTGGTACTGTTGAAGAGGAGTGGCAGTTGTTTAAAACTGCTGTGATTACTTCGGCTGCTTTGTGCTGTGGTCGTAAGCGGCTGAGTGTGGCGCAGGGCGGTGAGAAAAGGACTGCATGGTGGAACGGTGAAGTCCAAGAAGCTGTCAAGGCAAAGAAGGAAGCCTATTTGCTATGGCTTGCAAATAAGTCAACTTCGAGCCGAGTGCGGTACACTGAGGCGCGAAAAGCAGCAGCAAAGACAGTATCAACAGCTAAAGCCAAGACCTGGGAGAAGTTCGGGGAGAAATTGGAGGCAGACTATGGTTCGGCAAACAAGGTGTTCTGGCAGACCGTGCGCCGCCTCCGTGGAAAGAAGTCTCTTTCATCACAAACTATTAAGAGTTCAGATGGGAGGCTTCTGAAAACGGAGGAGAGCGTATTGCATAGGTGGAAGGAATACTTTGCATCTCTTCTTAATCCGGTGACGACAACAACTGAGACATACGAGATGCACCTTGGAGCGGAGAATAGTCACGGTAGTATCACTGAAACAGAAGTCAGATGGGCAATTAAGTCCCTGAAGACTGGCAAAGCTGCAGGTGATGATGAAATCCGGTCCGAGATGTTAAAGGCCTTAAATCAGGATGGTATCCTGTGGCTGACTCGAGTGTGTCAGGTTGCTTGGATATCTGGACAGGCCCCTAAGCAATGGCAGACAGGAATTGTGATCCCTATCTTCAAAAAGGGAGACCAGAGAGATTGCAACAACTATCGAGGCATCTCTTTGCTCAGCATTCCTGGGAAAGTGTACGCTAAGTGTCTGGAGAAGAGAAGTCGGGAAATAGTCGACTCCAAACTGTCAGGGGAGCAGTGTGGTTTCCGACCTGGCCGAAGCACGACGGATCACATCTTTGCTCTAAGGCAAATCTTTGAGAAATCCTGGGAGTATGCAAAAGAGGTCTACGCTTGCTTTGTGGACCTCGAAAAAGCATATGACAGAGTTCCTCGGGAGAAGCTCTGGCAAGTGTTGCAAGAGTATGGAGTGGATGGGCAATTACTGGTTGCTATCATGTCTCTGTACGAAAGCTCTGAGATGTGTGTCCGGATAAATGGCATTAAGTCAAGACCGTTCACCGTGGGTGTTGGACTCCGCCAAGGGTGCGTACTGTCGCCCCTCTTGTTCATTATCTTTATGGACTGGATAGACAGGGGCAGCCGAGGCGATGAGCGTGTTTGTGTGGGCGACTGCCTGGTGGAGAGGTTGCTCTTTGCTGACGACCTTGTCCTCCTTGGGTCTTCTCGCACGAACCTTCAGCATGCACTAGACCGGCTTGCAGCCAAATGTGAAGAAGCTGGGATGAAGATCAGTGTGGCTAAAACCGAGGTTCTGGTCCTTTCAAGACAGCCTGCTCAGTGCGCTCTCCATGTTAGTGGAGCCTCATTGAGACAGGTGGAGAAATTCAAGTATCTCGGGATTGCATTCACGAGTGATGGACGGCAGGAGAAAGAATTGGATGCTCGGATCGGTGCAGCAAGCTGTGTCAGATGTGAACTGTGGCGATCCGTGGTAACGAAACGCGAGCTGAGTAACAAAGCTAAGCTCTCCGTCTTCAAATCCATCTTTGTCCCCATTCTCACCTATGGTCATGAGGCTTGGGTAATGACCGAAAGAGTGCGATCGCGGGTACAAGCGGCCGAAATGAGATTTCTGAGAGGTGTTGCAGGTGTTACCCTACTAGATAGAGTGTACAGCAATACAATAAGGGAATCTTTAGGTGTTGAGCCGCTACTTCTCCGCATTGAGAGGTCTCAGTTGCGCTGGTATGGCCACGTGATTCGGATGCCGCAAACTAGTCTTCCTAGGCAGTTGTTATTTTCCAAGCCGGTGGGTAAGAGACCAAGGGGTCGGCCTAGAACCAGGTGGCTAGACTACCTGGAGAATCTGGGTTCGAGTCGCTTGGATATTACCAGGGAGGACATGCGCCTGATGGCGGAAGATCGCGATCGCTGGAGATCCTCCATAGGGCTGCTGCCCCCGCGACCCTAACGGATAAGCGGGTTTGAAAAGTAAGTAAGTAAGTAAGTAATTAAATCACGATCAAAATTTTCAATTCTTGAAAAATTTCCAGAACCATTTTTAAGAAGCCACTTGTCACATG
>JAHWFO010075622.1:0-21578 GCA_023313115.1 Rhysida immarginata | reverse complement strand
GGCTTATTTTTGGTAGAAATACGATTAACAATGGTCGAATTATGATGTACGTTTCAGTTGTGATGCGTTCTTTCTAAGAGGTGTTGGCTGAGGTAACACAACCTAAAAGAGAAGGCTTGTTCACAGAAATTTCATACATCATACCTAGTCATAATTTAGAGCTTATTATTGGTAGAAATGCAATTAAAGATGACTATTTATGACGATTTAACAAGGTGCGCAGGCTTTCTCTTTAGGAGTGCATATAATTTTCAAATAGCAGCTAGCGCCACTGTGGCACACTACTAGCACGGAAGAAAAGTTTACGACTTCTAGCGTTCTAGGCTTCTAGCTGAAAAGTATACGCCTCAAGCGCGCTTCTAGCTCCACTAGCTGAAAAGTATATGTACCCATGGTGGCTGGCATGTTGAAATCGCCCATGCTAGCTGGAAGAAATACCGGCGTATCTGGGACGCTAGCAGTAGAAAAATATACGCAAACAGGGAGAGCTAATAGCTGAAAAGTATACGCCTCAGCCGCGCTAATAGCTGAAATTTATATCTTTGGATCCTCTTCTGCAGCACGATAACGCCCGCCCGCACACGATCGCCACATATCAGAGGGGGTAGCAGCGCCTACAGTTCAAAAATGAAAAACTGCAGTTCAAAAATGAAATACTTTGCACCTTGCGACTTTCACCACTTCCCAAAGAGGAAAGAGCACGTTAAGGGACATGAGTTGCGTTCTGACGACGAGGTGAAACCTGCCATTCGGTCTTAGTGTCGACAACAACCCCGGAATTCCTCTCCGACGGGTTCACCCGACTAGTCACGCGTTGGTACAATGCGTGGAAAGGGATGGGGACTATGTCGAAAAGTGAATAGTGCATTACATAGAGGAGAAATGTGAGTATCAGATACAAAAAGAATTTTGAAAATCGGTTAAAAAATAAAAAAGTTACAGCCATGGAGGCATTACTTTTCAGCCCACCCTCGTACATCCTAGATGATGTTGTCTAGGTGGTGCTGCCCTGGCCAATCTCCTAGAAAGAAGGCCTGCTCACTGAAACGTCATACATTGTTACATCACCTACGGCAGGGCAAATTTGGGGCTTATTGGTAGAAATCAATACCACCTCTACTCAAAGCCTGAGGGCGAAAATTTCATACATTATTACAACATTATCATGACGTCAAAAAAACCCTCACCGGTGAGAATAATTTCTCACTGGACTAACCGTCTTTTTCTCGGTTAGGACGGCTACACTAACCAGTTAGGCATAGGAGCACTATCTGCCGTTTTCGACCGCGTTAAAATGTCGTCGCAGTGTTCTCACCGGGATTTATGAACGACCTATCGCTAACTCTTCACACCGGTTAGTTTTAAGACTATGTATGATGATGTAATAACGTATGTCGTTTCCTTGTGCAGGGTTTTTACTTAGGTGGTGTTGACCTAGATAAAGAAAGCCTGCGCACTGAAAGGTCATACATTGTTACATTATCATTAAACGGCCATATTTGGGGCTTATTATTGATAGAAGTACGATTTTAGTGTGCTGGCCTTCTTTATCTAAGTGGTGTTGGCCAGGGCCTGTCTTTCTTGCCTCCAATCTGGCATGTTAGCTTAGACATGAGATGAGATGTTGCATCAACAATTTATATTTCATAATTAGATAAACGTTCAAAGTTTAGATGCAACAAAAACTATCCGAGGATGTTCCGGACAGACGTGAGTTTTGTAGCCTTCTGGACAACTGTTGACTGGATCCTTCATTGCGTTCAGTGATGAAGCGAACTTTTTTTGTCCATGGTGAGGTGAACCGTTAGAACATGATGTATTGGAGCGATACAAACCCTCATTGGATAGATCCATACAAAGTTGTTTGTGTGGTCTGGGATTTAGGCCACCCGTTTAATTGGACTAATTTTCATAGACGGTATCCTAAATGGTGATGAGTACTTTCGAACGTTAGGAAACACCGTGTTCCCGTTTTTCTCAAGTTTTTCCCCAGCAGGGGCCTTAGTCTGGACTTTTGGGAGTTCCATCGTGAGACGTGTTGACGGTGTCACGTGGTGCAAACACTTTTGGCGAGAGGAAAATGGTAGTCTCGACACTCGACGCATCTGAACGCACTACTCACTTTATCTCGCCTGATGCGTTTGCTACACATGTGGTCGACAGCCAGTGAGATGTCTGAGTTTTATACGTGTTGGTGATTTCCATCATGGAGGACAGATATGATATGCTGTTAGCTATCGAAACATTAGAAAGGGATGAAAGACGTGCGCTAAGAGGGGAAAGAATTCTTAGGCCACGAATGAATGCCTTTGATCTGCATGACGACCATTTTCGCAGATTATTTAGGATTACAAATAAATTAGCGAATCAGCTAATTGACGAACTAAAGCCTGAATCTGATAAGCACGTGCTAACTCTACGTTCAACAAGTAAATGACGAAATAATCTTGCGATTTGATTGGTTATAGCATTTTAACCTCCACCTAAGATCCCTTTTTGCATATCCCATAATTCAATTAGCAACGCGTACGGCCGATGGCTACGAATTGTGAGTCACTGATCGAGTTTACCTGTTCCAGACTACCGATTGGTGAGTCCAGAAAATTTATACGTGTTAAACAACCGCGATGAGTTCGAGGTGAAGTGAAGTGAGGTGAGGTGAGTAAAAGTCCAGACTAAGGACCCAGGATGGTGCACCACCTGGGTGTATTGTGGATGTATTATGGAAGTATTGTTCGTGAATGACTGGATGGGCTTGTCTAGTGGCCACTACGTTTCCTAATGCATACACTGCTACATTTTCACTTACGGGGCTACTTGTAACAACTTGTGTATGCTGTGAAAACGCTAAGTAAACGTCACCTTCAGCAACGCATTCTACAGGCCTGACCAAGTCAACATGCCAGATTGGAGACTGTTATTAATATCTGAGTGACTATACAGTATTTGACTACTTAATGATCATAACGCTGAGTATATCAACCAAACCAGTGCATTCCAGCCTTGTATCTTTAATATTTTAGTTTCTAATTTTCCCACTTGGAAATCATTAGACATTCTTTAACTTTGTTACTAGCTAAGTGACCACACTTTGCATTTTCTATTCTAAAAGAGATTATTTTAAAAGGAACTAAGTAGATCATAAAGGAGTAAATCCTGACAATTCCATTTGAAATTAAAGACCATTTTAAGCCTGAAAGCCCGTAGCAATGTTTCGAATCAGACAAGAAGCGTTGAATAATTGATGAGGTAATCCTTAATTTAAAACTGAATATACAAAATTGCGTCGATAATTAAAAGTGCCTCTCAGCCTCAAAGGGCTTTGCTTGTTAAAGGCGCACGGCCTTTGTTGTTGAATTCTTTTCATGGAGATCGATTTGGACAAAACAGCCGCTACTAGATCCAGAAGGGATATTTAATAAATTAATTTTTAATATCTTCGAATAGCAAAACACTTTTGGGATTTTTTTTTATTTAGTTTAATACAAAATTCACCTTTTTTACTCTCTTCCCTTTCACATTGGATGCTTCCATTTCGTCCAATTAGCTCCTCTTCTGTCGCCGTTGTCGTCGTCGTCCGGTGATTGCCTGTGGAAGGGAGAAGAGAGAATGAAGGGGAGGGGGTTCTTTTACTAGGGGTGTGCTCACGTGATATTCTCAGCTGCATCTCGTGACATTTTGCACCAAATCCAATCGGGTCTAATTGCCCCCTTTAATACTTGGGCCACGCGTGCAACGCCGAAGCCAGAACGATTACAAATAGCGAAATTTCTCCTCACCGATGATCCTCGGGACTGTTGTTGCTTAACCAAGCGAGAGAAACGAGGAAAGGCCCTTTTACCCTCCCCTACCTTTCTTTCATTTCCCAATGCCCCTTCTCTCTCTTTCTTCTTCTTCCTTAACCTTTTCTTCATTTGTTCCTTAAGTCAACTAGAATTTGGTGCGGAAAACGCCGACCTTTACGCAGAAGAGCGCTGGCCGGCAAACAAAAATGAAATGAAACCCTGTCCTCCTCGTTTTCTAAACTAGAATGATTTTCGTTCATATTTCAGGAGACTGGACACGTAATGTGCCTACACCATTAAATTTTGAACTCTTTTAAAGTGTTCATATTGTTAATCTCCTCGTTAAAAGTGATAGCTTTTCTAATTATGTAATCGGTAAAATTCTAGGATTGCAATATATTCATTGCATAATGAGAATAACTGCAGTTTAATTATTTTACGATGTTAATAAAACTGCCGTAATCTTAATGGTGCCGTAAATTTTAAAAGCGGGTTTTGATTTTTTTTTTTTTTTTTTTTTTTTGCATCTTGAAAACCATCATCACGACATTTGCAAACATTTTTAAATTAACGATTTTTTTTAAACCCTTTTAAAAAAAATCAATAATACATTTAGTATAATTGATATAAAAATGGAAATGCTAATATTTTTATTTTTTTTAATATTTTCAAATATTTTTAAGCTCTTTGATTCTACTGTTTCTCACTAGAGGGCGAAACTTTGCGATAATCCACTCGGATGTTACCAGAGCAGAAATGACTTTCTAAGGAAACTAAATCCGTATAAAATAGCCTCAACGATACAATTATCATACTTTTTGAAAAATAATACGTACCCCCCTCCCCCCAGAAGAATTTTTTTTTTAAAAAAATTGTATCTTCATTGTTTTATTGTAGGAATATATTAAATTATATTTATATTTTATAATACGCAGTGATGATTTTTTTTTATCTTTTATATTATTTTTCCTGCACATTCGGAAAATTAATAATTAGCAATTTCACCAAATACAATCCTGCTCTTTCATGTACAAAATAGTTAACTCCTTATTAATTATTACTGCTTCTATTAATATACAACGTTTTCAAGACAGACATCACTACCTAACTCGGAACTTGGTTGAAGTAGCTTTGCCTTTCTCTAAACGCAACTATCGTCACAATTCTGTATCCAACTTAAGTGTAAGAATTTGGGCTAAGCTCCTTAAGAAATCCGATTAATTAATTCCTATTATAACTTATATAGAAAAAAACTAAAGATGTATGTATTCTCTTCTACCTCTAATTGATTTTATATTTATAATAACGGTATATTGGTATATCGTGGTAGCCGTATTTTTTATACCGTACCCTGTACTTATCTCCTTACCGTAGTTTTATTTTTTGTAACCTTTTAATCAGATAATACAGTCAACGACAAAAATATGGCTCGTTGAGGTTCTAGCAGAGAATAGTGGGTGGTAGAGACCTGTATGAAGAGGAAAAGTCAAGAAAAATATTAACCAGCGCACACCAACCCTTTAGTATTAAAATATGTAACCCTAAAGTGGGCAGTGAAATTATGCAAATTAGACAATAATGATTTCATCAAACACCCCTCTAAACACCAGTGACAAAAATATAGCTCGTACCCGGAAAGGTTGAAAACATAGGTGGAGGAGGTTTTTAACGGAGGTTGTTGGAACAAATCTAAATTCTTCCTTCAGTGTTGATGTGTTATACGTGGGTGGGCTGAAAAGTAATGCCTCCATGGCTGTAACTTTTTTATTTTTTAACCGATTTTCAAAATACTTTTTGTATCTGATACTCACATTTCTCCTCTATGTAATGCACCATTCACTTTTCGACATAGTCCCCATCCCTTTCCACGCATTGTACCAAAGCGTGACTAGTCGGGTGAACCCGTCGGAGAGGAATTCCGGGGTTGTCGTCGACACGAGGACTGAATGGCAGCTTTGGATCCTCTTCTGCAGCACGATAACGCCCGTCCGCTCACGATCGCCACACATCTGAGGGGGTTGCAGCGCCTACAGTTCAAAGATGAAAAACTGCAGTTCAAAAATGAAAGACTTTGCACCTTGCGACTTTCACCACTTCCCAAAGAGGAAAGAGCACCTTAAGGGGCATGAGTTGCGTTCTGACGACGAGGTGAAACTGCCGTTCGGTCTTGGTGTCGACAACAACCCCGGAATTCCCCAATTTGAACCAATTTCGACTATCATTAATTTTACGTTATATTCATTCATGGCACATCATTCCAAGTTGTTTGATATATTACATGCCATATTTTAGCATTGAAAGTTCTAATTTACCATAATGGTTCCACTAAACCAGGTTCCTTGAAACCAATTTTGATTATCATTAATTTTACGTTGTATTCATTCATGAAACATCATTCCAAGTCGTTTGATATATTACATGCCATATTTTAGCATTGAAAGTTCTAATGAACCATTATGATACTACTAACCACTAACTTTAAACTAATTTCGACTATCATTAGTTTTACGTCATATTCATTCCTGATACTTCATTCCAAGCTGTTTGATATATTACATGCCATATCTTAGCATTGAAGAATACCATATTTGTACCTTTACAACACGCACCATTGAACCAATTTACTGATTTTGACCACCAAGGAAAGCCATTACGTGTCTTCACTTAATTTACAAGTCTTCTGCATGCCTTAGCTATCGAATGGCAAAGAGAGAAATGTATCGACCAATGCATAGGCCATTTATACATGGAATTGTATAGTAAAAAAAACGTGGTCCCCTCTGTTATCTGCGACCTTTTGAATCGGAAATAGTTCACCGATTTTTCCCATCTACGAACTCAGACTGTTGATTTTCCTACGTTGTCGAATGGCGATAACGGAAGCCGAAAATTTGGAAAAGACAGACAGACAGACGAACAGACAGATGGACGGACGGACAGACGCACATTGTGAAAACATAAATGTAAGTTATAATGTCAGTCCAATGAACTCTATAAGCCCTCTATCTTCATTCAAAAGACCGTCAGATGTTTTTTTTTAAGTATCTTTATTGACTCAAGGAAATTTAGCAAACTATGATCATTAACTATGCTTAATATTTTGTAGGTATTTTTTATGGAATATACTCACCGAGGACGACAAGGATTTATAAGCGGGGAAATCATGAGATCACGCACTTCCTTCGGAAGGGAAGTCAAGCCGTTGATTCCGTGTAGTCGTTTGCCGGCTACACATTAAAGAACCCTTGCAAGACAAAATTTGCAGCCTCTATAACGTCGTCCTCATATGACCATATTAGTTGAAAGGGACGTTAATACCAACCAACCAACTGTACAAGTTAGGGGTGGTCGTGGCCTGGTTGTCTCGTCGATGGCTTGTCTATCGGTGGAGTTAAACAACTTCAGGTACGGCTAGCCACTGGTTGGGTCACAGCCAGTGACTTGATGGACCCGCTGCTGGGAGAGACGGCAATTGGAGCACAGCTGTTGGGTCAGACTCATTTGCTAAATGACCAGTTCCGGGCGCCCAGAAGCTGGGGAGGGGGGGGGGGGGTGATAGCTACTGGTTAGGTTAGGTTATGCAGAGTCGAGTCACATTATTATCACCGCCAGCTAATATACCGAAGAACTGCTTTTAGCGTGGGAGACAGCGTGGGAGTGAGTCAATTAGATTCTGGTAGGTTTCTACTGGTAGTTGTTGCCATACAGACTGTAAAGCATTCTGTAGCTGCTGAAGGGTACGCGGTGGTTGTTCCATAGCACGCACATGACGATCGAGGTAATCCCAAAGGTTCTCGATTGGGTTGAGGTTTGGGGAATCAGGGGGCCGTTTTCCTCAAACCACCGCCGAACAATTTCAACCATGTCGCATTGTCTTGCTGGAATGTTCCACCCCCCTCTGTGAAGTCGCCATGTTTGGGTGTACTTGATCTGCAATTATGGATAAATAACCGAATCAGTTGAGTCGCATCCATAACTGTGCGAGAACGTTATCATTTGGTAGTTAAAAGGGGATTTTTAGTCATTATAAGCCTTATTGGCTGACCACCATTTAAAAGTGGAGGAGAGACTGTGTTTTCGTCCACCGCAGCTCAAAAAATATTTCATTGAAATCGACTTAAACTCAAAGATCGAGAGGATGGTTTGAAATTTTGAGAAAACAAAATTTTTGGTCGCCCCTCCCTTCCCACTGAATTTCTTTTCACTCATAATTCGCGACAATGTGTTGAAATTTAGCGAAAAGTTTTCGTCTCTGTGCATGTGATCGAATTTTGGGTAGCTAACTCCTCCAAACGGAGTCGCATTGAGATGAAAAAATTTTTGGATAAAAAGAACCATTTCGGAGATATTGAGGCTTTTAGGAAATAATTAAAAAAAATGGTATCTAAAAACAGGACTCCAAATTGAATAGGAAACTAGGGGTTAGGTACATAAGTTTCTAGGAATATTAATAATCAATGAATTTGTGACATTGTCTGCGATGCTGGCTGTTAATACTGAGAAACAATAACAGATTCCAATGCGGCCGCGAATTAGTTTGAAATGTTTGCTAAGAAAATGTAAGCTTTCCAAGGCGAATATTTATTCTTTGCATTTATTATTTTGAGACCTAGAGCCATTTTCTGTATCGGTTTTTTATGTTATGAATAAATAATTAATCCCAAAAACTTTATTTTCCTGTTCTAAAACGGGCCTTATCAGTCGTGGATGCCGTATTTTGGAAAGAGGTCTCCCAGAGATAGATGTAAGGATGTTGGAAGAAGAGAAAAAAAACTTCAGGAACAACCACAAAGGAACGACTGTAACACGCAGGCGTTAAATCATTTCACTTCTTGGGGGTAAAGAAAAAGGGGAGGGGAAGGATGACAAAGATTTATTGACAGTTCAATCGATAGTTCACCAATCAATCAATAGGTAGCAAAGTAATATTTCATGGGATCTATATTTAGATGCGTAATTTGTTTCAAATGTTGGTGTAAAACAAAATTGATTTATTACGTTTGTGTAATGTTGTTGTTATTGAATTATAAAAGTCACAGACTTCCAAGTGCAGATTATTTTAGTTGTCAGTTTATTTTTTAATAAGCAAATTAACGACAGGACATAACTAGATTGAATAAATCATTGCGGATAATCAAGTAGGGGCTTGTGTAGGAAGCAAGCAAGATGAATGTTTCTCGTTAAGCCCTATTTTTCTACATAATGTCTGCATGATTTAGCCAACGTAGCAAATCGATATTCTGTCTTCTCTTCATCTGAGCTCACCAAATAAGGGTCGAATAAAGGGGAAAACAGATACGTAGTGGTCCCAGGTTCTCCCCTGTTTACTAGAGAAAGGAATAAAGCTGGTTTTCCTTTCTTTTTATGGCAAGGCTAAAGTAGGGCTAAAAATTAAAATGAAAAATAGAAAATGTTCTTAAGAAAATCTTTTATTCGTTCTATGTATTTTTTAATTTACTTCAATGGAAAATTATAAGTCTAAGTAAGTCTGACTTGTTAGTATTCGTCATAGTCACTTTTCTATAGTCCTTATCTAACTCCGACTTGCTTACAATTTATCCCACAGGTCGGCGATGTAATATCGGATGGCGATTTTACTGTTTAACACGTTGTTTCAGGTAGTCCCACAAATTCTCTATTGGGTTCACATCTGGGGATTTGGCGGATCAATCGAAATGCTTCACAGTTTGATCATGCTTGTCGAACCACTCCTCCACGGATCTAGCTCTGTGAAACCCTGCACTTAACGGGATCCACAAAAAGCAGCAGTTGTCCATCCAAACCCTGCACCACACCTTGGACATACAATAATATTTGAAATATAATGCGCGCATTATACAATAAAAAAGTTAAAGAAGTCGTCACTGCGCATTATACAAAAGTGCGCATAATATTCCGATTTTTGATGTTAAAATTTCTTTATACTAAAAATAATACGCAGTTCTTATTTCAAAATTCACTAAACGTTGTCATGAGTCATACCAAGTGCAAAGCGCTTGTATGGGATGCTAAGCTCTCAGCCAATTGGCATTTGCCTTACGAGCAAGATGAGGAAGACGAACAAAGGATAATGAGACCTAACAATGAAATGCCTGCTGATATTTTGGAACGGTTCTGATAAGAAATTATTTTATAATATTATGATTCGTTTCACAATAACCTGGATGCGCATAATACACGGATACGCATTATACACGGGAAAGCTTTCTAAAACCCGCATTTAAACAGGTGCGCATTATAATTAAAAAATTTCGGTAATCAGGGTGAAAGGCTTCGTTGCTTTTTCTATTCATACGACGTCGAGCATCATTCGAATAAAGTCAGAACTTTGAATCATCCGACCAAATCGCGTTTCCAATAGCCTACAGTCCAGTTCTGATATCGCTTGCACCACTGTATACAAGTTCTCTTGTGAGTTGGAGTGAGCATCAGACGCTTACGAGATAAAGCTCCAGATATCTATTGAACAAACTTTTCTATGCGATCATTATTGACTTCCTGCAGCAGTTCTTGCCTGGTTTGAAAGCGGTTAGCCATGATAACCAGGCACGATATTTGTCTTTGGTCCCGTTCAGGTGAGATGTTGCCACCCGACCATTTCTGAACTCACGGCTGACTGTGGGCTTTGATACACCGGCAAAAGTAGCTACTTCTTACACGGGATGTCGTTTTGTTAGCCAAAATGTTGACCCCCTTTATGTCTGGCTTACGACTCATTTTTCGCAACTGCTGTTAACATTACACGTTCATTGGTTAGATGCTACTCTCTCGCAATGAAATGTGCTGCTCAGGCGCATTCATTTGTAGATTCAAACTACTTTACATAGAAGCGAAGTAGAATTCTCAAAGTGATTAATTTTTTGTCCGGTGTTCTTAGCTCGTGTCTATGTTCAGAAAAAACGGAAATGATTCGTGGCATAATCACAGAAGTCCTTCTCCGCCAATTTTGCTTTTACCATTTCGCGATCTTTACTCTTGATGGACAAACTGCTCTAATATTCCTTTAAAATGAGTGCAAATTAATTTTAATTTAAATTTATTTACGACAAAATTATGGATAAAAGAAACTACTTCTCAACTCAAGAATAACAAGTTTAATCTTTGGAAGACGACATTCAGAAACATGCCTCCCGGATGAAGAATTTTCTGGACAAATTATTCATGTAATTTCGCGAAACAAACTAATCCCGGATTAATTAAAGTAAATAATAAATAAACGCTTTAACCGTAAGGACAATTCCACCCTAGATGAAACGCATGGAATGATCTTCAAATTCCACCGACATAGAACTCCTCATTCTGGTGAACAAGTTAAAATAAATAAAGACAATATTGATGAAACTAACTTTCAGACGTTCCACAAATCAAAATATAAACAAGAAATTAATCATCCCGAGGAGGGTATAGGAAAGTAGCGGAAGCCCTGCGGTCATCAATTTTACCCTTTTATCTGCACTTTTTAATACTCCCCCAGCAATTTTTTAATTAAAAAATTAATTACTCGAATTTAGTATTTAGAAAATGTAAAAGGCTCTATCTTCTTACCTTTCTCATCATTTCCGATCAAATGATATATCACTTGAGCTCTAAATGACATATCACTTGTGACATATCACAACTCCGACCCCACTGGAACAATTTGGCCTAAACTTCATAGTAATGTAGATCTTGCATAGAGGATCTTGCATACTGAATTTTATTCCTATACAGTAAAAACCCGTTACAACGTACCTCACTTTAACGTACATTTCAGAATAACGTACAAATTTCAAATCCCCGTCCCAAACGTAGGTATTTTAATGCTAAAAAGTTTCAGAATAACCTACCTCACTTTAACGTACATTTCAGAATAACGTACTAATTTCACATCCCCTTGGTTAAATTATCCCTTCAGTACAACGTACATCGTTCACATGTCTTGCACTGATTGGTCAATGCAACCCATGCGAAAGTTGCAAATGGGTCAATGGGCTAATTAAGCCGAGTTCATTTCATTGATTGGTCAGTATAGCATATATAAACCTGGAAATCTCTCAGTCTAGCATGTTCGATTGTCGATTGTTGCATGCTACTCAGTCGGGATCTAATGATGGGACAAAAGCAAAATGAAATTCATAGCGATCAGGAAGACGAAGATGAAAATGGCCATTTAGAACCAGAGGTAACGCCCGTCTCAACTTTGGTAGCAATGGAGGCTATAAAAAGCTTACGAAACTATTTTGTACAGCATAGCGGTGCACTAGAAACATTTAACTTCACAATGTCAGATATGGAGGACTTTTGGGGGAGGCAAGTTGTAGAAAGAAAGCAGACGGCCATTACAGATTTTTTAAAAAAAATTAATGTAATACTACATATTGTATATGCTATAGTGTATTTGTAATGAATAAGATAAAATGCATTCATGTATTCTTATGTTTTTCTATTATTATATGCATTTTTCAAAATCCCCCCCCCCCCAGTTTCAGTATAACGTACACCTCAGAATAACGTACAAATTTCCATGTCCCCTGAAGTACGTTGTAACGGGGTTTTACTGTACGTACCTAAACACCACATAGATCTTTTGTCCCCTCTGACTCCCACCCCAGTAATTCCGATCCCAGTGCACCAATCAAAACCATTAAGGAATGGCATAACCAAGTACCGAAAGTTAAACTAAACCATTCGCGAAAACATATTTTAAACCGCCCTATGTTAATATTGTAAGTTTCTAATGGACCATAATGATCCATTAACCACGTACCTTTGAATCTATTTGGAATATCATTAATTTTACGTTATATTCATTCATGAAAAATCAAGTTGCGTGATATATTACATGCTATATTTTAGCATTGAAAGTTCATGAACCATAAGGGTTCCACTAAACCAGGTTCCTTGAAACCAATTTCGACTATCATTAATTTTACGTTGTATTCATTCATGAAACATCATTCCAAATCGTTTGATATATTACATGCCATGTCTTATCATTGAAAACATTTGAGGATGTCATAAGCGTACCATTAGAGCACGTGCCATTGTTTCGATTTCAACCATTTTCAAAATGGTTCATTCCCGGAACTATATTTATTAATTGGCGAAATTAGTAATTTATATCCGCTTCTATCTCGTCATTACGATTTGTTTGATATACAGGGTCTTTATAATTAAAGTTACATTTTGACATGGCCATAAAAAAAAATAACTACTGGACCAAAAGCTATAATACTTGGTAATATTATACAAGAGGGCATGGGAAGTTCATACTCACCAAAAATAAGGATTACTTCAAAAGGTCACCACCAGCATGGAATGGCACTCTTTAATCGTTACTAAAATTAGTTACAAGACTAAAATTATTTTTAGTAACGATTAAAGACTTGTTAACCCGTGTCTTCGTGTCTAATTTCGTTTACGAATATTGCATAGAGCGCCATTCCGTGCTGGTAGTGACCATTTGAACTAATTTTTTTTTGGTGGGTTTGAACTTCCCATGCCCTCTTGTATAATATTACCAAGTATTAGAGCTTTTGGTCCAGTAGTTTTTTTTTATGGCCATGTCAAAATGTAACTTTGTTTAAAAAACCCTGTAATACTTAATATATCTCTCCATTGAAAATTGCTAGGTGGGGTCGTGAAGGTACCATTTGTGCACGTGCTATTGAACCGATTTAGATAATATTTGTGATTGATTCGTGCCAAGTACCATATTCAACGACTGACGAAAATAGTAATGAATAACCGCTTCTCTCTCGTCATTACGATTTGTTTGATATATTACTTAATGTCTTCCCATTGAAAATTGCTTGGCGGGCAAATTCAGGTACCATTTGTGCACGTGCCAATGAACCGATTTAGATAACATTTGTGATTGGTTCGTACCATGAACCATATTCATCGGCTGACGAAAACAGATTTTGAAAATCTTTCATAGCCTTGGAGAGTTAGAGTTACGGACAGACAGACAGACACGTTTCGCCACCTTTCGGTACTTTATAATGAAATTAGACATGCCCATAGTAAGTTACGTTCTACCTTCAACCTTCTACCTCAAAAAATGCAAACATTCTGAAAGGGACGGACAGAAGGACTTTTTTTTTAAAAACTAATAAGCAGCTCCATTCTTCCGCTATTTAAAAAAAAGTAAAGCATCAAACAAAAAAATACTCATCCTGAAACTTATAACAGCCAAAGTATGATTCGTCACTCCATTAGCTGAATAACGCACACGTGACTAATTAGCATACAGTATAAATAATAATAAATAATAACTGGAGATGCGTAATGATTTTTCATTTGAAAAATGGAAGGAAAAATTCTGCGACCCAGATTCGAACTAGGAACCTCGACTATCATGGCCGATGCTTCTACCTCGACTTTCTGATGGTTGGAGGTGAGAAATTCTCGATCTGCGAGCCAGGTTCCCGTCTCCCATTGGGCTTTCAACCGTGACATCTTGGTTGTCTTTAAGACACCTTGAGACAGCTTGGACCCGGATTCGAACCAGACAGCTTGGTCCATGATAGTAGAGGCTTCGGCCATGATAGTCGAGGTTCCTGGTTCGAATCCGGGTCGCAGAATTTTTCCTTCCATTTTTCAAATGAAAAATCATAGCATACAGTAATTAAAACAAAATTTAGTCTTCCCAAGAGTAGAATTATTTGTTAGCGGAGAATTATTTTTATCTATAATTTTTTGTGAATAAATATATCTTGTCAACTTTAATTGTTGCTTGAATAGTCTAAATTAATGACCTCCCTCTGCATCTCAAAATATAACCTAAATAAATCAAACTGGTTATGTACATGAGAGTTAACGCTTGCCAAATAAAAATTCTTTTATAAAACTATGTTTAAGCTGCCAAATGACAAATTTTTCTAATACAAAATACTGAACTTATGAGTTAGTACAGTAATCTTTGGTAAAAGGAAGCAAAACTGATTTTTCATACTTGCCATGTTAGTGGCGTAATTGGCGCATTTATTATTAGGTTGGTGCAAAATTAATGGCCGATTGCATTTTGTGGCTGTAGGTGAGTCGGTATATGCAAATTATTTCTGAACTAAAACACCAACTTGACATATCATTTTAAAGCTGTACTTCTTCTGTTTAAGCTGATCTAAAATCTTGTTCAAGCGCCTTACGTTGTGAAAGATTTGATCTATTTTGCAAACGAGAGATAAGCATCATTTTTATTGCATGAGTCCATAATGTTACTGAAGCACCTCGAAATGTAATCAAACCATGGGAAGACGGAACTACTACGTACAACGCGCAGGTGGTTTGAAAAATCCCTTGGTAATGAGGATGGTCGCGGCCGTCCATCGAAAGTTCACGATAACCGAAGAGGTCAAGCTAGACTATTCTGCAGTCGTTCGCTACTTGAAACAAATTGGAAAGGTGAAAAAGCTCGGTAAGTGGGTGCCCAAGTTTGCGCCAAAAGAAGGCTATGGTGACTGTTTGGTGGCCTGCAACCGGACTCATTCATCACAGCTTCCTGAATCAGGGTGAAACCATTACTGCCCGGTCATACGTTCAATAAGTCGACGACATGCACCAGAAATTTCTACAATAAGAACTATTATTAGTCGATCGGGAAATCCCATCTTGCATCCCGACAACGCTCGGCAGCAGGTCCCGGAAGTTAAATGGTCTTGGCTACGTTTCGTGGGAGTTGCTTCAAAATCCACGACGATGCGAAAACTGCCTTCAACGAATTCGTCGCCTCCAGAAGTCCGGAATTCTACGCAACCGGAATAAATATGCTTGTGTCTCGCTGGCAAAAGTGTGTTGACTCTGCTGGATGTTACTTCGATTAATAGTGTTGTTTGAAACGAGTTATTGCTTTTTAAAGTAGTCACTACATATCGGCCATTAATTTTGCACCAACCCAATAAAAGCACTCATATGTTGAATGAGTTCTTTCACTGCAGGCGGAGATTTAAAGTGTAAGATCAGCATTACCAAAAGATCGTGCACTTATGAAATTGTTTTATCAGAACAATAGTTGTGCCTTTGCGAAAATTCAGAATTTTAAAGAACTTAAAGGAAAATGTCAAATGACTACAAATTTTCAGATTATTCTGATCACTAGGAGCTTTCTTAAACATAAACTTTAATATAAGACTCCCTGTTTACAAAAGTTTGGGCTAAGTGTGTTTTCTAAGAAAACAGTTATTTAGAGATTTTATTGTTATGGTACCTTTTTACTAACTATTGAATATATCAAAATTGACAATTGAATAATTGATCTTTTAATTTGTTTTTAAGTTACATCCAAATAATGCAAATTACACTGATCAAAAGTTTGAGGTAACAGGTAAATAATCATCAAGATATCAAAAGTAAAGGAAATTAAAATCTGACCGCTATTTGACTTTATAACTTGAAGACGATTTGTCATTGATGAAAATAACTTCTTGATGGTGTTTGGTGCTATTTTAACAACGGAGGCCTCAGTTGCATTGATTAGCTGCATAAGAGTTGAATACTGTTTGTCAGCATAAATATCCTGGCTCATAAGATGCCAAACGTTTTCTATAATGTTGAGGTCGGGACTCCTTGCCGGCCAGTCTAGTGTACGAACTTTGTTAGCGGAAAATCATTCAGTAAAAATTCGTGCTGTGTAGATAGATGCATTGTCTTGCTGCCATACCCATTGTTTTTGTCTGTAGTGTCTCTTGCAGAAAAGAATGGATGTGCTTTGAAGGTCTTCTAAGTATAGGTTGCCGTATATTTGCCCTCAATTACTTTTATCTTCAGGTGACCCGTGTTTGAAATGGCACCTAATGGCATCACATCTCCTCCTCCCATTTGATGCTTATTTCTGACCAGAGCAATTGGTTTTTGGCCTTGTTTTTTAACATTACTGCACATGTTATCAGGTCCATCCATGGAAAAATCGTTTTTCATCAGAAAATACCACCAACCCAAAATCAGTCTTCTCATGATGTGTTTCTGAGCAAATTGAAGTCTTGCTATTTTATTTTTTGGTGTTAATGGCAGTGATTTTTCAATAGCTTCCTAGTGAAAGTTCTCACGCCTTATGGTTCTGGTTGAAGCCTTCAAATCAAGATTTACTTCGATGCGCATACTGTTTACAATGTGGCCAGCTGCAATTTCTCTTCTCTCGTGGCGTTTTATGCTAGATTTTGTCCGTCTTGTAAGTGCAGATGGGTTTCCCATCTTCTTTCCTGTCTTCCTCTTTTCATTTTTAATTGCCCTGATTACTGTATTGTAGCCAACATCAGCAATTTCAGCTTCTCGCTTGAAGTTCTTGTGTTGAGCATACAATGCATGAATTTCCTTCGTTTCTCATCAGAAATCATCTTAAGACACTTCTTCACATTCCAAAAAATCAATGGACAAATATTCACGCACTTTACTGTAAAAAATATCAGTTATTTACCTGTTACCCCAAACTTTTGTCCAGTTCAGTTTGCATACTTTGCATGTAACTTAAGAACAAATTAAAAGATCAGTTTTTCAATTGTCAATTTTGATATATTCAATAGTAACTTAAAAGGTGCCATAACAATAAAATCTCTAAATAATTGTTTTCTTAGAAAACACACCTACCCCAAACTTTTGTCCACCAGTGTATAACAGGTGACTGCTTGAGTTTTTTGTTTATGTATCGAGCTCTCCATCATAGCAACATTGTTGGTAAGTCCACGAAAATATTCTGACATTGCCAGCAGTATTAATCGTATAGGTATGTAGATTTCCCCTTTGGTAACAGAGAAGTTTACTGCAACGTTTTCATTCTATTGAAAGGCGAAACAGTTTTAAAACCGGATTCCTAGGTTAAAGAATAGGGAGAGTCGAACTCTGTAATCGCGATGGCATTTTCCAAAAATTCTGTGTATGCATATGCTTCTTAAATTAAAGTTTCCTAACAACCTGAAGTAAGCGAAATGACTACTCCCAAAATATTGGTCTAGAGAGCTATCGATCTTATTCGGCTAAATGAACGAAAAAGTGAGGGAAGTATAGGTCAAAATGGCATCCACGAAAACATGAATCGTTTTTTTCCAAAATCATAAGCCGACAGTGTTTATGAATCACTTTGACACAACTAGGCTTATGCATGCTCACCGGTTCATTTTCAATGGCATTGCGCTTCATGAAGCCATCAAGAAGAGAACGTGGTGACATGATTAAGAGTTAATCTCTTTATAAGGAATTTATAATAACCATATTGAAAACTTTATTGATAATTAGTGAATAAATTCATTAGCCATATTTAATTCGCGCTCTTTGGCGTTTTGAGCCCCCCCCCCCCTTTCATAATTGAATTTTTAGTGTTTTCAAACGAGGACATCTGGCTTTAATTAGGTTTTATTCCATTCCATTTCACAGAGTAGATTATTCATGAGAGACGAAAGCTGAATTCATTAGGTGTAGCGATGATTCCCAGAAAAGATTTTTGGAACTGTCTGGAAATTTGGAGGAAACTCAAATATGTACATCGTTAAGTCTAAGAACTTTTGTCAAGAACTTGCCTTTATCTATATTTGATCTTTTATCCTTTTATGTTGATAAATTCGATCGTAAGTACCTTTTCGGTGGAAAATTGAATGTGGAGTAAAACAGACTTGAGATTAGTTTGCTGGCTATTCTCTAGTTTCTCTTGTGTGCAGAAGATAGATGACATCTTTTCACTTTGAGGCATCTGCCTTGAGTTGTTTAAAGAGCAGTCGTTTATGATATACTCATGTGTTAAGGTTTGTTTGTTAGAAATAGCTGAAGTGACACGAGCCTGATTTGGGAAAGCAACGAATAAAAAAATTTATTTTCTCTTGTATAATAAAATATATTATTATGGAAAGACGAAGGAAAGAGGTGAATTCAAACGGATCCTCAGAGCTTCTCGAGAACCCGGACATGACTGATGGAAAATGCGTTCTTTGATAGCGACAACACTTAAGTAGTTACCTGTTTACGGAGCCGCTATGTATCCTGCTTTTGTGGAATGTAACTGGAAGAAAATCTAGAACGTTTCTCGCGATTTTGACTAAAGATAAAATTGCTTATTGCCCAACTCTGAAATTGCGTATTGTCCCATCTACATTTTGGCATACCCAGTAGACTGTTTATCTTTTTGAGGATGCTTATTATGGCGATAGCAAACAAGTATAGGATGTCATCCATCTCCTTTAAAGCAACTCAGTTTTGTGCATCACCAAATATGAGAATATTATCATGATGGTTTAACAATAGGCGTTTCTCTGAATTCATGTTTGGCAGTGAAGCTAAGAAAAATGTATTCTTGTATTGAAAGCTAAATACGTGTTTGTGCGTCCTAATTCAGTGACAAACTGAGTACACTGTAAAGTTAAATCTTGTAGTGATTAATTTTAAGTAACTTTTTGGAGAAAATCGGTGTAACAAAGGGGACAACTGTCCTTTTTTTGTTGTGTATGATAATGAGACAATTTCAACTTTTGAAACTGAGTAAACCTATTAAAGTGGTGTGCAATACAAGATTTGGGAGTCGAACTTACAAGGGAACTATCCGAATATACATAGCGAACCTTGGAAGCGATGGTGTTGCGCGGTGGTGGAAGCGGAAGTTAAAAGAAAAAACATGGCGGTAAAGGGGAAGCTGTGTTATTAAGCACGAAACCTTAATTTTGCTGTACAATTAGTCGTGTCGAACGAATTATAAGATGAGGGAGGCATCCACAAATATTTATTTTATTTAAAATTAAAAAAAACACCGCGGTATATAACCCCCTCACCAACACATATTTGTATTCTTGGCTGCTTGCCCCATTAGATCACTCCACAGCCTTGCCCTCGTTTTACTCGCGAATACATGATGTCAGCCCCGGAAAATTTATTAAGATTACCGGATTAATTAATAATAAAATAAATTACGGAACTGATTATTAATTTCTTGTACTGGATGGCAATTAGTTAATTTTAATAATTATTTCTAAAATAAAAAATACGTTTGTTTAGAAAGTTCAAAATTCATTAAATTATCGTCTGCTGCTCCTTCGTATTTCCAATGATTTCGTGTGAAGAGGATTTGTTCGTATTGAGTTAAAGAAGTTCCGTCAGAAGTATTAATACACATATATGGCATAACAATGGAGTCTCTGTATGGCTATATACGCTGAAAGGTTTTTGCGGTTTATTTTGAAAGAAACAAAATTTGGCCATTTCTTATGTTGCAGGTATCAATGTTTAGCTTTAGGTGGAAAAATGTTTCAATTTGGTGTCTAGCTGTGAGATACAGGTTCAGATTGTTCCCTTGTTAGTGGACATAGTTGTGAAATGTCTCAATGCCATATTAGGATTGAACCCAGAAGGCATATCTGGGATGCTGGTTCTCACAATTCTGTATAAAGGTATAACATGTTTGTCTCATGAATGAAAAATGTGTTGTTGTTAGAAAACTTTGTTTGAAATCCATAATAATTTGAAATGGGTGTGATTAAATGCTGATTAAAGGTAACAGGTCAATAAGATTTTGTTAATGCTACAAAAAGAGACACAGCGTTTCTTTTTGTTGCTATTTGGAGATTTAACGATTACTAATGTGATAATTTTGTTAAGCTAGCCGTCCACGTCTTTTCTGTTTTATTTATCGAATAAAAGAAGCTTTGTTGCTGTAAAAAGTCTGTTACGTTTGTGTTAAGAAATAGATTGAATAAATTATTTCTTACGAATCCAAGATCTTTTGCGCTCCATTGGGAAGATAATCACTTCCCGTTGGACCTCACAACTTAATAAGTTGAAGCCTTTTCTTTAATTAAATTGCATTCGTTTTGCTTAGAGAGAACTGCTTTTGTATATGAAATTTAGTTTTTTCTCATGAAGAAGGCGAGGAATTTTATTTGACGGAGAAGGATTATTCTTTTTACCTCGCTCCCTCCTCCTCTTTTGGTGCTTTCTAACCCCACTTAGAGCATTGTGTCCAGCAGCGTGCTCTTGCGCGACCTCTGGTGAGTGAGTGAGAGTGAGAGAGAGAGAGAGAGAGAGAGAGAGAGAGAGAGAGAGAACGCACGTGCGTCAACGTGAGAGATACCTGACGTTCCAGGCGTTCCTCTCTTAACTACGGTTTCGCCCCGTGGCTCGTGCGACGTCCTAGCACCTTGTCGCCATTACGGCGCGACATAACATTCCACGCATGCGCTGGAGGGCAGGACCCCTATCGGCGACGAGAGGCGAGGGTGGACTTAGGCCTTTTCTCGCAAGGGATATGGGCGTGCTGGCTCCAAGGGAACTGCTTCTCAGAAACCATTGCCCTTAATTGGGTCATCAACAGTTCCCAGAAAGCTCTTGGTCTCTCCTTTCAAGTCGTAATGGTTCATTTTGGGTCCTCTACGTGCAACTTATCGATGTCACTGAGGTGCTCAGTAAAACGTTAATACCCTTCTCCGCTTTTGCAACAGATGCTTTGCATTATTAAAACCCCCCGCCAGGGCGAGCGACAACCACCACCACCACTACTACCACCGCCGCCGCGGCAACAAGCCCCATAGGTTACAAAGCGGGAGACAGTCGTAAACAAGCATACGGGCGGGAGCTTTCGGGTGGGGGTAGCAGGATTTATCAGAGGTTGTAGTCGAGAGGAGAAATGGACGGACCCACCGACGGACAGATGGATGGGCGAGTGGCCTGCGATGCTACCCCCACCTTAACGGTAATCTCGGCCAATGCCTGTGACGTTCGAACGGCTTTGGGGGTTTGTCGGTTTGTCGGTGCTTCGACATGCTGCTGACATATTGTCGCCTCCCGTAATCGCTTTTCTCTCTCTCTCTCTCTCTCTCTCTCTCTCTCTCTCTCTCTCTCTCT
>JAHWFO010075618.1:93868-111584 GCA_023313115.1 Rhysida immarginata | reverse complement strand
TGCCCGGATCCAAAACTCGTGACCCAGTGGAGACCGATTACATTACTTAACACGGACTACAAAATCTTCACTGGGGTGCTCCAGCAACGTCTTAAGCTTATCGCCGACGAGTTTTTTGATCCGGGCCAATCCTGCTCAATTCCAACGCGCAGGATGACGGACTATCTTATTACTATTCGGTGTGTTATGGAAGAAGCGCAAGTTCGTCAACAAACTCTTGCGGTGTTAAGTCTCGACCAGGAAAAGGCGTTTGACAAGGTGAATCACGAATTTTTATTCCAAGTGTTTCACCAGCTTCATCTTCGGGCTTTTGCTGTGATTATTTCTTCACTGTATGCATCGGCCACATCATGTGTGGTGGTTAATGGCTCCAAATAGAAGATGTATAGGAGAGGCGATAGAGGACACCCCTGCCTGACACCTTTCAAGAGTTCGAAGGTAGACGAAGTGGAGCCATTACTCCAGTTCTTGAACCGCCACCCGGAGGTTCGGGGATATGAGTTACCAGCTGCGTCCATCAACATCAGGACATTAGCTTACGCAGACGACGTTGTTTGCGTCTGATTCATATTCCCTGAGCATTTACAAAGAAACCTTCGATCTCTTCAGTACTTCGACGGGGAGTACCATCAACCTCGTCAAGTCGAAGGGAATTGCGATTGGGAAATGGACGATCGACAAGCTCAAGTCATTCCCAATAACATGGTGTGGTCAGATCACAGTGCTTGGATTTATTTTTTCTTTTCTACCGGACATGGACTCTATTCATTGGCAGCAAGTGGTGGATAAGTGTATTGCCCGCCTTGACAGGAATTTTGGCTTTTCTACGTCAATGCTTGTCAAGGTGCGGTTTGTGCAGACCCACATCCTCCCGTTATTGTCATCTAAGTGCCTATTCACTTTGCCACCAGCTAACATGCTCCACAAAGTTCGCAGTGCTATGGTTAATTGTGTGTGGGGGAGGTTTGCTCAGCGTCATCCTGTTCGGGCAGGGTTTCTCTTCACTCCCTTTGAAAGGGGAGGGTTAGGCCTGCCCGCGAACCGGCGATACCTCATTGCAGCAAGGCTTGCTGCAATGATTCGTGTTTTTCTCTTCCCCCCATCTTTGTGGGCGAACTTTGTGTTTATATATCTCCGTGTGTTCTTCAAAGTGAATAGGATACCGTTGCCACCCTTGCTGCCAATAACGATTAATATGCGTCACCCGAACATGTACCATCTGTTCCAAGGGGACTTAGTGACTATCTTACCAGCGTTGCGCAATGTAGACTACCAAGATTGGGGTCACTTGCGTCTATCTTGGTTCTTCCAGCAGTCTGACCAGGGCGAGTCCACCGACATCTTTCGCCTCTGCCCAGATTATCCGTGGTCAGCCTTCTTAAAGGCATTGAAATCTGTTGCCTTCGACGGAACCGTGTTTTCCATCCAATGGCGGTTGCTGCACCAAGGATTTTACTCCCTCCAACGTCTTCATCTATGGAGGGTGGTCAGATCTGCTGGTTGTCTACATTGTGGCATCATAGAGACAATCCAGCATTTATTCTTCGAGTGCTCGTTTGCTCAATCCATTTGGAATCGTCGGTGCCTTCATTACCATCTTCCAAGGTTTTCTTAATCTTTTGTATGATTCCTGATGGATGATTCCACCGGTGATCCACTAAATTCAGATCTAGCGATACCTATCATGTTTATAAATAAAGAGCTCTGGACAGCTAGAGTGGACAGAGCGAGGGGGATCCTTTCCACACCGTCATCTGTGTGGAAGAAAGGATCATCACATCTGCGGTCCTTCCTCCTCTTGGAATGGTATCGTCTAGGTCCATTAGTGTTCAAAAGGCGTTTCGCAACATCCAAACGCCTTTGTGAGGTCATCGGAGGGGACCATAATAACAATTATGCACACCTTTACACGTTCCCTCTAGACTTCTGATGACCTACCGGTGGAATAACGAGCCTCGAAACTGAGGCGTTTATTAAAGCGTCGAAGCCTATGACAGGCTTCACGATTGCAACGCTTTATGCATGTGCGCCTGAGCACCCTGCTTCATTATCATTTTAAGGGTGCTCGCTGGAGCAAACGTCATCTGCTCCAGCTCCAACAGCACGGACGAATGGACGAGCCAGTAAGGAGTCTAAACAAACTGGGTTTTTCCGTCAGTCTTCAGCATTGATATTTTCTAATGATTCCGACTTAGATGAATCCCAAGCACAAAGGAAGCTCGCACGAAATCGACCCCGACATGGCAATTCTACCGGGAACCGTGAGTGCGTCAGTGTAAGGGTAGAAACGAGGAATAAGAAAAGTGAAAAATTTCATCATGGCAGAAACGATCGGCGCCGTCGCTCTCTAAACAGGAAAAAGATAAGTGGACTTACTAATTTGTTTCACACAAAAATTTTTTTCAATTCCAATATTACGACCCAGGAAAGCGAGAAGCAAGTGAAACTCGTTAGCACCCGAGACGGCCGACCGACAAGGAATCAATACGGTCAGAATCGTGACGTTCATCATAATTACAAGATCCACGCCACGGAGCAGCCATTAAGAGGTGTGAGTACCGTCATAACCAAGCCCGATCAGGAATTCGACACGGGTGGCCCAGGCCCGTCATCAATCCGATCTGGACGGCATAGTTCATACATCGTCGGCGCAAGAATCCACGTTATCGTTCAAATTTAACGAGAGGATTCATCAGGATCCCGCAGCAGCCCAGGAACCTAAAAAGGAGGTTACCCGCCATTGCAGCATAAGCCCAGGAGGCGACGTAACTCAGACGGATTCAACAATCGAGCCAACCACGGGAGAAGCAGGCGACATAGGCACAGCAAGCGCGAGCCGCAAAGAGAGCTCTCAACGCGAGCCACGCTTGGCTGCCCCCAGCGCTTCTCAGGGTACAGTTACCAATATTGAAATAGAACTTAAGTGAATTTTTCCTGCATTTGAAAATAACTATTTAACTACTGCTTTTCTATTTAAGCTTTTCACACGTCGTGGTTTTCGTATTCCTCAATATCTCTTCCCATTGATAAGTATCTTTAATGTGAATATTGATATCACATATTTTTCTTCTAAATTTTTCAAGTGGTACAAGTTGGAACTCAGCACCCAAGAAGTTACGTATTGTCCGGATTTTCAGCAACACTGCAGCACAATTGGATGTGGACTACCTCGGGGTCAATACTTCCTACACTAGTACCTACTGCCACAAGAGGACGACTCGAGCTCAAGGATTTTGTCTCACCGGTTCTTCGGACAAAGTCTAAAGAAGATTTACAATAATTTATTTCAATTTATCATCTCAAAATAATGTATTTCCACTTGGAATATTTTAATTGATGATTTCATTAAAATTGTTCCTCGTTAATTTAATCGTTTCCATTCACTCCTCCTTTCTCTATCATGACACTTATTAACTATTATTACAAAGTTAATTATTTCAAAAGAAAGTCGTGATAAGTTGTCATTTTTAAAGTGCCAACCCTCTTTTTAACACATGAAAAATGGTTAGAAAAATTCAAAAAGAAAAAGAAATAAAAGAATTCGAAAAAATTTATTTCAAAATGCTCGCTATGGAATTTTGCTCCCGTTCCTCGACAGATTCCGCATTCTGTATTAATTTTGTTTTCTTTGCTTTAGGATTCACTTGGTCAATAGCCTTACGTTTTTTAGGTGGCGTTTTATAAACTACGAACTACTAACAAACTCTTTAAAAATGTATGAATAAAAGAAATTGTATACAGTACTTTGATTTCAACCAGATGTGTAGCAGTGTCAGCACATTTCAAAGCAAGAAACGCAAATGTTTTGCAGTCGCTGCTTCTACGCAGTTTCTCCAGTTTCGGTATAACACATATTTATTGTCTTATAGTTTCGGTTTCAGAAATATTGCAGAATAAGGTATGCTCGATCACTGCCTTCCGGGCTCTGGCTGACGTCATCGATGCTCCCGCCTTCGAGCCCCTTAGGCAATAATCGAGCATACCTTATACTCTATTTGCCTTGTATAGATCCTGTATATACAACGTGATTCAGAAAGATAGATCAAGAATGAAATACCATGTACAGTTTATAGCGGGGAACAAAATTTTTCCTATAAACATGAGTCCGGAAATGCATCCTTACAGAGATAATGCAACTTGTAAGAGGTAGGAATGACATTACAGTAGGTGTTCAAAATGCCGACCCTGAGCCTCGATACAGGTGTTCAGTCTGCGGACGAGATTCTCGCGAACTCTGGTGAAGATGTCCGGACTCTGGTGATGGGTCCGCTTCAGTAGCATTACCCTGTGCCTCGCCGTAGACGATATGCGTGTCCGCCAGTTCCACATTAGTCAAGCGATCCATTGTACGACAATGGAGTTACACGTTGCGTTTCCTCTCTTTTAAAGGAGAGAACACGAACAATTTACATATTTAGCTCCTAACTTGCATGGACCCTACCATTGCCGTCTGGGTAACGCATATCCATTCCTACCTCGTACAAGTTGCATTATCCTTGTAAGGATGCATTTCCGGACCCATGTTTATAGGAAAAATATTGTTCCTCGCTACAAACTGTACATGGTATTTCATTCTTGACCTACCTTCATGAATCACCGTGTATAAGAGATACGACAACTGGGTGGTCGAAAACGATTGGTAAGAGACTTACAGACGCCATTATGTGCTAACAGATGCCATGTGATGTCGTTACTTGCATGATGCTATACAGCCGTATTTAGTCATCGCCAGTTGTAATTTTCCGAATTATAAAACGTTTATGAAACTATAGGCATAATGCCTAATTGTGCTGCAGTAGGTGTTCAAACAGCGGGAAAAACGGTTTTCTTAGAGACGATGAGCAACGCAGAATTTGGAGCGAAGTTTGTATGAACTTAATGATAAACTTATAAACGTAAGCGTCCAACATCATTTATTAAGATACTCTTGTAGGCGTGGAGAGACGTTCCGTAGAGCTTAGGAAAATATAGCTACAACAAGGGGAGGAAAAATTCTAATAACTATTCTAAGAATACCAGGGAGAGGGGAGGGTAACCCAAATCTCACATAGCGATCAGAAATTGGGTGAGTTAGTAGGGGCTTACTGTGCCAAACCAATTCAATTTCGAATAGAATCCATTACTTTTACGCCAATTCATCCTTTTCTCCGGCACAAATTTCTTATGGCAAATCCCACGACGTGACATCGGGCATGAAGTGAACGTGCTCTGCAAGGGATCGGAGACTCTGCTTCTCTCGACTAGAGTTGAATTCTTCTATAAAGATAAATAAGTAAAAAAAATCAAAAGGCGTAATTTTTTGAACCAACGGCCCAAATACGGCGTCCAATACCAGAATTAATATGAACCAAAGCCTTTCTGCATCTTCAAAATTCATCTTCTGACGTCTTTGTGATGTTCGAATAATTCTTCCATCACATTTTCAGCCATTAAAGTTATTTTGTACTACAAGTTTTAACAAAGTATTATCATTTCAATTTTAAAATATTTTGCCCGGGGAACATTTTTTTATAATTTTGTTATATCAGTAATACTATTTTTTGTACTGTTTTAGATACTTGAAAACAGGATATTTTTGGTTAAAGCTGTTACAAAAGATAATTAATCTTTTATATTAATTTTCGCGCTGTTTCTCATTTAAGTTCTTCCTATTTATTTAATGTTTTGTGCTTTGGGCAGAATACAAAAGATTATAATTAAAAATAAAAATAATAAATGCGTACACATTTGCCCTTGCAATATATATATATATATATAAGGATCCTCTGGTTTTTGACATTCCATTAGTCTGATTAGACTAAATTGGTATATTTTTTTTTGATAAGGCCTTGCGGTAATGCATTAATTGTTATTGAGTCTTTAAAGGTTGTTCTCTGATTTACATAATTATGCTCTGAAGAGTGCCTTTCTATTGTTGCCGCGTGCTAGCCGTGTGCTTCTTGACTGTTGCTCCAAGAGTATAAATTCATCAACATTGGAAATATTTTCCACTACTTTGCTGCTCTGCCATGAGGCTACTATGAGGCCTTTCCATCTTCATTAGTACGTATTGTGAGTAGACTAGTGTTTACTGCGTTTGCCCCCCCCCCTGTTGTCTCCTGGGGAGGTCCTTTTTCTCCTTCACTTTAAAAACTTCAATGATATCAACCATGGAGCGCATGGTTGATATGATTGCCGATGGCCCCTTCACCGTCGGCATGTTTATGAAGGAGGTATACACCAAAACGGGTATACCTCCGGTTCGTCCGTCGGGTCACCCCACTGTTTCTGTCCTACAGAGGCTTTCTCCGGCAGAGTCGAAGATGCTGTGCAGGCAACAGAATATTGCAGACCGCATAGTGGCTGCGGACTTTATCAAGGTTGGGCAAACCACCGTCCACCTCAGTTACGCCGAACCCGGATATGTTCCAGTTCTTATCCGGGGCGCATTGCCTGCCACTGATGGCTGAAAAGTATCTCCGAGACTACATGTCCGATTACGGAGTGGTGCGAAGAATCTCGTACCCCCTGTACCCAGATTCTCCTCTTCAGATGACGGACGACATCTTAGTCTACGTGGAGCTGCATAAAGATATTCCTGAGTTCGTTGTAATGCACTCAGTCAAAGTCTCCGTGTCTTACAAGGGACAAAGGCAGTGCTGCTGGTATTGTAAAAAGACTTCCCACTTTCGGAAAGACTGTTCTCTCCTTCGGAAATGTGATTCCTGCCACAAGACCATGCACAAATTCCATCAGTGCCAGGAGAGGTCAGACGCTTTATCAGCAGCCCCAACGCCACCGCCTCGAGGAATGTCATCCCAGCAACCAGCAAAGATGAATTCACCGGCCTAGTCACCTGAGCCGAGCAGAGCAACAGCGCCTCGTCCTCCACCAAGGAAGTTGAAGACGACCCCATAATCGTCTCCTCCTCCTTCACCGAGGAAATCGAAGTCGGCCCCACCATCGTCGCCTCCTCCTTCACCGAGGAAATCGAAGTCGGGCCCACCATCGTCGCCTCTTCCTACGACTCCTGGGAAAGAGATGCCGCCTCCCCCTCCTCGGCATTGTGTGGATCGAGAGACTGTTCCTTCTCCTCCACCTTCGCCTGATGTTTCCCCGACGTTGAAGGACTGTCACTCTGCAGAAGTCATCTTAGACGATTCGTTGTGCTCCGAGTCGGTGTTTGATGTGGAGGAGTTTCCTGCTCTTCCTCCATCTGCTCTTTCATCGGCATCGCAGCCTCCGGATCGTCTGTGCGCCTACGCCAGGTAAAATTTCATCCTCTGCTGGGACCTCCAAGCCATCAACGTCTGCTCAGCGGGATCTTCTTGCGACGCCTAAAGGCCGTTTCACATTACCACCTTTGCGAACGAAAATCGGACGAAATAATATCGGACTGCATTATCGCAGCTGGATGTAGCTTTCACATAACATGCGAAACGACCGACTGTCGGTTGCCTGGTGCATACAGCTCGATTAGATATTTTTCGCATCGGACCGATTCCACCCTATGCGAGAGCCAATCAAAAATGACTGTATGCTTTTAAAGAAGTTAATATTCTTTGCCTGCGTAGCAGAATGCACCGCCTTGCAAACAATAAACGTTTGTTTCATAAAATTAATGATGATGATCGATAATCACGATACCCGACAGACATGGCAGACATGTTTGTTTTCTTTGCTCATTTATTTGCGCATGCCGACAGCGCTGTCAATGTGAAAGCAACCTGCGAATTTCGGACGCCTGATTCGTAGACCGCTGTCGTGTGCCAACGAGATTTCTGCCGTCCGAAATTCGGCCTATATTTTGTCGTCGGATTTTCGTTCGCAAAAATGGTAATGTGAAACAGCCTTAAGAGCCCTCGCAAGAAAAAGGCCCGACGTCATCGTAGCAAGAGGGACGGGATTCCTGTGTCCTCTTCATCTGAACGAGACAGCTGCGTAGACCGTCATCATCGCAGCCCCTCTTCCTCTTCGGGACGTGCTCGCTCCCCTAAACGGAAGACATCTGAGCCTCCTCCCTCGTCCGTGAGGCTCAAGTCTCCTTCAGATACAGGTCAGCCTCCGCCAGCTTAATTTCGCAGTGAAGGTCTTTTCCCTAAACGTTTGTTCCCTTGGCTCGTCCTTCAAGCAAAATCGGTTTTGTCATCATTTATTGCCCTGTACAGGCCAGATGTTCTTCTTTTTCAGGAGGTGAAGCTTGCTGCTTCTCAACAGCTTGCTAACCTCCCTGGCCTTCGAAGTCAATATCCATCTGTGCAGTTCTTCATCAACTCATCTTCCCACATGGGCAGGGGGTTGCCTCCATCATCTGCAACCCCTCCATTGTGGTGTCGAACTGCGTCTTTGACTGTGAGTGCAGGGTAATTTCTTTGGACCGTCTGCTATCTGGTCTCGAATTCCGATTGCTTAATGTGTACGTCCCGTGTTTATCAGCAGAGAAACTGACATTCTTTGAAGACCTTGACTTTTACCTGTGCTCGTCCTTGCCTGCAGTAGTTGCTGGGGACTTCAATTGCCATCCGGATGAGAACAACATCTTTTCGTCTGGATGTGCCTACCAGTTGTGCCAACGGAATGCACTTTTCGATCTGTGGGCGTCTTCTTCCCATTCCAACCAAAGTGGGTCTACTTTGCACCAAGGGCCCTCTGTGTCTTCGAGGTTGGACCCTTTTCTAGTAGACGCCACTTTTGCTGGTGCCCCTGGTTCCATGGAGGTCATTCCATGCTCGTTTTCTGACCACAGTGCCATCAAGTGGTCTTGGAACCCTCCATTCCCAGCCTCCTCTGCGGGATTTACTTCGAACAATTGGTTTCTGAACGTTTCTCTGCTTGACATCGATAAATACAAGGGAATGTTCGTTCGGTTTGTGGAAAGACATCTTCACAACCTACTTCCGTCGCTAGCTTCGTGGCTTTCTTTTAAATCTAAGCTCCGTCGTTTCTTTAGAAAGATTGTGTGTGATGCTGCTAGACGCAATCGGCGCCATCTCCTCATGCTCCAAGAAATCCTGTGCCTCCTCCGCTGTTCTATCCCGAAGGGGGAGTATGCTGATGACATCCGCCAGGTGAAGAGCGAGATCAACGCTCTAATGATCCGCAAGGCCGCCGGCGCAGTTTTCAGGGCCAAACTGTCCTGGGCATCTGACATCCGGAATATGTCGTTAGCTGTGTTCGCTGAGGAGAGGCGTCGCGCCAATAAGAAGAGGTGCCATCGTTTGGTGGTGGAGAATGGGACAGTGGAAACAGACGCTGACATCTTGTCGGCTTTCCACTCTCATTTTTCATCATTTTTTGGCCACCCAGTCTTTCCATCCGATGCCACGATGAAATGGATCGAGGCACTTAGACCTTTCACTGCTGACGCTGACCTGTCATTTACCCGTCCCTTTCCGAAGATGAAGTCAAGAAGTTTCTGTCGATGGATGGCCGTCATCAGTCCAGCCCTGGATTAGACGGCATCCCGTATTCGTTCGTTAATGCGACTTGGAAACTTCTTGGGCCTTTCCTGGTACGAGTTTTCAATTCCATTCTTAAGGACCCTTCCTCCATTACGTCGGACTTTACCGTGGGGAGAATCATCTTGCTCTCCAATTTACCGGATCCTGAACTTGTCACCCAGTGGAGGCCTATTACTCTACTTAACACAGACTATAAGGTCTTCACTGGTGTGCTCCAACAACGGCTCAAATGCTTCGCCGACGAGTTCTTCGATCCGGGACAATCCTGCTCTATTCCATCTCGCAGGATGTCCGAAAACCTCATTACCATCAAGTTTGTTATGGAGGAAGCGTGTGTGCGTCGTCAGACTCTCGCCGTGCTAAATCTTTGACCAGGAAAAGACCTTCGACAAGGTGAATCACGTGTTTCTTTTCCGAGTGTTTCACCATCTTCATCTTCGGAAATTTGCTACGATTATCTCAGCACTGTATGCTTCTGCCACATCATGCATGGCGATTAATGGCTCCAATTCGCCTTTCTTCGAACTGTCTAAAGGCGTCAGGCAGGGGTGTCCCATCTCTCCCCTCTTATATATGAGGCGTTGAGCGCAAAAGTGGCCCAAGTCGAAAAAAATATGTTCTGAGAAAATCGCAAAACAAAAATACGACATTTTGATGATAAATATTTCAAAGGCATATTGTAGTAGATAAAAAAAACCTTTTTATACTTACATATTTACACTGTAAAAAGCAATCTATCAGCAAGTTATTTCCACATGTTACTCTTTTTCAACATTATTGTTGGTTGGGCCACTATTGCGCTCAACGCCTCATATATTCTATTTGGAGCCATTATTACAATTTCTTAATCGCCACTCAGATGTCCGGGAGTAAGATTTACCAGCTGCTTCCATCAACACCCGTACGCTGCATATGCTGATTTAGTGTTATTTGCATCTGATGCGTATTCCCTGGGCATCTATAAAGAATCCTTCGATCTCTTTAGCACTTCGACGGGAAGTTCCATCAATCTCGTCAAGTCTAAAGGCATCGCTATTGGGAAGTGGACAGTGGACTATCTTCAATCCTTCCCAATAACGTGGTGTGAGCAAATTACAGTGCTAGGATACGTCTTCTCCTTTTTGCCCGATATGGACTCACGCCACTGGCAGCAAGTTATTGATAAGTGTTTGTCTCGCTATGGCAAGAACTGTCGTTTTACCACCTCGATGTTTGTCAAGGCGAGTTTCATCAAGATGCATATTTTGCCCCTACTAACGTCCAAATGCCTATTCGCCTTACCATCTTCTCAACTCTTGAGGAAAGTGCATGGTGCAGTTGTGGATTGTATTTGGGGATATGCGGCAGTCCATCACCCCGTCCGTGCGGAGTTGCTGTTTATCCCCTTTGATGGAGGAGGCCTGGGCCTGCCTAACATCCGGCGCTACCTCGTTGCAGCCAGAATGGCTGCTCTGATCCGGGTCTTCCTCCTTCCCCTCCCATCTGGGCCAATTTTCTGTTCCTGCACCTGCGTTTCTTCTTTAAGGTGAATGGGCTACCAGTTCCTACTTCGCTGCCAGTGACTGTCGGCCTACGGTCTCCTGGATTCTACAACCGTATCCAGCGAGATTTGGCGACCTTTATTCTCGACCTACGTCAGGTAGGCCCACAAGACTGGGGGAGCCTGCGTCTATCTTGGTTCTTCCAGCAGGCCGACCGGGGTGCGTCTTCTGACATCGTGCGCTGGCACCCCGAGTATCCATGGCCAGCCATCTTGAAGGCCATCAAGACCTCCGCCTTCGAGAGGACTGTGTGTAATTTTCAATGGCGTCTGCTGCACCATGGATTCTATACTCCCCAGCATTTACATCAGTGGGGAGTAGTCGGTTCTGCTGGTTGCCTGTTTTGTGGGTCTCCTGAATCCATCTATCATGTTTTCTTCGAGTGCCCGTTCGCTCGGTCCATCTGGGATTCTTTCATCGCACGTTGGTCTGACTGTCTTCTCCATCCAGTCAGTGCGATTTCTGATGGACTGCTCCACCGGTGCTGCTTATAGGCTGGGCCTCGCCGTTTCCATCGCCTTCATGAACAGAGAGCTTTGGCTGGCCCGTCAGCAACGATCTGCTGGCGCCCATTCGCCAGCCTCAGCCATCTGGAAGAGAGGCGCCTTCCATCTTAGGTCTTTTCTCCAGCTCGAGTGGCCACGGCTTGGCCCAGCTACGTTTCGGATACGTTATACATCATCTCAGCGTCTCTGTAAGGTCATCGAAGGGGATACGAATAACATCTCGTACCTTTTTTACCTTTCCCCTCGACTTCGATGACCCACCGGTGGGCGGACGGGCCTCTTTTTGAGGCGTTTACATAGGTGGGGCAACTCTTGAGGGCTGCCCGTGCTCCTACTGCATGTGCGCCTGGGCACCCTGCCTGTTTCACGGTCTAAGGGTGCCCCTCTGGAGCCATATCATCGGCTCCAGTTCCAACAGCAGGCCTTTCCATCTTCCTTAGCCACTACAGCGTTCACCTTTCAGTCTGATGTTTGTTTGTTGTTTCTATTAAGATAATTTCCTGATTTCACTTTCCTCTGTTTCCGGATATGTAAGCGTTTTTCCATTTCATCTTCCTCGTCCACTTCTGTCGAGATGGACATTCTTTTTTTATAAACTGTGATTCAGATTTGTTTGGTCATCCCAGACAATCTCTTCTCCGGAAGTAGTTTTCATCATACCAGTCATTCACTATGTAACTTGTAATATTTGCTGTCTGTAGTGAGCTAATTAAGCCCCCGAGGACTAAAAATTAATATTTAATTTGGACAGTTAACCTTTCTAAATTTTAAAATTTTTCTTATGTAAATTTTTCTTCTTATCTTCTTTTTTGAACTATAATGTAATTCCAAATTATCTTTCAACAACTTTTTGAGGGTTTTTTATTTTTTTGTTAATATTTGTCCCTCCTGCATCTAAGCAAATGGTTGAGTAGAGTAGTCAAACTTTTATTTTCATTTTTATATTTTTTTTTCTTTACAATTTTTCATTAATTTGCTGTCAAATATAATTTTGGCAACTGTAAGTGAATTGAACAATTCCTCTACTATTTGGTATTGCATTATGTACAGTTATCTGGATTTTGAGCTTATCCTAGCTTAATATAATGTTTTTGCTTCCTTTCAATTGTGATGGCCACACAATTACTTTCAACACTTCTTATTTGAATTTCAGATGCATTTTGCACAATTTTTCCTAACAATTTTGATGTTGCTACATTCAGCTCGAAATTTCATGTCTAATTCACATACAATTGTAATTTTTAAGCTTCATGGTAATGCTATCTTGCTTATATTTAACTTATGGGGATAATTAATTATAAACATTTTTCGTATGAATTATTTCTTTTTATGTCATTAAAGATCCATATTGAAATTTTCTGCTTATGTTTCTGACCTGCAAAGACACCTCAACTGCATACAACCTTATTTAGTCTAGCTTTATTATAATATTGCTTAAATTTTTTTTACATCTTAAAAACACAACGCAATGTTAAATCTAAATGATGTCTAGGTTTCAAATCCACTATACCTTATTTATTGCCATCTTCTCTTTAAATTTAATCTCGCTCATGTTGTGGGAATAGAATTTTTTTTTATTTAGTTAAACTTATGATTCTAGCACTTTAATCAAAAGAATTTAATTAATTTTAGTAGCTTACTGTTGGTGCTTTTGAATGTTAAATTTAAAACCAATGTTTCAAAAGGATAAGGATTAACTTTTAGAATGATATAGATATTACTCCTGGTACGATTAAAAGCCAGGTTTGAACTAATTCAAGAGCAAAGTTCTTTGTTAAAACGTTACATTTTCATAGATCCGAGGTCTCTGTTTTTCTAACGTTCCATCCAACGTCTGATAGGTAATATTTTCTTCTATTAACGAGTCATTAAGCTCTCATTAGAGAAGAATTAGATTATCTTCGTTTTTAACAACGTAAGCGAAGCTCGTTTGGAACAAATTAATTCGCTTTAAAACTTTTGCAGAATATTAGAGGAGGAAGGCGGGTGGTAACGACGAGGCCTTTTCTTTTGGTGCTTAACTCGTCTCCGTCTTCTCCACGTCGCTCGATGGCTGCCGTCGTTCTAATCCAAAACTTTTTTTTATATTTTATATTTTCTCCGTAACGACGAGAAACTCGTAAAAGAAACTCATTGTTGCTCTCATTGTTTGAGTCGTTCATTGTTTTCTTCATTCGCATCACTAAGGTCTATTCACAAGCAACGTCATCGAATAACGTCTTTATAATTAATTGCGTTGATCAGTCATCAGAGTTTGGCCAAATGAAACGAAGAGGAGCGGGGGAGGAAAGTGGAGCGGAGCAAAAAAAACTCGTAAAGTCAAACAGGGCGTTACAATGTAACAATGTATGACGGTTTCCGTGCAGAGACTTTCTCTTTAGGAGGTGTTGGGGTAACCAGCTAGTATTTTATAAGCAAGTTTCGATTATGGTTTCAATTTCAATTTCGTTTCGATCATCTTTCAGTTACGTATTTTTGATTTATGCTTGAGGAAAGTGATTCCTGATGCTTTTTCGTGTCTAGTTATACGCGGAACTGGTTTTGAATTAATTATTCCTTGGGCCCAAAATCGTCAAAAGCAAAGCAACCAGGCAGCTAACAATAGAGCTGATTTCTGGTGACGTCAGTTCCTGGCCTGTTGCCTAGCGATTCCAAACTTAGGTTTAACTACGGTCTATAGATATTCATGGTCATCGAGCTTCGGCCACTTTCCATTGTTACGAGAAGCTAAGGAAAACAGATCGCGCCAAGTGCCGCATAGATCGTACCAGGGCCGACCGTGACCTGCGATAGAGGTTTTTCATTGAAACAGAAAATGAAAGTAAAGTTTCTGTCTGTCGATAGGACGGCGATGCAGGCGTTTTGGGGCCGATTGTACATGCAGCGCCACTTTTCAATATAGTTCCCGCCCTATTGGGAGCTAGAAACTTTAGCTTCATTTTAACAATGGAGCTCGATGACCATGAATATCTATAGACCGTGGTTTAACTTCTCTATGCTTTTCTATGGCCTTACACCACATTGTTAAACCTAATGTTTGGAATCGCTAGGCAACTGGCCAGGAAGTGACATACTAATCAGCTCTATTCCACGGCTCACTCCTGCCCAGAACTGTCATGGCTTTACTTTGGTGGCGATCACGGTCTATAGATATACATGGTCATCGAGCTCCATTGTTGAAATGAAGCTACAGTATCTAGTTCCCAATAGGGGGGGAACTGTATTGAAATGTGGCGCTGTATGTACAATCGGCCCAACTGCGCCTGCAGCACCACCCTGTAGGCAGATAGAAACTTTACTTTCATTTTCAGTTTCAATGAAAAAACCTTATCCCAGGTCACGCTCGACCCTGCTGCGATCTATGCGGCACCTGGCGCGGTCTGTTTTCCTTAGCTTCTCGAAACAATGGAAAATGGCGGATGACCATGTGGCGATGTATATCTATAGACCGTGGTGGCGATGTTAACAAACAATAGGATTCGGAATATACCTTTAATAATATACATCATTGATAATTCTATATTCAGGATCTCTACCCTTCAGCAAATATAGCAGATCAACAATGGAGTTCGCATGTGTGCACAGATCAGAGGATTAAAAGATCATGATGCACCCGAATAAACGAAATCTTTGGTCAAAAGCGAATAGTCGTGCGATGGAGGCGCCATCCGAAGGCAAAAACTATCAGTGGGCAAACAAACAAACAAACAAACAACAAACAGAAAATAAATTTTATATGTAAGATTATATGCTGTCGTCCATAGATGATTTTTTTGTCTTTGTAAATTATTTTTTGTCTTTACTTGCTACAGAATATAAATGTAAGATATGAATTCTCAATTTCCATTTTTACCAATTTTGCCGTAAATTGGTTAACAAAATTTCCCAATTATCATTTTATGAAGCGCCCCTGAAGCGAGAGGATAGGCTACCCAGCAGTACTGTCCTGTATATTTTTGCAACACCTTGTACAAAAGTGTACACTTGTGTAAATGTATGTATAGACGTATGTGAACTTGTGTGAATAAGTGTATACATGTGTGTAAACTTGCGTAAATTGTGTATAAATTTGTGTTTATATATTCATAAATGTGTGTAAACTTTTTTAACTAAGCTGTAAAGATGTGTACATGAGCGTAAACACGTGTAAATGTGTATTGTAAATATGTGTGTAGGCATGTATAAACATCAGCCTTGGTGGCTCAGTGGTTGCGTCTTCGGGCATCAGAGGCGATCACGCAACCACTGAGCCACCGAGGATTTTTGCTGCGGTCAAAACCTTGATGTGAGTGTTGCGCGCCTGCACACCTTCCAAACATAGGGTTGTTCCATAAAATCAAATATTCCCTAAAGTACTTGTCTGGCCAGACGACGTGGGCTTATATCCCACGGATAAAATTGGAACCAGTTGGAAGGGAGCAGCACCCTTTGTTTACTCTACAACGCTAAGGACAGCGTCATGTGAACACTTTAGTAAGTGTAAAACTGGAAGGGGCCACGATAACCTCAAAAGTGGCTAGATACGGACAAAGACTTTGAAATTTATCGAGAAAATTAGAAAGCAGGAGTAAAGAGTTAAGAAGCGACCACCGGCTGACTAGAAGAGCATTGAGCAGTAAGTGATTAAGTTCAGAGCGCAAACCGAAACAGCTCAAGGATCAATCGAAAATAAAAACGATTCGGAAGAATAACATTCAATAACCCGACTTAGGAATAAAATTAAATTAACCCTCAATAAAAGGAACTAGTATTTTAATTCGTGAAAAAAGGGACCGCTACAACCCTCCCTCAGTTAATGGGAAAAAAAAATTATTTAACTCCATCATTAAAAAAAATTTTTTTTTTTTGTTCTACATCGATCGCCGAAAAAATTGAGTTGGAGTACCAGGTAAGTCAAGAGACTATTCAAAGAGAGCAGACAATGTTGTGAATTTAATGAAATTAGTGTTTAGTGATTCAGAAACTGAACTTCTATCCAAAGGTTTAAAATTTGCCATAAAAAACAAACACAATGATATCCAACATTTAATCGGATGTATAGAAGGAGGAATTAAGTACCTACCTGACTCCCAGAAAAAATCGATCAGAGAATAATGTACCAAAGTTCTAGCCCACAATTGGGAAATTACGAACCATTAGACACAGAGGTTAGATTTCACAAAGTTGTTCGTAGTCTTAAAAAGAAAGATTGTTTTTATTTCAAAAGTGACAAAGGGAACAGCACTGTCATTATTAGCAAGGAAGATTATTTTGATAGAGTAGATAAGTTAATTTCAGAAGGACCATTCGAAGTACTTAATACTAAAAATCCATTATCTGATCTGAAAAATGAAGTCAAAGACTCAATCAAAAATTGCCCTAATTTTATCCCCCCAAAACACAAGGGTTCACTCATCATAAGAAACCCAACCTTACCCAGGCTATATGGTAATAAGCCTGGCAATACCTAAAATACATAAGCCTGGCAATAAAATGCGACCAATAGTATCGGATACGCCTACTTATCTTCTGTCCAAATATCTAGCCAATTTTCTAAAAGACCTAAAATTTTCGACCTTCGATATTCTATTAAAACAATAGTATCGACTTGGTTAATAAGATTAAGAATTTGGTTATAAATGAAGGTAAAATTTTAGTATCCTTCGATATTATCTCTTTATTTCCTAGTATATCAATTCCTACCACGATTAATTACTTATCCGAGGTTTTAAAAAAGAACAAAGTCCCATCTAAGGTATCGGAGGAAGTCTTAATAACTAAATTGTGTGTCAACAACAACATATTCAAATATAAGGACAAGGTGTATAAAATGACAGGAGGCACACCTATGGGTTCATGGCTTAGTCATTTTGTCTGAAATTTTCCTAAAAATCTTTGAATACATTTTAAAATCGTCCGGGTTTTATTTCCTTAACACACGGTATAGATTGTCGACGATATTTTTACAATTTTTGACACCAAAAAATGTGGAGTTGAGGACTTCGTCCAAAACATTAACAACTCCTTTCCTACTGTACAATTTACTTATCAGTTGGAAAACAATTTTAAACTTCCTTTCCTTGACGTTAAGATTTGTAGAAACCAAAATTTTTAGAGGGAGGCCATGGCCTGGTGGGCTTTCACTGAACACTAACTTCAGAGAAGTTAAGCAACATCAGGCACGGCTCGTCACTGGATGGGTGACCATCAGTGAGACACGATCTTCACGATCTTCACCCCCCCCCCCGGC
>JAHWFO010075618.1:0-35052 GCA_023313115.1 Rhysida immarginata | reverse complement strand
CCGGAAGATAAAGGCCTCAACATCAACGACCTACCAGGTATGTATAAGCAATTAGGACGTATCTTTCATCTGTTTTCTAATCTAGGCAAAAGTTACCCACAGTTGAGTGGGCTCCTTACGACCAACTAATTTTATTATGGCTGCACAACGTTATTCTGTAATCAACAAAGGTGAACTTCGGTGCGTGATATGGAACGCTAGGGGCATTCCCCGAAAGCGTATCTAGTTTCACAATTTTCTGTTAAATCAAGAAATCGACGTTGCTTTTCTGTGTGAAACTCATCTCAAACCAAGCCAAGACTTCAAGCTACCTGGCGATTGTGTGTACCGTAAGGATCGAATGGCTTCAAATGCTGCAAGATCTGCTTCTGGGGGCGCTGCGATCATCATTAAGAAAGGAATAAAACACCAAGAATTAGTGTCCAAGTCTTATGCAGGTATGGAATCGGCCTCCATCATTATCAAAGAGTCTCCTGTGGTGAAGTGAAGTTCGTGGTGCTCTACAATTCACCAAAACATTATCCTGACATTAGTGAGCTTGATGAACTCTTCAGTGGTGACACTCCAGTCGTCCTAGCTGGTGACCTAAATGCCAAACACCCAAGCTGGAACTCCAGAACGCAGAATTACAACGGCATGATTCTCTATAGGTACATACAAGGTAGAGATGATATCATCGCTGCTGGACTGTGGAGGACACTTACTACTGTGACCACTCCCTTAACCCGGCGTCACTCGCGCCAAATTTTATAACAGCACTACCCGCGCTGCGGTGTTTACACCGCACTTTTTAAAAGCGATTTTATTTGATAAAAAAGAACTCAGTGAGATAAAATAACAAAATGATTTTTATTATACTTTTATAAATTTATGCCAAAATCGTAGCTTTTTTTTAATTTTTGCATTCTAATTTGTTAAGTTTAACTTTTTTAATTTTTAATTTTAACATTTTTTATTGGTGCTAGCTGTTGCCAATAAGTTGTACTTGGAATACATGGAAGTCATCACAAGGTAGTGCCACTGTATGATGAGCTAAATCAAAAAAGTCAAAAAGTGCGGTGTAAACACCGCTCGCGCGAGTGACGCCGGGCTAGTAAAGAGGTTTTCGACATCTCGCTCTTGAAGGGTTTCTTCAAACCGTACAATATCTTCACGATTGATGACCTTTCTTCTGACCACAAGCCTGTGGCGTTGAACTTTGACAATGTCGACATAAATTTCCGAGAGGTACTGATACATCATCAAGACTGGAAGCTCTACAAAGATATTCTTAAGGAATATGGCTGTCATCCCGACGTTGCTTACGGTGCAGAGGACATCAATCAACGTGTTGAAGACATCACCAGATGTATTAACTGTGCCATAGAAGCTAGTAAGTATCCATCAGAGAATAAACCTCCTCATCGAATCCAACGCCTAATTTCTGAAAGAAACAGGACCCGTAGACTATGGCAACGCTAACGTGAACCTTGGCTCAAAACCAAGTATAACAGGCTAGTGCGAAGAGTCCAAAAGGATATAAAAGAGCTTCGCGACGCTAGATGGAATAAAAAACTCAAAAGCCTGTCGGCTCGCGACAATTCCATTTGGAGTATGGTCAGAGCTTTACAGAAGAGGAAGAATGATACGCTTCCTCCATTACGTACTCCACAAGGTGACTATGTGCAAACTGATCTGGACAAGGCCCAAGTCATTGCAGATTCACTGGAAATGCAGTTTGTTACTCCTAACAACGATAATCCTGAGAGGCAAATCATGTCTCAGCGTGTGGAAGAAGGTATTGTCAACTTTGATGAAGTTCCGCAGCATTTAACGAAGTACAACATCGAGGCTGGAGAGATCGCCAACATCATAAGTAAACTGAAAAAGAAGAAGGCTCCAGGAAAAGACAAGGTGAGTAATGACGCTCTTATGAATCTCCCAAAGAACTTTCTTGACTTTCTCACCAATATCATCAGCGACTGCTGGAAATTTTCTTACTTTCTTGTGGCTTGGAAGAAATCTATTGCGTTGAGTATCCCCAAGCAGGGGCAAAATCCTGCAATTCCCGCGAGCTACCGACCTATTAGCTTGCTACCCTCGATGTCCAAGGTGTTGGAGAGAATGATCCTCGTCAGATTCCAAGATCACTGTCTAACAAATGACCTTCTTCGGGAAGAGCAGTTTGGCTTTCGTGCTGCCCACTCTTGTCCGATGCTGATATGGAGGCTCGTTGAAGACCTGAGCACCCCCCCCCCCCTGAAGCTATCCAGGTACTGTGGGGTGGTATTTCTCGATGTCAGTAAAGCTTTTGATCAGAGACGGGTTCCCTGCCGATTTGATTTTGATGGTGAAATCCTTTCTTGACGGCAGATCCTATCAAGCCAAAGTTGGAGGAAATCGTTCCACACCCCGTGTTGTAAAAGCCGGTGTCCCTCAGGGTTCTGTCCTCGGCCTGTGCTATTTAATTACTTTGTACATGATTTCCCGAAATATGATAATTGTAATCTGTATTTTTATGCGGATGATACTGCCATTATGACATGAGCACACGAGCCGGCTCACGTTATCACTCGGCTGCAGTGCGCCTTGAAGCAGTTCGAAGACTGGTTTAACTGCTGGAAGTTGAACCTTAACGTCGGAAAGTGCAAGGCTTTGTACCTTAACAGGAAGCTCAAGCATCCCCCAGATTCTCTTGTCCTGTTCAATAAGAAACTGGACTGGGTGGACAACTACATGTATCTGGGAGTTATCATTGACTCAAGACTCTCATGGAACCAGCATATGTCCTATGCTCTGAACAAAGCGAAGAGGGCTAAGTACAGTATCATAGCTCTAACGGGTCGCGACAGCGCCCTCAGCATTGACAACAACCTACTTCTGTACAAATCGATTATCCGGACCATACTCCTCTATGGCATGCCTGTGTGGGCGACTATCTGTAAAACCAGATGGAGTGAACTACAGTCATTCCAGAATGTTACACTGAGGACCATTGCCCAGCTGGACAGAAGGACGGTGAAAAACATGGCCCATATCGGAAAGTTTATACAGGATCTCCTTTTGATTATGATACAGAAGATGAAGGCTCACGACAATAAGCTTGTGAAAGGGATACTGGAGAACTCAATGAATATGAACTGGCATACGAAGTATCGTAAACCGAGGTACTTTCTTGACATCAATTTTGAAGATATTAGCAACGTCTCTTTCCCGGACTACTGGAAGATGTGATATTCTTCTTTCTCCTTGTGTTTTTTTTTTCGTTTGTATTTTGTTTCTGACAATCGTCAATCTTATTTTCTTTTTTGTATAATATGGAAGACCGCTTGGGTTGGTTAGGCTTCTTGACTACCTCAGTGTATTTCATTTGGAGTTTATTCTGGTTGGATGAGCTTTGTGAAAGCGCTGCTTTCGTCCCATCCTAACAAATGTACACTTCACTGTTCGATTGTCGATTGTCACATTAGATTTGGGAGGAGTAGGTACTCCTGCCAAATGCAAATATGGCGGCTTGCTGTCGACGCAAAAAACTCTCTTAACAAGTCTCTATATGGTGGCATTATCTTCTTAGACATTTGTAAGGCCTTCGATCAAGTTTGGCATGACGGTGTCATTTATAAAATGATAAAATTTGGATTTCCAGATGACCTTATCATGCTGGTCCGCTCATTCCTCTCAGACAGGTCTTTTCGAGCTAAAATTGGTGACTCCATTTCCCAATCATGTGTGGTTAAAGCCGGTGTCCCACAGGGGTCAGTTCGGGGCGTGGTTAAAGCCGCTGATGATGCGGCCATCTTAACCTTTGCCCGTATTCCTGCCCATGTCATGTCTCGCTTGCAGAAAGCGCTGCATCTTTACGAAAAATGGTTCAATAGATGGAGGCTGAAGTTAAATGTTGGCAAGTGCAAGGCTATGTTCTTCACAAACAAACGCAGGAACCCCCCAGGTTTGCTCACCCTGTACGGAAATAAGCTCGACTGGGTCAAAGAGTATAAATACCTTGGTGTGGTGATCGATTCGTGATTCACCTGGAATCAACATTTCCTACGCGCTGAATAAGGCAAAGAGGGCCAAATTCAGTATGATCGCGTTGCTTGGTCGTAACAGTGCTCTTGACATTGATAACAAGCTGCTCATCTACAAAATGATCATCCGCATGATCTTGCTTCATGGTATGCCAGCTTGGGCTTCTGTGTGCAAAACAAGGTGGAAGGAGCTGTAGACATTCCAAAATATTACTCTGAGAGCAATTGTGAAACTTGATCTAGAGTAGCCAACAATAATGTCGTCCATGAGGATCTAGGGATGACGCATATTGGCAAGTTTGTACAGGATAGGATAACGACTATGCTCCCGAAGATGCTTAATCACAGGAATCAGTTGGTGTCTGAAATTCACAACCCTTCTGACTACAGGAAACGCTTAAAACATCGCTTGCCCAGCCATGTCCTGGAAGTTAACTTGACGATGCCAGGAATATTATCTTCCCTGATTTTTGGATAGCCTAGTTCGCCTCTGGCTCCCCCCCCCTTTCCATGACAATCTTCAATCAATCTTTTTATCCCCAGAATGAGGGGAATATTCTTCAATCATCTTGATGAGGACCTTCGGGGTTTTTTCAGGCTTCTCACCTATCTCAGTTTAATTCCCCTGGTCTATACATGTGGCGAGTGAGTTTGGGAGCTCTGCTTCAGTACCACTTGCATTGTTTCTTCCACTCCACTGCTCGATTGTCGATTGTCACACATTACATTTACGTTACTTCTGTACAAGTCCATTATTCGGACAATACATGCCTGCGTGGGCGACTATCTGTAGAAGCAGATGGAGTGAGCTACAGTCATTCCAGAATGTTACCCTGAGGACCATTGCCCAGCTTGACAGAAGGACTGTGAAAAATCAATCCATCCACTCGGATTTAGACATGGTCCATGTCGGAAAGTTTATACAGGATCTCCTTTTGATTATGGTGCAGAAGATGAAGATTCATGACAATGACCTAGTGACTGGAATACTGAAGAACTTAATGGATATGAAGTGCCATATGAAGTATCGAAAACTAAGGCACATTCTTGACATCAACTTTGAAGACATCAGCAACATCTCTTTCCCGGACTACTGGAAGATGTGATAATCTTCTTTCTCCTTGTGTTTTTTATTTCGTTTGTATTTCGTTTCTGACAATCGTCAATCTTATTTTCTTTTTTGTATAATATGGAAGACCGCTTGGGTTGGTTAGGCTTCTTGACTACCTCAGTGTATTTTGTTTGTAATTTATTCTGGTTCGATGAGCTTTGTGAAAGCGCTGCTTTCGTCCCGTCTGAAAAAATGTACACTTCACTGTTCGATTGTCGATTGTCACATTAGATTTACACAGGGTCCAAACGAACTAGCTCTTCAAGGTATCACCTCTACTCTCTTTTCAGGTTTCATTTCATTACTATCATTACGAGGGCGATATTCACCTTCTGTTACGTCTTATGTGCTGGTCCCTGGCGTTGGAATTAATATTCCCGTAAACCAGTACATCAAGACGCTCATTATCCTTCTGGGTCTCTGGCGTTGGGATTAATTTCCTCGCAAACCTAACTAAGGACATTTTCTCATATCATCTATTATTATTCTAATCATTCACGAGCGGGTCCCTGGTGTAGAATTAAGTTTCTCGCTAACCTGACTTGTTCTTTTTTCTTAAAGCTAGGTGGTCCTTTTTAGGACGGCTTCTTTAGCACACACCTAGCTGCGAGGTTTTCCCCCCCCCCCCCCCCCCCAGTTCTATGCAATTATTTATTTCTACGAAACTGGGATGCTGATATTTCAAGGCCGTCCAACTCAGAACTCGTTTTTTCTAGTTATAAATCATACTGTCACATGACTTTCCCTCAACGAGATAAAAAAAAAATTTCGCCTAGCAATTACTGAGAAATTCAATCTGTTCAAAAACGATTCATTCAGTTCTTATCCTCTCGATTTGAGCTTAAATACATAACCCCTTCCCGTGAGCAGGATCCATTACTATTAAGACTTCCATCATTACAGAGTAGACGAAGGATTCAAGATGCTCTCTTTGTCTATAAATTGATAAATGGGTATATTGATTCCCCCGAACTTCTGAGCAGAGTTAATTTCAAAATTCCTAATTTCGCCCGTAGTAAAGTTACTTTTTACATTCCCTTCTGCGCCACAAACTATGAAACAATGTGTGCAATTATTCGTATCCAAGTTACTGGTAATACTATTCCTAAGAATCTGGATCCTTTTAATTGTAATTTTTATCGTTTCAAGAGTGTTTTACATAAAACTTGGAATTTTTAACTATATGTAGAATTTGCTGATTGCTTTCTTTTTTACTTTTAATTATTGTATTTTGATTTTTTCCCCTCTTATTGTTTATAATGTATTTTATGGGTAAATCCCGTTGGAAACTTGAATAAATAAATAAATAAATAAATAAATGAAATATTGTTGCCGACCACGTTCATCCTTTCATGGCTACTGTGTTTCCCTCATCGGAAGGATACTTCCAGCAGGACAATGCTCCGTGTCACAAGGCTCGTATCGTCATGGAATATTTCCAGGAGCACGATAATGAATTCAACTTACAAGGTGAGTATAAAAATTATCTGGAAAAGTTTCGGAAAAACAGATTTATTTCAGATATTGCTACAAAACCTACAAAATCTTAAAATTCTTCAAAGTACATCCCTTGTGCGTCGACACACTTTTGCCAGTAGGCTCCCTGTAGGCGGATTCCGGAAGATCCTTAAGGATACGCATGCAAGGTTCTTTGACGGCACTTAGGGTCCCATGGTGGTGTCCTTTGAGAGAGGATTTCACTTTTGGGATTAGGGAAAAGTCTGCTGGGGCCAAATCGGGACTGTAAGGGGGTTGGGGAATCGTCGCGACGCCTTTTAGCGTTAGGTAGTCGGTCACCTTGGAGCACGTGTGGTTGGGTGCATTGTCGTGATGCAATTTCCAATTTCTGGCGATGGCTGGCCTCACCCGGTTGGCCCTTCTCTGCTGAGGTGGCACTTCACGTACACGCTACACGTTGTCGTCGATTCTTCACGTCCAGCGAGGGGCTCATCCTCCACACTCTCTCGGCCATCTTTGAAGAGTTTGTGCCACCTAAAAACTGCAGTTTGTGACATGCTTTTATTCTTGAACACTTGGCGAATCATACCTAACATCTCCGAACCCGATTTCCCCAGTCCAACACAAAATTGATGGCGTACCGCTGTTCAATTGTTCGCTGCATTTTGAGCTTGCACCGAGTCACTCGACAGGGGTCCACTAAAACTTCGATCTAGCCTGAACAAATGCTCGTAGGCGACTGACGCTTAGCGCGTTTTGAAGGTCAAACCCCACACCACCGAGTACGCTTGGTGCTAGCGCGTTGCGGACTACAGTCGCATCAGGAAAAACTTGTTTCCGATACTTTTTATACAAACCCTGTACTCCGCTGGCCACCACAGTCCTCGGATTTGAACATAATCGAATATCGTTGGGATGAGCTGGAACGGGTTTTTCGAGACATGGCTCCATCACCATCCAATAAGCATCAACTGGGAGCAGCTGTTGCATCTGCATGGACAAACATCACGGAGCAATGCTTCCAGCGGCTAATTGAAACCATGCCAAGGCGAATTCGTGTTGTTTTAGCTGCTAGGGATGGTGCAAAACGGTATTAGCGGGTGTTCCTAATAAACTGGCCACTTAGTGTATATATACCTGAATCAACGCGCTCCAATAATCTTCTTGTGTTGCCAAGTGTTTTGTCATTATTATTAATATAAATATATATTAAAAGTTATTAAACTAATATCAGTATAGACACTATAATGCCATTTAAATCTTAGTAAGGAAATATTAATTTTCAAGAACTCCCTTGATTTTTAAATCTTTATTCAAAGTGAACACGCTATCAGAAAAATAATTTTTATTTTTAAAAATTAGTTAAGGCATCGTTATCCAACGATATAAGGGTTTTAGCATCAAAATGTTACGAGCAGTAGTGGCTCGTGTCTATAATAAGTGGAGGAGCACAAATACAAAATTTCAGGTTCTTAGTTTTCGTGCAAAAGTTATAGCTTGATTTGTATTTAGAGCCTGGCAGCCCCTGCCGAGGCCTCAGAGGACTATACGTATCAGTTTTAGTGTGTAACAGCTAAAATTTTAAGCAACACATTATAAGTGTAAAACATTTCAGGTTGCTGGACTTCTGGTTTAAAATTTATAGCTTGATTTGAGATTGAGGCCGCCTGACCCCTGCCAAGAGACTTATATAATTTTTAATATATTTTAGCTAATTTTTAAATATCACACTATGATTAAAGAAAATTTCAGGTCCCTAGGCCTTTCCGTTCAAATGTTATAGCTTCAATTGTATTTGAGGCCGCCAAGGACCCCGAGGCTTATACAAGTCTTCTTGTATATTGACTATAATTTTTAGGTAACGCACTGTAAAAATACAAAACTTCAAGTTCTTAGGCCTTTTTATTATTCAAATGATAGAACTTGATTTGTGATTTGGGCTTCAGGGCCCCTGTCGAGACCTAAGAGGCTTAAATCAGTTTTTAGTGTATATTAGCTAAATTTTTTAGTAAACTACTATAAACATACAATTTCGTTTAAAAGTTGTAGCTTTGCTTGTGTTTGGGGCCTCTGGGGATCTGCTGGGGTCTATATTACTTTTTGTATATTTATTTATTATTTATATTTATATCTATATTATATTGAATGTGATTTGTATTTTAAACCAAAATCTCACGAGCAAAATTGCTCATTCACTTTTGGTAGATTGTGTAAATTTTATAAACTGATAAATTATTTTTGTAAATTTTGTATATAAATAAAAAATAAAAATAAATAAAATAAATTTGCAATAATATTTTAGTACCACACTATGAATATACAAAATTTCAGGTTCCTAGTCCTTTCCGTTCAAATGTTATAGCTTCAATTGTATTTGAGGCCTCGGGACCTCCGGCGGGGCCCTAGAGGCTTATATCACTTTTCTTGTCTATTGGTTTTATTTTTTTAGAACCGCACTACAAATTTACGAAATTTCAGGATTTTAGGCCTCTTTGTTCAAAAGATAAAAAAATGAACCATGAAATTCACACAAGTGGCCCTTGATAGGCGCCCCGGGACACACTAGAGGATTCGCTATATTTTTCGCACCGTCCTGTATATAGGGCCTACGTGTGTACAAAATTTCAAACCTCTAGGTCTCTTTGTTCAAAAGTTCTGGCGTGTGACTTATATATTACAGAGTACATACATACTTCTGTATCATCGTTAATAGGGTCACTTCATTTAAGAAACCATTATAGGGTTTTAGATGATGCTAAAACCAACACCACCTAAAGAGAAAGCGTGAGCGCGGAAACGTCATACATTGTTAAAACGTCATAGGTAGTCATGTTTTATCGCATTTCTATCAATAATAAGCCCTAAATTATTACTAGGTATGATGATGTATCAATGTATGAAATTTTCTCGCTCAGACTTTGAGTAGAGGTGGTGTTGGCTCAGGCAACACCTCCGAGGGTGCGTTCACTTATTCGTTCGGAGTCATGCTCCGAGTCAATGTGATCACGTGATCAGAGTACTAGCGTCATGGCTCAGAGTCAATATAACGACGTAACAATCGAAGACTTTGATCGTTATAATCATTTGTGTGCAGTATTGCCAATTTAGCCTTTTTTTTCATGCGCTTGTCTTTTGTTGGACATTTTTAATAAAAATTAAACAATGCACAGCAACCATCTACCATTCATTTTACAAGTCTTCAATTCTCTTCAAAAACTCTCATCACTATTCATTGGGGAACTTGTTATTATTTATTCTTATTATTTGTTATTTTAGCTTCTCCATTTACAAATGAGTATAGAACCATTCATTAATAATAAACAACATATTATACTACTTCGTAAATTAATGTATAATGCACAAAATAATGAAAATGAGCTTTTAAATTGGACACATCCCTGCTAAATTGGCAACACTGCTTGTGAAAGATTCAAGATATTTTTTCCCTCTTCGCAACCTCCGGAGGCATCAGAAAAGCATGAGCAGTGCCCATGGCACTTTTGATTATGAGGAACCTTTAACATTAAGTTATTTTTTATTAACAGGAATAAACAATAACATATCTTTTATTTTTTATTATTTTTATAAAAACAAAGTTCTGGTCATAATTGTAATTTTAATTTATTATCACAGAGGCTAGGGTGGCCTCATGTGTAAAGATGGAACTGAGATTGAGCATATAAAAATTAATAATTATGCTGAAGAAATTGTCTCGAATCAAATTTTCGATCAATTTAAGCTAAATTTTCGTTTGTATCATGCCAAGCCTACAGCAATGGAAGGCTAAGCAATTATGATAAGCTATGATCGTGCACTTTCGTATATAGTGCAACAACAGTTAATGTGTTAACAAACTTTCAACCCCCCTTTCCCCCCTTAGGGATTGAATTTCCAAAAACCCCTTCTTAGTGCTCACTTACATTTTTAAAGAACCTCTGTACAAAATTACAATTTTCTAGGCCGTATGGTTTGGGCTGTGCTTTGATCATTCAGTCAGTTTATTCTTTTATACATATAGATTATTTTTGAATTTTAAAACATGTAAAAAGAACTTTTAAATAGTGTAGAATAATGAAACACCACTACAAGAATATTTACTAAAATTTTTTATTTTTTTATTTTTTCAGGATAATAAATATTCAAGACAATATTTTTTAAGACAACAATATTTAAAACAAATTCTTTCAACTCTTCTATTGTTAAAGAATGCATTGCCAACAATTTCTCTAAATGCTTTGGCTTAAGGGAGGACCGTTTTTTAGCTCTTACTTCTCCAGCTTTTGAAAACAAACGCTCGGCTTGACAATCGAACAGTGAAGTGTACATTTGTTAAGGTGGGACGTAAGCAGTACTTACACGTTTCTCACCCTTCCGGAATAAATTCCACATGAAATACACTGAAATAGGCAAGAAGCCTGACTAACCCAAAAAGGTCTTCCACATTATGAAAAAACAAAAAATAAGATTGACGATTGTCAGCAGTGTGACCAGGTTTTTAAACTCGAAATTACTACGGCACAAGGCCTCCCATTACTACATATTAATACGTTAAGTGTCCCAAAATACTACCTTATTACTACAGTAAGGGCAGGGCCGGATTTTCCATTAGCCTAACTAGGATTCAGCCCAGGGCCTCAAGATCAAGAGGGGCCTACATTCAAATTGTTAGCATTAAAAATGGGAGGTGAAAGGGCCTCATAAGTGGAATAGCCTAGGGGCCTCTTTTCATCTAAATATAGCCCTGAGTAAGGGGACTTTTTACTAAATATAGATCAGTGCTATACAACGCAAGGCAAGTAGTTAACTTTAAACGAGTCGACAGTGAGAGGGAGTGCAAGGGAGGGCGGCATACTTCAACACCAACTACCAGCACAAAAGCTGTGGCCTACCAGCGAATGCAGTGCGATGCGACTTGATGCGAATGCGGCGGCAGCGTGCAGCAGGCGGAGGGAACGGATGCGGAGTGAGGAAGGAGCGATGCGGCAAACTACTGGGCTCAGCCCAGGGGACTGCTGTCAGACATCTGGCGAAAGCGATGTGAGACTGAACGTGAAATCAACTGCAGCCAACTTTGTGAAACGGAAACAACAACATCCACTTCATCCACTCACGCAACGAAACGCAAACTTATCAATCAACACCATCCAATGAGTCAAGGTGGTGTTGCATGTTGGACTGATGACCAATTAGTGCTCATGTTTTAGGATATTACCATAATCTAAGGAAGTAATATCCTAAAACTTCCTTAAACTATGATATTACTACACCTATTACTACGGAGATTCAAATATTACTACATATTACTATTTTTTCCAAATTACTACGGTCATTATTACGGCTGGGATTTTAGGCCATTTATTACTACGGTAGTAATGAAATTACTACGTCTGGTCACCCTGATTGTCAGTAGAGTGAGAGGGGGGAGGGGGAGGGTGATATTACATCTTCCTATAATCCGGGAAGGAAACGTTGCCAATGTCTTTGAAGTTGACATCAAGAATATGCTTCGGTTTTCTATACTTTGTATGCCTCTTCATTTACATACTTAAGCTTTTTACTGCTAAAGAGCACCAATGAAAATTTGAATTTCCCCAAACTCCATCCCAAAACGCGGACCTAATGGAAAAACCCAATGTTAAAAACCAATCACCGTTCAAGGTCATTTTGCCAGTAACCTGATACCCTTTAACCTTTCAACTAGTATTTTTGCCACAAATTAGGTTCTTTGTATCGATGTTTTATAGAGAAAATTAAAATTAAAAAGATCGATTATACTTTTTTTGACTTGTGATTGGCTAGTATCGCGTATATATACCCCCAAGACTGGAGCAGCCTTGTACATTCCACTGTTCTGCGACTACAATACACGGTTGGATAATCGATTGACGACTTCATAATTCCACCTGGCTTGTGTTATTCTTAGGTTACCAGTAAGTTTCTATGTTTATTATTTACCATTTATTTATTTAGTCATAGACTGCGCTTAAGGGAGCGATACATAACATTGATTCTATAATGATTTTTCGATTGATTCTACCTATGCTTGGAGAGCATCTCCAGTTAATAATTATTATTATTTAATTGATTCTATAGTTGCAATTTGTTTGTTCATTACTTACATATGTGGAGTACGTGTTGCATAGATTATACTTTACTCTCGCTTCTGATCACAAAATGAAGAGTAAACCAATTTCTAGCAGTCTCATAATGAATCGTTAATTCAAGAGTAGGTCTTCTAACTTTCCTTGAAAACTACGTAATTCCGTTACTCTTAAGGAGTTAACGGTAACTTCCTATATTTAGTGCCTTTTTTTATTACTTAGCGTTATAAGTAAGCAGCCGTTTTTAAAGACTGTTTTATCAAGGAACCACGCCCATTTACCATAGCAGAAAAGCCGACGAGATATCTGACTGTATGAAAAGAGAACAAACGCCAATTATGGATTCAACTATAAATTTAGATGAAGATTATCGAATTAATCGAACTCTTCAGACACCCTTAATTGTGGATGAGATATTTCGCCATTTACCAATGAAAGATCTGTGCAACTGCGCACGGGTATGTAAATTGTGGGATTCGATAAGCCAGAAGACCAAAAGGAGTCGGCATGAAGTTTCCTGGATGTCTTGGAAAAGTAAATCTAAGGAAGCCCCAGCTGAAGAAATCTGCGCCCAAATCTCCAGCGTTCTTGACGAAGCATACAGTCGTCCGAAAGTCGCCATTCTGTTTGCTCATGACTCACTCTTGGGGGATCAGAACTTACTCTCGGACGATGAGGACGAATTCCTCCCACGTGTTCCACACGCTCCTAGTAAGATTTTTTCGGTATTGTTGAATACTCATACAGAACATTCCAGATTGTTGTGTATCTAATACGAGTTTTCTTTTCCTTCCGCTAGTTCTGACTCATTTGATGGATGAGTTGCCTGAGGACTGTCTATTGCTAGGTGCAGTCAATAAGCACATAGTAGGAACAAGAGCTTCGTTTGGCAGTTATTGTTTTAAAGGACCTTCCTTTACCAGTCTTTTTTTGCCTAGGATACCAGGCGTGGATGTTTATCCTTTCGTCGTTCCTTACAGTGAAGATATCTCATTGAACGATGAAGAACTTTTGGAATTAATTGGCATACCTGCGGATACAAGAGTGAAGTGCATAGTTACCTTTGTTGATGATAGGATAGATGACGCAGAGCTTGCGGTCCAATTTATAGCGGAGCACTTTTTGGAGAAGCAGAATTTTAAGCTAGCCTATGGAGGTGGACTTGCGAATATCGTTCTTGCTCCAAAGCATAAAGAAGCATCAAGTGTGGTTGGGATTGCTGTCTGTGGGGAGAAAGTTGAAGCAGCGTCGGTAACTCTGCATTTTAATGTACGGGGTAAACGTCGTATCCGCCGAGCTCTGATGCAGTTGAAAAGTTGTGGTCTTCCTGAAGATAGAAGTTTTGCATTTATCTTTGCTTCTTCACCGTGTCCCGTCACGGTGAAACAGTTTAGTAAACTTTTTCCAAAGACGCCGCTTTTTGGATTTTGTGGAGGCTATGGTGTTTTTGCTTGGAAGGATTTGCTGTGCTCTAAGGATCTTCCAGAGAAAGATTATGATCTGGGTGATGGTAGCGACTCGTTTAATGTCTCTGGCACTGTAGTAGTCCTCATATCTATTGTTAATTAATTTCTGAAAATGCTAATTTCTATTGTTTCTGAAAATGCTGCTCAATAAATGAAATAAATTTGCCTGTTTTTAATTTGGAATTCGTGTTTAGCGTTTTGGTCTCGTGTAAATTTATAGCTTTTTCACAGTTTTCATTCCTTCTTTTCTTTAAGGGTTCTTCTCATTAAGAAGGAGAGTCTGTTCATTTGAACAGAATACTCCTGATGAATTTTATACAGGGTCTCTCGCCTAAAGTGAACCTTCTAAAATTTGACAGAGTAATACTTTCAATGGAAGAATTATTGTACTTTTATATGTCATTTTCGAATATGGAAGTCAACTTTGAAATGTGCAATGGAAACGTCTATTTGTAATGGTATTTTCTAATTGTACACAACATCTGAGAAATATTTTATTCTTGGAAACCCCTACTCCCAGATTCGTAGCTCGAATCGCCGTTAAGAACGCTTTCCATGACAGATTGAATCCTCGATCCCCTGATCTAACTCGTCTCGACTTTTTTCTTTGGAGGGCTGTTAAAGATTTAGTTTACGAAAGTCGACCTAAAACATCTGAAGATATGCATTGCAATGGAGGAGGGTACGATGCTGATTTCAGAAAGGTCTCTGCAATATCGCTTACATGTGTTTGGCCATTTATTGTACGACCATTGTTTTACGGGAGCCCGACAGTTGGGTGAACGACAATTCGGTGACGTCAATTGGGTGAACGCGACAATTCGGTGGACGTCAATTGGATGAACGCGACAATTTGGTGAGCGACAATTCGGTGAACACGACAATTCTGTGTAAATGCAAATTCCGCCGAGATTTTAAATAACTGAAGAATTTTAGATATTTAACTCGTTGTTTGTTTATAATTGACACATCTTTATTGCAATTACAAAACAATTTGATTCATTCATTTTTTTGTCGAAGTTTATTTTTATGCGGGAATTTTTTATTTATTAGTTTATAAATAAATGAGCTTATTTATTTATTATTTCTTAATTTATTAAATGATTGTGTAATAAGTGCAACATTTTCTGTTCAGCTTTATTGCTAAGAGTTCCATTATTCAATTAAAAATACTGTAATTCTTAAATTACTACTTAAGCACGTTAAAATAAGCACAATAAGAATTGGGTAGATAATTTATCTAAGAGAAATCTGTTATTTGACATTAATATAGCACGGGTTTAATATAAAAAGGCAGTTGGAGAGGAGGAGAAAGGGTAGAGTTCATTTCATTTTTAGGTTGAAAGGGTTGAGTTCATTTCATTTTTAGGTTGAAAGGGTTGATCCCTAATATAACTATTTCCCCCTCCAGCTTTTTAAGAGAATTACGTTTCCCTTCTCATATAAGAGAATTAAAATGACTGTCTTAAAAGTTTAAGTTATAATACAAAATTATTACAAGTAAAATTTAGCTATATACAAAAAATATAAATAAATTACTAAAAATATATACAAAAATAAAATAATTACATATAAAATATACAAATAATACAAATGAAATTGTAACAACAAAAGTATTTAAAATATAATAAAAATCAAATAATTTATTCTTCATCACTTTTTTAAATAATAACAGAAAGAAAAAATATGTTGCATCAAGAAAATTTATTCAGTTATACAAATTTTTGAAATGATTTCCAAAATTCTGTACAAATTTCATGCGTGTTGAGTTTTTTATCCTGTTAACCTGTTGGGGGATGATGGGGGAGAAGCTAAAATTTAATGGAGATATTTTGCTGAAATTGCGCGATTCTATGCGGGATTCAGAAACCATTACCTTGCAAGAGAAGAAATATGACGAAGAACTTTATAATAATGAGGCAGTTATCTCCGCTTTCAACCCAAAAACGAAATGAAGTCTACCCCCTGTCATCCCCTCCAATCATCTTTTTATATTACAAGCAGGACAGACTGTACACTTTCCCAAAGCTGTATTTTGTTTATATTTCTGTATTTTGTTTTCTGTAATTTATTTATATTTTTTGTATATATTTTACGTGTAATATTTTTATATTATAAGTTTAACTTGACTGTACACTTTTAAGACAGTCATTTTAATTCTCTTATGTACAATTGTCAGAAGGGAAACCTAATTCTCTTAAAAAGCTGGAGGGGGAAGTAGTTATATTAGGGATCAACCCTTTCAATCTAAAACTGAAATGAACTCTACCTTCTGTCCTCCCCTCCAACTGCCTTTTTATATTAAACCAGACTGTAGGGGGGGGGTCACCATGCTATATTAATGTCAAATAACACATCTATCTACTCAATTCCTATTGTGCCTATTTTAACGAGCTTAAATAGTAATTTAAGAATAACAGTATTTTTAATTGAATAATGGAACTATTAGCAATAAAACAAAATGATTTAATAAATTATTTAATAAAGAAATAATCTCATTTATTTGTAAGCTAATAAATAATAAATAAAAGATTCCCGCATATAAAGTGACTTTGACCTAAAATGAATGAAGCAAATTGCTTTGTAATTGCAAAGGAATCGACAATCGAACAGTGGAGTGAACATGTGTTCAGATGAGACGAAAGCAACGCTTTCACTAAGCTCATCAATCCAGAGTATAACGCCAAAGGAAATACACTGAAATAGGCAAGAAGCCTGGCCAACCCTAGAGGTCCTCCACATTATGCAAAACAAAAAATAAGATTGACAATTGTCAGACGAGACACAACGAAGCTAAACAAAGCAATTCAGACCAAAACCATCAAACCGCAGGGTAAAGAGAGTACTACAACTTCCAGTATTCCGGGAAAGAAACGTTGCCAATGTCCTCAAAACTGATATCCAGAACGTGTCTAGGCTTTCGGTACCTTGTATGCCATTTCATCCTCATCGAGTGCCTCAGGATCCCCTTCACCAAGTCGTTGTCATGGTTCTCGATCTTCAGGATCATATTCTTGAGTAGGTCCTGGATGTACTTCCCAATATGAGTCATGTTGAAGTCACCATGGATTGCCTGATTTTTCGCGGTTCTTCTGTCCAGTTGGGCAATAGTCCTCAGTGTGACGTTCTGAAACTACTGGAGCTCCTTCCAGCTACTTCTGGAGATAGTTGCCACGCTGGCATGCCGTACAGCAGGATAATCCTAACGATTGTTTTGTAAAGGAGAAGCTTATTGTCAATGCTGAGGGAGCTGTTGCATCCCAGGAGAACTAAGAGGCTGTACTTAGCCTTTTTCGCTTTGTTCAGGGCGCATGTTAAGTGGCGATTCCACGAGAACCTTAAGTCTATGACAACACCAAGATACTTGTAACTATCAACCCAGTCGAGTTTCCTGTTGAATCCGGAGGGCGCTTGTATCTTTTGTTACAGTACATTGCTTTGCATTCCCTACGTTCAGGTTCAGTCGCCAGCAGTTAAACCATTTTTCAAAGCTCTTCAGGGCATTTTGTAGTCGAGTAATAACAAGGGATGGCTGGCGCGCCCAAGTCATAATAGCAGTGTCGTTTGCGTAAAGTACAGTTTGCACTTTTTGGGTTTCGGGAAGTCATGCACAAAACAGTTAAAGAGAATAGGTCCGAGAAAAGAGCCTTGTGGAACGCCGGCCTTCAATATGCGGAGAAAAGAAAGATTCTCACCAACCTTAGCCTAGTACGAGGCATGTTTTTAAGTAAGTACCGTTTTGGAATTAAAAAAAGACGTGCAAAGATATCGCAATAATTTTATTTTTACATGAAAGCCTGTACCTTAATCTACTTTTCTACATAATTTCCGTGAATATTGAGGCACTTGTCATAACGTGGCACCAGTTTTTGAATACCCTCCTCATAAAATTCTGCCACCTGACTTGTTAACCACTGTATCACAAATGTTTTGACTTCGTTATCGTCTTGAAGACGCTGACCACCCAGGTGTTTCTTCAAGTGCAGGAACAAATGGTAGTCGCTGGGCGCCAGATCAGGGCTGTATGGAGGATGATCTAGAGTTTCCCATTTAAAAGATTTGATGAGATCTTTGGTCCGATTAGCCACATGTGGACGGGCATTGTCATGCAGCAAAACGATACCCTTACTCAACTTGCCACGTCTTTTGTTCTGGATTGCACGACGCAGATTGTTCAATGTCTCACAATAAGACGTTGCATTGATTGTCTCATTACGAGGCAGAAACTCCACTAGCAATACTCCTTTTCTGTCCCAAAAAACTGTGCACATGATTTTCCGGGCAGAAATTGTTTGCTTAAACTTCACTTTTTTGGGTGATGATGAATGTCGCCATTCCATGGATTGTTGTTTCGATTCTGGTGTGACGTAGGCCACCCATGTTTCGTCACCAGTAACAATTTGGTCTAAAAAATCTTCACCTTCATTGTGGTACCGCTCAAGGAAAGTCAATGCACTGCCTAAACGTTGGGTTTTGTGCAAATCCGTCAACATTTTTGGAACCCAACGTGAACACAATTTCCGGTAATTCAAGTTCTCGGTCACAATGCGATACAAAACACTACGAGAATATTGAGGAAAGCAGTCGCACAATGATGAAATTGTAAAGCGTCTGTTTTCTCTCACCTTTTCGTCCACTTTCTGCACCAAATCTTCATTAACGACCGAAGGACGCCCACTCCGTTCTTCATCATGCACATTTGTGCGGCCATCTTTAAATGCTCTCACCCATTTCCTTACCATTCCATCACTCATAATGTTTTGTCCGTACACTTCACAGATCTCACGATGAATATCGATCGGTTTTACGCCTTTAGCACTAAGAAATCGTATAACAGCCCATACTTCACAATCGGCGGGACTCACGATTGTCGGAGGCATCTTAAACACTCAGTAAACAACGTATACAATGAAGAATCAGACTGTAATGGCGTCAGTGCGTAGACAAGAGATGTAGTTAACCAGCGCGCATGCGCGGAACGCCGACCATAGCGCTGCGGCGACGGAATCGCAAAACGGTACTTACTTAAAAAACATGCCTCGTATGTCCTGTTGGTAAGAAAAGACTGGATCATCGCTATCAGTTCAGGAGGGAAGTCATCTCTGATCATTTTGTAGATTAAGCCTTTATGCCATACTTGGTCGAAAGCCTTACTGACATCTAGAAAGACTATCCCACAGTATCTGGAAAGGTTAAGGGGGGGGTGCTCAAGTCTTCAACGAGCCTCCATAACTGCAGCTGGCAGGAGTAGTTGACCCTCTGGCATTATAGTGGTCCTGAAACCTGTAGAGGATAGTCTTTTCCAGAACCTTAGAGATGGATGGAAGTAGGCTAATAGGCCTTAGCTTACGGGTACAGCTGGATTTTGCCCCTGTTTGGGGATACTAAGGACAGTGGATTGCTTCCAGGACATCGGGAAGTAAGAGAACTTCCAGCAGTCATTAATTAGAGACATGATGTCATCAGTAACGTTCTTCAGGAGATTCTTTAGTGCAATGCTTCTTACCTTGTCGTTTCCTGGAGCCTTCTTCTTTTTCAGTCTCCATATGATAGAGTTGATTTCACCAGTCTGAATCCGGGTCTGCGATGGACGATGGGGGACTTCAAAGAAGCTGGTGATGCTGCCTTCCACACGCTGGGTCATGAATTGTTGATGTCAGGAGTTACAAACTGCATTTCCAGTGAGTTTGCAATGACTTGAGCTTTGTCATGGTCACTTTGGACAAAATCGCCATCTGGGGTGAGAAGCGGGGGAATCGTAGCGTTCTTCTGCTTCATTTGCAAGGCTCTAACCATGCTCCAGATACTGTTTGATCATACCATCTGGCATCTCAAAGATCTTTGACTTCTTCATGGACCCCATGCACAAGCCTGTTGTACTTTGTTTTGAGCCATGGTTCTCGATAATGCTGCCATAGCCTGCGGACCCGGTTTCTTTCAGCGATTAGTTGTTTGATACCTGGGGTGAGCTCGAGGTGATTAGGTGGTTTGCTTTCTGATGGATAGGCGCTGGCTATAACAGCACTGATGATACGCTTTGTGATGTTATCAACACTTTGTTCACTGTCATTGACGCTGTGAGGAGCGTCGAGACAGGAGTCTTGGCCCTTGCGTATGTCTTTAAATAGCTTCCAGTCTTCCTGATGTTTAATTTCTACCCTGTACTTGATGCTGACTTTATCAAGGATCAAGGCCACAGGCTTGTGGTCGGAGGGAAGGTCATCGATTGTGAAAATGTTGAACGGTTTGTAGAAGCCTTTCATATAAGAAATGTCCAAAACATCACTGGAAGGGGAGTGGTCACAAAAGTAAGTGTCCTCCACTGGTCCTGCGGCAATGACATCGTCCTGGGTTTGCAAATACTTGTAGAGAATTGCGCCATTGCTACTGACTGCTTTAGAGTTCCAACTTGGATGCTTGGCATTTAGGTTGCCAGCAATGATTACTGGGATATCACCAGTGAGAAGCTCATCGAGATCACTGAAGCCAAGGTTGTGCTTGGGTGAGTTATAGAGTGCGGCCAGTTTCACTTCACCAAGGGAGATATCATTAATAATAACTGGGGCTGCCGCCATACCTGTGTAAAAGTTCAAGATTACCTCTTGGTGCTGTATGCCTTTACAAATGATGATTGCAGCTCTGCCAGAAGGGTTTCTTGTCATGTTTGCAGCTTTCCTGTCTCCCTGGTAGACACTATATCCAGGTAGCTTGAAATCCTGTCCCGGCCTGAGATGGGTTTCACAGAGGAAGCTCGCATCGATTTCTCGTTTTAATAAAAAAATTGTGAAATTCCACACGCTTACGAGGTATTCCTCTCGCGTTCCACCTAATGCACGTAAGCTCACCTTTGATACTCACTTGATGATGCTGGTAGTCCATCTTGCTATTTGTTTGTCGTAAGGAGTCCAGCCATCTGTGAGAATCCTCTGCCTAGCATCATAAACTGGTGACAGATGCTTCCAAGTTGCTTAGACATTTCTTGTAAGTCGTTGACCTTGATACCATCCTCGAAGGATTTTGAAACTACTGCAGCATAGGTCACTTCCCTGGGTCACTTTAGCACTTGGGAGTCTTCTTACTTGAGGATATTTTGGACACTTTGAATAACTGGACTAATAATGTCAACACACCACCACATCTAACACATTTTGGGGGTCCTGCCCCTTGATTTTGGGGAAATCTCTTGATTGGTGCCCTTCTGTACATTTGTTGCAATGGGGGTCTTCCATGCACCCTATGGAGGTGTGCCCGAAACGAAGACAGTTGTAGCACTGGAGCGGCTTCTTGTTTCCCCGAAATGATTCAACAAGCACTGCTAGTGGCCCAATACGGGAGACGTTTCTCAATGACTGATTGTGATCAGTGTTAAACAACAGAACTAGAACCATAGGCATGTCTATGCTGCCTTTGGATTTCCTTAACCTAATTACTTTTTCCGGAAAGTAATTGATTTCTTCTTAAATCTTCAGTAAATTCATCCAGGTCGTACGTCACATCTACATTGCGGATCACCAGTTTCAGCACTTTTTCCGACTTCAGCGATGATGCTGGATTTTTAAGACGCCGTCGGCTTTGATACCGTCGGTATCTTCGTCAAGGCATTTTACTTTCACCGTTTCAGCTCTGCCAGTATGCATTATGATCTTTTCAATTGGCACATGTGGGCAAGACTCTTGCAGAATTTCCTTGACAGGCTTTTTATGCGTACGGATTATAATTGGAGGAACATAAGAATTCTTACTTACCTGTTGGTTGTCTTTTTTAGTCGAGTCTTTTTGTCCTCGTCTTGGGCGTTTATCTCTGGAGGCAGCCTCAAAATCATTGTTGATGCTCATGACGGTTTTCAGATTGTCCAACCTCGTCTCTTTCCTGGATTTCTTAGATTTGTCATCGGTCCAGGGGGTGTCTTCAGAGGAGGCGTTGTCCACAGTTTTTCTTTTCCCATTGGAAACGTTCTTGAGCCAGGATGGAGCGGGAAGTAGGCCGAGATCCATGCTAACACTCTCCTCCATTCCTGGGAGCAGCTCGTAATTGTGAGTGGCCGCCCTTGTATCAGTTACTAGAACTTTTCTAACTATTAGTTCAATTTCCTTAAGGAGTACTGACCTTTCTTCTTGAAATTTTCTTTCAATTTCCGTCATAAGTTGTTGACAGATATAGTTTTTCTGGGCTTCCTGCTTTTCAGTGAGGATGGCATCGAGTGCAGCGAAACGCTAGTCCCTGGTGATGACATCTTTGTACACGAACTCGTGGGAGAACTCGTCCGATGGCATATTGAAGTCGCTGTGTGGAAGCACCAAAGGGTGCTAGAAGTGGAGAAATTAGAAACCTTAAAGCTAGGTGTTGTGCCGCAGGAGAGGGGCCATCCTTATAAGCACGCACCTAGTTAAAAGACAAAGTCGGGTTTGCGAGAAAGTAATTCTGCGCCAGGGACCCAGCAGTGTTTCTCTGGAGGAACGTTCGAAGATGGGTTCACGGGGAGGCTAATCCCAATGCCAGAGACCCAACAGCGAGCGAAGAAATAAGAAGTGTCTTGATGGGCTGGTTTACAAGAAACCTAATTCCATCGCCAGGGGCCAGCACATAGACGGCACGAAAAGGTGAATCTCGCCCTGAAAAGGGCGTATCAGTGACAATGGGATGAGAGCAAGAGCTTAGCCTTGTGTACCGATCTCAAAACCTGTGTCAATTATAAACAAACAACAAGTTAAATACTCAAATTCTTTGGTGATTTAAAAATCTCGATCGAATTTGCATTTCCACCGAATTGGCATTCACCCAATTGACGTTCACTGAATCGTCGCGTCCACCGAATTGACGTTCACCCAATTGTTGTGTCCACTGAATCATCATCCACCCAATTGTCTTAGACCCTTGTTTTACATTACTGTAAAAGTGTATGTTAAAATAAAAACATTGCTATCCATTTTATAATTCATTGTGTTTAGGAATAATTTTTGTTTTTTGCCTTTTCTTTAAATCCAAACAGATCACTCTTTTACTGCTTCTGTCTCCCTAAACGGTTAGATCAATTGAAAAAACATCAAGAATCAAACATTTCTCAAATTCAATGCTCTGTTGGAGAGGCAATAGTTGATGATCTGTTTGTTGTATGAAGATTTCCTCAGCATCCAACGGAGCATTGTTGTCACTACGATTTTACGAGAAACTGTGATATGTTATAAGCATGCGTGTTTTGTTTCTTATAAGGTTCATTTTCTTTTTATAAAATATATTTTCTGGAGAAGAGAAGCATGATTCATGAGCGCTTCGAGACTGTATAGTTTTTCGAACAGGGACGATGGATACGAATGAAGGAATCGTAAATATGTAAAATAATTGAACATAATTTGAACTCATTACATTAAGTTTTTCAGTTGTGATGCATTATGAGTTTTTTTAAGCATTGTAACAGTCGAGACACGGAATTGCATCGATCGAACGGAGCAGCGAGATCATTGGCTGAAGCGATGACGCCGACGGGGCAGGAGTGTTAAAGTTGCTGTTGAGGGATAGCTCGATAAGTAAGCGAAGGAACTTCAGCCGTGCTGGTGAGTGACTTTTGTCCATTCTTTGTGCCACGTGAAGATTAAGATGACAAACAAAAAATTAAAAGTGCAACGTGTGTCGCAATTACGTCGGTCCTCCCGCCAATTGTGAAAGCGAGCGACAAATCTTGTTAATGCTTGCTCCGCGCGGTGAAATTGGGTGAAACCCATGAAAGAATAACTGAGTCACCAGTGCTGACAACTGGGGGTACCTCATCATCGTGACAACACACCCTGCATAGTCTGCTGTGCGGTCTTATTTAATAAAGATGATTGAGCATTCGGTTTCATGCTCTGAGGTAGTCGAAGTTTATGCATCCGGGAGTCAGAAAGGGTTAAATCTGCCATTTGTACGCATGGTGGTCACTCAAGCGCAGGAGTGTTATGACTATCCCGTTTGCATGGACCCAACTTCGCGTTTCACCTGGGCCGAGCTGTTAGACCCCTCACGTGACTACCAAGAAGGTCTCAGTACATCCCCCTTACTTGTCAATAAAAAGGAGGGTACACCAGGCGGAAGCGTACGTATTGCAGCAGGAATATTTGTTTCAGAGGCACGTGGGGTCTAATTCGTAGCTTAAGGCCACAGGTGTGGGCATCAGATCCCTTAGTATGATTATCTGGCAGTCCGGCATATGCCGACTACACGTAGCCTAGTGCAAAACCGTGTGCCAGTCAGCCCGTGAATCTGGAGAGTGCTCCATGTGCCAGTCGTACAAATAACTTATTTCGTATCTCAAAGTCTAGGGGCCCCTTGAAAAGCAATAATCCTATTTTAATTTGTCTTGGAATAGATTAATGTTTAGCATATTAGGAAATAAAGAAAGTCTGTTATTGAATATCACGTAGTCAGGTGGTTTTCACTTTATTGGTCCGAACCCTTAACAGAGCTCACTCCGACGTATTGCCTAGGAGGCTTATGTGCCATACTTACCTTTGGTGGGGGTGGGTGAACGTTACAATGGCGCCCGAACAGGGGCCAATAATCAGGGATTGCCGGATTAATGAGGGCCTCCTGATTCCGTGATATTAGGCATTATTTTACTTTTTTTTTTGATACATAGTGCGCTTGCCCCAGGGAGGAAGGAATTCCTCCCATCTGTTCCAGCAGTATGTGGTGGCAGCTCTGAAGGGAAGGGTCGGGGAGAATATCCACATGTTCTTGGATATCCTGATTAGTATGGTGTCACTCTGAGAGCATGTGGAGGTTCTTCGTTGGGTACTGGGGAAATTCAGGGAGCACAGGTTGGTGGTTAAGCCGGCTAAATTTCAGTTTTGCATCCCTCGCGTGCATTACTTGGGTCATGTCACAGCGGAGGGCGCCTATCCCAACCCGCGAAACATAGAGGCAATCCTGAAGCTGGTAGAACCCAAGAATGCACGTGAGGTTCGTGGCTTTGTGAGGACAGTTAATTTTTACCGACCCTTTATTCCAGAGTTGTCCAGGATCTTGACTCCGAACACAGAGCTGACGAAGACAGGGGTGTCGTTCCAATGGAGCGCCGCTTGTAAGATAGCTTTCGATTACATCAAGACGGTCTTGAGCAGTGAGCCTCTGTTAATTCCCCCCGACTACAATCAAGTGTTCCTCATCTCCACGAACGCTATTGGATCTGTCCTCCAACAGAAGAGGAAGGGGGGGCCAGCAATCCATTGCATATTTCAGCAAGAAGTTGCAGGGGGGGGAAACAACTACTCCATAATCGAGAAAGAGGCTCTCCCCATCGTCCGGGTGGCCAGCCACTTCCGTCATCTCATTCTTGGACACCCGACCACTGTACTAACGGACCACTAACCTCTGGTGTTCATCCAGCGCATGTGTAACACCAACCAGCATGTGCTGAGTTGGGCGCTAGAGTTGGAGGAATATGGGTTTGAGTACAAATACGTAGCAGGCAAAAAGAATGTTCTGGCCGACCTGCTTTCACGGTAGTGCTGCTCAGTGACAACCGAGCTATGTGCCCCATTCACGTGTGAGGAGATCCTGGAGGCCCAGCGGGAGGATGGGTGGCTTCAGGAAATTGCTAGAGCACTCGAGACCCGTGCCTACGTGCACTGTGCGGGAGGACTGTTCATGGTTCGGGCTGGGTTGGTCATACGTATCGATGAAAAAGATGACCGAGTGAATACAACAGTGTACCTGCCTCAGGGTCTGCGAGCAAAAGTGATCCAGTGGCATCATAATGGGTTGTTGTTAATGCGACTATGCGTAAGTTGCGTAAATGGTACTTTTGGCCTGGTATGAGGGAGGAGGTGAGGCGATGGATTCAGTACTGTGAAGCGTGCCAGCGTGTTAAAAATAACTTGCATGTGCACCCTACCAAGAGGGGGTAGCCGCCGACCACCCCTTTCAAAAGGTGGCCGTTGATGTGGTAGGCCTGGTACAACGTACCAGCAGGGGGAACAGATTCATCCTCCTGATGACGGATGTCTTCACACGGTTCGCTAAAGCAGAGGCACTCCCCGACCAGACAGCGGAAACCATTGCTCGGTCCTTCACTCGTAATTTTGTGTCGCTATGGAGTGCCTCAACAAGTGATCAGCGACCGTGGGTCCAATTTCACCTCGGCGGTGTTCCGGGCGTTATGCAAGGATCTGCATATTACGCAGAAATTGACAACGACGTATCACCCGACGTCCAATGGCATCGCAGAGCGATGTAACAAGTCGCTGTGTGAGGCCATAGTGACGTTATGCAGTGAACACCCCGAGGAGTGGGACTTCATGCTGGACTTCGCATTAAATGCACTGCGGACTAGCCAGCACGAGGCCACTGAGGAGAGCCCAGCCTTCCTGCTGTACAGTTTTGACCCAGGCCCACCCGAGGGGGATTATCGTGATAGGAGTGAGGAGGGGGAAGACGTGCCCGAAATAGCCGAATATCGATCTGAGCTCGTGGAGAAACTCACTCGGGTGCAAAACTTGGTCAGAGAGAAGGATGTAATGAGCCGTCGCATTCGCCTAGATCGAGTGAACAAAGAACGGGCAGCACGCTCATTCGGAATAGGCAGTCAGGTGTGGCTATTGTGGAAGGGGGCACCAAGCAGAAGTTTGGCCCGAAATTTCTGGGCCCTTACCGGATAGTGTGTCAGGTGTCACGAGTGAATTACGAGATTGAAGACACCAGTAGCCATGGCAGGTCTGTGGTCCACATCGACAGGCTTAAGTCAAGCTGGCTAAATCCCGAAGGTAGGCAGAATAAAAGGTGAAGGAAAAGGGAACGCGAGCCTAATCGTGCCTTAGCGGCAGCTGACGGAGATGGGGATGAAATGGATGATTGGGAACCTGCACCAAAAGCTAGACCGGAGAGGTGGCAGGTCGGGAGAGAGTTATTGGATTATGAATGCCCTCAGGCCATGTCAGAGGAGACAAACGAGGTTCCGAAGGGGGTGAGAACAGAGGCATTACCTGGGATGCTATTGCTAGAGCCGAGTGCGACAGGGAAAACCTTGGGTGGGCAGCAGCCTGATAATGGAGACACGCCCGTGGTGCCTCGTTATGCTTTACGGAGGCAAGCTCGTCCTGATTACTGGGCGCTCTAGAGAGGAATCAAGCGGTGATGAATACGTGAACCCCACGACGGTATTAGGGTGAGGGGAGACTGAATCCAGGGTTCGTACACTCGATCAAAGATAAAATTCCATGATTTTTCCAAAACTTTTCCAGGCAATTCAATAAAATTTAAAAACCATAATATTTTATAATTTTAAGGATAATGTATTCATATACAGCGTTCCCACAGAAAATCTATATCTCATTTCCCTGATTATCCCTGACATCGACGGTCTCATTTCCCTGACCAAATCGTAAATTTTTTTAAAAAAACATGTCTCTATAACAGCTTTTCAAACACAATTTTAATATTATTAGTTTAAACATTATATAAAATTAGTATTAGTATTCAGTATTACGAGGCTTGTTCAAGAAATTTTGTCTCCTGGTCCGTAACTGGAAACATCAATAGGATTAATCAGTTATTCGATAAATAACTTAATGTCTCCAGTAAAATCTATTCCCAGGAAGAGTCTCATTTCCCTGACAAATGCATGAAAATAGCCCTTCTTCCCTGACTTTCTCTGACGACGTTTCATTTCCCTGACTATCCCTGACTTTGCAGAGAGTGGGAACCCTGCATATAATTTATAAATAATTACTAAGGAAACATTAAATCTGTTCAAAATATCCTTTATTAGATACAGTTAGTATCAAACACTTCACATTACAGTTCTTTTAGTTCAAGAATTTTCCTATTGATGTCGTTATCAACTTTTACAATTTCAATTTGCTTCTTTTTGGCATGGCTACGTAGTGCATTTGACTGCGATAGGAGTGGCAAAGGTCCTTTTTCCTCTGCTTTTGTAGAAAGTTTATCTGCTTCTGCATATAATTTGTCAATATCAATTTTCATTCGTTTTGATTTTTCTTTCATTTCATGAATCTCCTCTTCACACTTTCTCTTTGTGCCTGCTTTGTTTTCTTTTTCTCTTCTAAAAATGCCATATACTTTTGTCTTGCACTCGCAGAAGCATTCAGTAATTTCTTGTCGATTTTAACGTTGTTGAGTCCTCCAACAGAATCAATATGATCACTTATCACTCTTTGTGCTACTAAAGTTTTTTCCGTCATATTCTCCACTGCAGTGTACTTGTTGATTGAAAATCCTCTTTCTACTGTTGCCTGACCATGAGAAAGTAACAGCAACTGTTTAATTAGATGCCACACTTTATCTTATATTTTATTATTTTCCATATCATTAAAAAATAAAGTACCGTAAATACTGTATTAAGCGCCCGGGCGCTTATTTGCAAAAATTCAGCAGACCCCCAGGCGCTTAATGCAGGCGGGCCGGTATTACAGGTCCGGCGCTTATATAATTCTGCACAACTGTGATGGACACCATTATGCAAAATTCTCGCCCATCTCCTTCATCTTTTCTAAAGTATCATACTGTGTTTTCCATTCCCGTTAGGATCAATGCTAAATTGCTTGGCTGTAGCCTCTGTAGAATGGTTTTCAGCCTACTTTACTGTTGCGAGATTAAAATTGATGCTATAACTGTGAAGTTTTCATTTTTCATCAGCTATGTTGCTTGACTGAATCCAAAATTAAAAGCAAGAATTAGAAGACAATCGTGCTGGTATCTAATTTCCGGTTTAGCAGTGGCATTTGGGAGAGCAAACATTCCCGTGAGAAAGCAGCAAGAGAAGAAAAATACACGAAATGAACTAAAATAAGCGCCCGGGCGGTTATTGAAGGTCCGGCGCTTATTTGCAAAAATTCAGCGGACCCCCAGGCGCTTAATACAGGCGGGCCGGTATTTCAGGTCCGGCGCTAAATACCGTATTTACGTTATCCAAATAAGAACTTTCTGTAAAATTTTCAGAAAAATTAAAAAAAGATTCTGGATTCTGTAAATAATCTCCAAACTGTTTTCAGATTTCATCTGCCTCATCCTCTTCAGTTCTGTTTGATTCAATCATAATTTGTAAAATCTTCTTCGTGTTAGCAACACATAATTTCTTGTTTCTTTTCATTTCCACTGGATTCAAGCAAGTCAAATAACGTGCGAATGGTGTAACGATTAATAGACGGGGGAACCAAGGGGTCGATAAAGGCTTTCCATTGTTCCGAAATCTTCAGTTAACGAAGGGCGCTTTCCTGGGTGTGGTAACGACTATAACGAAGGAAAGTATAAAAGTCTATCATTAATGGGTGCCAAACTCAATATAAGTTATAAGAGAATTGTCAATGAGCGACTTATCTGAGATTCCCGTCAAGGCTCGTTTCAGTCCCGCTGCATTGTCTCTCCAGGATTCGCAGTCTACTAGTCAAAACGGACAAAAACAATGCATAAATAAGTATTTCTAACATCCACAAAGATTCTGACAAAAAATAGCCGTGGCTTTGGTTCACTCCACTCTGGCCCCGTGAAGTTGGCCCCTTCCACTTTGGCCCCGTCCACTATCGCCCCTTCCACTTTCACCCCTTCCACACTCGCCCCCTGCAAAAATACTTTTAAGACCCACTTTCATAAAAAAAGACCCTGCAGAGAGGTTAACAAGTCAAATAGAAAACTAAGAATTCAGTTATTTAGAATACTTACCTAACCTAACCCACGAAATTCTCCTTTTAATTAAGAACGATTTAAATTAAAGCTTTCCTAAAATCTAAATTGTTTTAAAAGAAATAATAGGGTTTAGAAAAAAAACAAACCGCAAACAATGTTTTAAAAACAAGAAAAAGATGATTTATTAACACATTTTCCCTAAACGTCTGTTATGTGTAACAAATGACTCGCTGCATCAGTATATTCAATGAGGCTTTTTGTCCCATTGATGAATTGATTCCTAATATTTTGATGTCTTGTTTCAATGGCTGTGTACTTTTTCTTTTGCACTGGCGGATTTTGCCCAGCATTGGCCAACAACAACAAACCTTAAATAAAATATTAATAAAAGGTTAAAAAAAAGCATACGGTTTAGTTTTCTTATTGATGTTTGTTGCTGTGCTATTAATCCTTAATGTAATATTAATAATAATAATAATAATAATAATTTAAATAAAAACCTTCGTGTTTGAGCTGTTAATGATTGACCCAGCATGAAGACGTCATTTACAATAAAAAACGAAATAATTTTTTTTTAATTTTTTTTTTTTGATTTTTAAATGTGTTAACTATATTTCGTTCTTATTAATTTTTAGTTATGAATCTATAGGATCACAAACCAGATTGTTACAATACAATACATCAGTACACTAAAACAATTACATCGATGGTTCTATTATTTTTTTATCTTATTATTATTTCCCTGATTTTTCCCGGTTATAAAAAATTCCCTGACTTTTCCCGGTACTTTAGTAGTAATTTAATATAGTTGTTATTTTTAGTATAATTCGCATCATAATTATTACACAAAACATAAGTACATTAACACATAATATAATATATAATATTTATTAAATCATTTATGTTTCATTCATTTAAAATTCCATAGTTTGCACAGTAGTCATTAGCCTGATTATTATAGGCCCACGGTTTTCAAAAATTTTTGAACAAGTACCACCCTACAAGGACAGTAAACTGAACTTTAATACCAAATAATCAATCAATCTAACTTTTTTTATCTGCTTCACAATACATTGTTATAATATTTCTGATTTGTTTGTTATTAAATAAAAATTCATGAATGGCTTCTTCTATGTGTTTATTTTGCTACTTTTAACCATGGAAATAAATTACAATAAACAGATTTAATTTTAATATTTTTTAAAATAGATTCAATTTTTCACAATAATCGATTCCGGGAATCGATTAATCGTTACTATGCAAAAATAAATTGCATAAAAATTAATTGATTATTAAACGATTCAATTTTTCAGGGAATCGCCTACCACTAAAAACCACTTAAAACAATTGGGTGATTATTCGTGAAAAACATTGCTTGAAGTACCATCACAGTTTCAAGTTACTTGCGTATAGCCTTAGCCTCTCTTCAGGGCCTCGATAAAATATATTGGCGATAAAATTACCATATAATGGCGCCGGGGCGAAAGTGGACTTCGGGGGCGAAAGTGGAACGGGCAAAAATTTAAGGGGCGAAAGTGGAGGACACTGTGGCTTTATTTTCTGATTTTTCTTCCAGTATAGATCGTAATCTTAACTCTACAATAAACCTAGATCTATTTCCATACTTTAAACATGAAGCGGTTATTTTGTATATCGCCCGCGGTGTCAGAAAACTAAAAAAAAAAATTTTAATGAGAATCTAATGATAAATTATCTTCTGGCCAGTATCATAACAAATAACTAATTAGAAAGATTATTGTTTGTCAAGTTCTGTATCAAACATTAGGGAATTAGGATCCGTTAGCAAGCAATAGGATTCGGGTTCTGGGTAAGTATAGTTCATATTATCTTCTTGTCTTCTTTCTGTATTTTTAATAACATTAACACTTTATAGTTTCTTTTCTTTTAATCATCTCTTTTTTCTCTTAATCGCTCAAATAGGTTCAGTTATATATCCACTATAATTATACACCCTTTTGCGACGTGTGTTGTCTACGTGTGGAAACTAAGTAAGTAATGGGAATATTCATATCTTTTCTATCTTGTCTAGCGTACTGTTTGGTCCTATTAATACTTTAATGGTCTCCACATAGTCTTCTTCAAATATCAAAACTTATTTTACAATTAATCTCTTTACTTTAGATAAATTCCACCAAGTTGGATGAACATACTTGCGAAAATTAAAGTTCTCGGGAATTTTGGACCTCGGGAAATTGATGCGAGTAAGTTTAGGGACAGGGGTATTCTAAATCTAAGCTAACAATAACAATGGATAAGGTAAGGGCCCTAAAACTGTTTATAGGAATGCAACGGTTTTAGGAATGTTAGTGGGGGACGGGGAACTTACGGCACCAGATTTTCTCTATTTACAATCACCATGGTCAATCTATGAACTCGACGGCTTCCAGTCATCAACGTACATCCATTCTGCGGGTCGTCTAACATTTCTTGTGTACGAGAAACATAGCAGCGGAGCTCCGTAGGCTGATTTTGAACCTGCTTGGCGTCACGCCGGCTCCGAACATTTCTAATAAAAAAGAAAGCAAATAAAATATCAACAAGTGTCGCCCATGATCTTCATAGCCCAAATACAGTTCTCTGTACCGGAAAGTCTGTTTTCATTATCGTTCATTTCACATTGCGATGCGTGGAATATCTTCATTTCGTCGTAGATCAAGTTTCCATTAAACATTTGAACAATAAATCTCTTGTCGCTATCTCCTTTAATAACAAGGAGGGAAGACTTCATTTCGTTCATGAAGAACGTTCTGTTCCCTTGACTTTAGGCTGTTTTCACTCAGCCGCGAACTTTTTCCCCATTATGGCGGACTTCGTTCTGTCGACCAACTGCCCCTTCTTCTATATTATTTTTTTTTGTCGCTAAGAGAACTGAAAACTTCCTTTAACCACGGTCTATAGATATTCATGGTCATCGAGCTTCAGCCATTTTCCATTGTTTCGAGAAGCTAAGGAAAACAGATCGCGCCAGGTGCCGCATAGATCGCACTAGGGCCGATCGTGACCTGCGGTAGAGGTTTTTCATTGAAACAGAAAATGAAAGTAAAGGTTCTGTCTGTCGATAGGGCGGCGCTGCAGGCGTATTTGGGCCGATTGTACATGCAGCGCCACTTTTCAATAGAGTTCCGCCCTACCGAGAGCTAGAAACTTTAGCTTCATTTTAACAATGGAGCTCGGTGACCATGAATATCTACAGACAGTGCTTTAACGCGACGATTTCGCTCGCTTATTTGCTATTGTTGGCCTTTTCCATTGTTTACCCGCTTTTTTAAAAAATATAATTTTGTCGTTTTATTCTCGGTGAGGGGCTATTGGTGAATGACATCACCTCAAACAATTTTATCTTCACGACATCCTCAAAGGGAGATGAGAGACGTGTAGGAGAAGGGACACCCATAACGTCCAATCGTTTTGGAACGTTACAGTGGATAGCAGTGTTGCCAGATGTAGCAGTTTTGATGCTACGGTAGCATATTTGAGGCCTAAAAAGAGGCCGTAGCATAATTGAAATTGTAGCACTTTTGTAGCATATTTTGCGATTTTGTAGCACTTTTGACAAAATCCAGATACCAGATACATGATATGTCATCATAAGTCACCAACCGTACTATACTTGCATATTACAAAGCACTTATGCCAATAGGCAGCACGGTTTGCAGTGATAATAGCATATATAAACCCTGAAATCTCTGCATGGAATTCCAAAAGGCCATCTTCTTCGAATACTGGATCTCCTAGCTCCTCTTGTCCCTCAACAATCAACCCTATCGTCCTGATAGGAAAGAACTTATCCTATCCTCTTATCCTCTAAATGATTTAACTGGGTTTCCTTCGGCTTCTTGCCTAGTTCAGTTTACTTCCCCTGGTTAGTTTCTGGACGAGTATGGCAGTGGAAGGTTGCTTTCGGATCGCTCGTTTCGTTTTCCCTGCACTGTTCGATTGTCGATTGCATGGAATTCAGTCGGGACCCACTGCTGCTACTGTATTCCACGACAGCTTCACTCGATGGACGATTCCCCATCATAAATTAAGAAAAAATCATGCAATCGTGCGAATATTTTCCAACCATCGAGTTTTAGAAAATTTTAATGGGAATAATGAGCAACCTGTAACTTTTAAGAAATCTTCTCGTCGAGCAGGAGCATCATTAACAAGTAATAAAAACTGCTAAACAATTTTTCCACTCCAGAACCAGATTTTTCAACACCAGTTTTGAATGCCCCATGAACTGTATGCAGTCTACAAGTACCTATATTCAGCAGAGATTTTTTGAAATTCTTCTGAATTTCACGTGAGATTATTCTGTAAAATTTCCAATTTACATTAGGTCCATCCACTGAAGCCCAAAAAACCGCGGGACTTTGATAGCCGGCTGATTTTAAATTACTGCACATAGTATTTGAAGTAATTCATAATAAAATAAATACAAACAACAAAAAAATTTATTTTAGAAAATGAGATAAATTTCTTTTAATAAAATAATGACACTTTTGATACAGTAATGAAAGTAATTCATACAATAAAAATTTCAGCTGCGGCATCAAGTTCTTGTTGCTCTGTTGCCGAATACATTACATGAGAATTCATTTGCCATCATTCCTGTAGTTGGTTCAAAGTCATTGCAACATTTGTTGTCTATTTGCAAAGATGTTTGGATCTGCAGAATAGCATCTAAAGTCCTTAAACATGTTCGATTCCCAAGTTTTGTTGTTACGATGTTCATTTTAGAAAAAATACGCTCGACTACAGCATTACTAATAGGAAGAGTTAATAGTCTAAGTGCAAATTTGCTAATATTTGAAAATGCTAATTCACCATCAGCTCGTTTGACTTCATATGCAGCAGACCAAAACTTAATACTATTCCTTTCAACAGTTTCTCCAAAAACATCAGACCAGTTATTGATCTTGACAAGTCGCCATTCATTCTCCATGGTGTGTTTATCTAAATCGTTAATGGGAACCAAATTAAGGGGCGAGTCTTCATATTTCACGTTGTTGCACTGATTTAGGAAATAAGGAGGCGCTAGATATTTTAATTTTTCTAACAACCAAAATTTTTCAGAGAGGCGCTACTGAACCTGCACTGCCGCCTGTTTCAAAAATTTGAAACACCGTTCTCTAACAGTTACTAGTTGCTCGTGAGTTATTACCCCATTCCTTTTATAATGTTGAGCTACTCTCTCAAAATCATATCCAAGGTCGACATTATTTAGATCTTTCTATATGGTTACAAAAGAAAAATTGACCAAAATACCATTCAGTTCATTTTGCTTC
>JAHWFO010075614.1:4873-28620 GCA_023313115.1 Rhysida immarginata | reverse complement strand
TAAAGGAACAAACCCGATGTGACTTCCCTGTCTTGAGATCAGCTTAAACACTCTCGTAGGCATTGTTGCAACAATTTTGTGAAGCTGTTGACTGTTAATTTGATCCCAAGACAACAAAATTGTTTGCTTCATTTCTGCAATGGATTGAAACTGCCTTCCATCCTTGTAGATCGCTCTTGCCAGGATTCCCTACAGGTTTTCCATCGGGTTAATGTCTGGGGAAAGTGGTGGCCGATCCATGACACACACTCCATTCTCCAGGTTGTTTTTTCTGTAAGAATAGGTGCGTTGTCCTGTTGATATATGAAGAACGGTCCACCCAGGTTTTCCGCAACAGGCAGAAGATGAACTCCTAGCAACTCCTGATAGTCCACAGCCTTCATTCTACCAGAGGGGAAAGCAAGGATTGTTTTGCCACGAGAGCTAAATCCTGCCCACCCCCTTGTTGACGCTAGAATCACCCCCTTGTTGACGCTTTGAAAACAGCGACTCTTCTCTTCTGACATCATGCCAGTAGTAGGACCAGCCATCCGGACCATCTAAGTTGAACTTCTTCTCATCACTCCAGATGACTGTGTCCGACTGTGTTCACGAGCCCAGGCCACTCGTTTGGTCTTATGTTGTGGTTTCAGTGCAGGCATCACTTTCAGTTTTTTGTATGCAAGCCACGTACATGATTTCGCAGTTCGTACAATTGTGGACTGTGATACCTGAATTGCAGGATGTGATGCAACAGATTGAGAGTGCGCTAGCTCTTTCGTGACAAATCTTTTTTGCCGTGTTGAAAGAGCAGGATGGCGCCCAGTTGATTTTTTTCGTCCCATAAGTATCTTTCTGGCGAATGAAATTGCTGACAACTTTATGGGAACGCTTGATTCGTCTGCCAATTTCTCTGAGAGAATGTCCAGCTTTGTATAATTCTCTTTCAAACTGTGTCAGTTGTTTCCCACGACCCATTGTAAGATGTAGTGGAAATGAATTGTTTGACATGGAAATGAAAAATGATTTGGTTTTCATGTTTCTCATTATCATTTCTTACCTTGTATGCAAAATAGGTGCCACAGGTGGGTTTCATTAGGTAGAGGGGGATTGGTGGTGCTATCATTTTGACTCAGTTTACAAGTGGCAAATTTATGTTTTTGTTGATTAAATTGAAAATGTGATTTACAATTTCCATATTCTAAAACTTGTGCTTACCAGTAGTGTCATACAAAAGAAAAAATAAATAAAAGATTATTATATATGTTTTATGTTTTGAGTACTTGGCGTATTCCTCTGTGGTGCTATCATTTTGACTCACACCTCGATTAATTTCTTTTAAAGATTAAATGGAAGAAAGCTCACCACGCAAACGGAACACCAAAACTGATCAATCCTCCCACGAGCATTTCCTCATTAAAGGGATTAATAGAATCGTCAATTTGGTTTTAATGCATTTATTTTTAAAGTCTGCCTTAGCTTTAGTCGAGGCCAACGAGAGACCGGCCAGGGCACTAAAAAGCCAATTGATCATCGGGATCCGAGCAACAATGTAACCTTCATTGTCTCCAAATTGGATTTAGATAATCGGCGTTTTTCCGTTTGTTGGATTGTTGCTTGGGCCCTGATGATCAGGTGATTTTTGAGTACTCTGGCCTGTCGAGGCGAACGAGGTAAGGCCTGAAAGCGGTAAAGTCACCTGATCATCGGAGTGCTAGCAAATATTCAATCTTATTCGAATGTAGAATCGTGGAGTCTTGTTTGCACGAAGAGAAATAAAATACTTTAAAAATTAAAAAACATTTGATACCATTGCGGTCCCAATGTGGTTAAGCCCAGCTGTGAAAGGATTACTTTTATAGTCGCTGGTATCGACCGCCAGATTTAGAGCGAAACCGCTATCTCGCGCTTATTGTCCTATCGACTTTCGAAACCTAGAAGGGACTTAAGAGTCGCCTTGTATTATAGACGTGGATCATTTCTGTTAGGTAAACTGTATAAATTTTTCATTTTACAACAAGGTTAATAATATTTTATAGTTTGCATTCTTCACATTACATTTGAAGACTCTCCTTTATGCTTTTCTTATTTACAGAGTCGAGTAACATTTTTATGATCACCAGCTAATGTCACGGATAGCAGCTAGACGGCGCACAGTGGTCTAAAATCCCGAAAAGCTGGCCAAAAGTCAAAAAATCAATTTCAAATTTTCTAAAATATTATTTGTGTTCGGAAAGAGAACTAAATTCCTCATCTAAAATCTCCGATTTATATTTTTTATACTTCAGTTTCCAATTCAGTTCAAAGTTGACCTTCGTACGAAACAATCGTGACAATACGAAGTAACGAAGATTTTGCTAATCCAGTTTATTTTAAAAACGAAGCTTGCATATCCACCCGCTCTATGATTCTATTCCTGTAGCTGAGAACCATATCCACCCGCTTTGTGATGCTGTAATGCTCCATGAGATGCAGTAAAAGATGTTTCAATAATACTGCCAAATGATATTCTGTTTCTTTAGAAATGATGGGTGAACTTTAATAGTTAAAGTAATGTCAACAAATTCACTGATTTTGTATCAGAAGGTTCCACTTTTATTGAGGTATCGGACAATAGTAAGCTTGTGATCTTTCGGCAGCCACCCTCCAGGGGCAGCAACCCCACCTTTAGTGGCGCTTGTCTCCCACAAGAGGGCTTAACGGCAAAAATGGCATAGGGTCATGCCATGCATTCTGAGACGCCCTGTATAGTCACCTAAGCAATTCCCGACACGTGACATAGTTCCTCGGCTGGGCAACCCCGAAGACGAACGTAGGGAGTGGTCATAATAATGACTCGACCCTGTATAAGCATGAAGCAAGTTTCTTTGTGCGAATACAGTAATAACATGGCGTTGCCAACAACTTTTTATGTTGGCGATACTCTATCCATGCTTGATAACGATCAACTCAAAATCGTATATCAAGATCTCTGTCATGAGCTCTAAAAACCCTTGAACACACCTTCTTGAGTATTGTAAGTCTCGTTCCTTGAATACTCAAAAATAGCCTCGTTCCTTTAATTTAAATCATGAAATAGGGAAATACGTTATGAAACATTAACATACTTCAAGCATCCGTCGATGATTAAATCTTAAGTTTGTTTCCTCCTGTAATTGAAAGTTAATTTTTCGCGATCAGTTTCTCGCATTTTTGTTCATAAACTTCTTTTTTTATGCGTGACAATGTAATTGGTAATGATAATAAATCTACAGTAGACGTCTACCTAAAACACTATCTGGCTTGGCACGAAAACGTTTGGTCTCTTCATTGATCTTATCTCTCGCATTCATATTAAAATGTAATTTGTGGTATAAAGTTCTTACTGCTTGGGGTTGCCTTTTTGTTGGTTGGCGTTCATTTCGTTGAAGACATCGATCTGGTTCCTTTGTTGCTATGTTGCCTGCTGAGGCCTCGTTTAGGCATTCCAAATTGCAGTAATTTAGTGCACAGGCTTAGAAACAAACAGTCGTTTGTTTTATGAGAAATAGAGCAGATGCTTCTAAATTTAATGTTTATTGCTAACTTAGATGATTAAGGAGCTTATGCTTGAGAATTTACTTACGTTACATAGGATCATACGAGTCATGTGATGTGCTAGTGCCGATACTGGAGTTAGTATTTAGAGGAACCTTCAGGTATGAGGACTCATTTATAGGTAAGTGTATGCTTTATATATTTTCTTTACAGCATCAATATCAATACAAATGAATTTCTGATTGATTTCTAACAAGGAGACTCAAGTACTCTGACTCGCCGATTTTGATGAAAAAAATTGTACGAGTAGATTACTTCAAATTAAGTAAAATTACGAAAAGAAAATTGTAGAGACCGATGAATTAATATTAGACAATGAGCCATACGACGAAGAAGAACGGTTTTCGGAATGTACACCAGAATTTGTATCGGCTTCGGATAGTGATTAGATTCCATCGCCTAAAAAAGAATAAAAGACATCCAATAACTTTTAAACAAAAAAAAAAAGCTGTAATTATTGTAAAAAAAAATTGCTATTATTACTTAAAAAAATAGTTAACTATTTTTGAAAATTTCATTTATAATTGTCCATTCATAGCGTATTAGATCATTTCTTTTGCATTCCTTCTATAATAATTACGAAAAAGTAACGACAATGAATCAGAAAACTGCGATGATGTTTTAAAAATGTTACATTTAACTTTTAAGGAAAATTTCAGGGGAAAAAAAAAAACATCGTGGCCGCCACGGGAATCGAACCCAGGCTATTTCGACTTAATCTGAATAGGTAAAAAACTTAATGATTTTTTTTTCTCTGCAAATTTTGAGAAGTGCGTCGAATGGCTTTGCATGAGAGCTTAATTTGAAGTAATCTCTCGTACAATGTTTTTCATCAAAATCGGTGAGTCAGAATACTTGGAGTCTCCTTGTAAGTCTTGTTTATGACACGATACATTCTAATGCATTATGACAAAATTGTTACGGATTGCCATGAAGTCGCAGAATGCCAGACCAGGTCCTGGCCCGCAACAAAACGATTTCAATGAAGTAACTAGTTTCCCTGAATTCAGAAGCCTATAAAACAAGCTCCAATAATCAGTTGAAGGTGCCCATTTGTTTTGCACAATAACATTGAAGAGGAAGGTAGTTAAAAATAAAGTGACACTATTTAAAGCCTAATTCTAATCAATATATCAGCTAGCAAAAGCAAAGAAATCACAAATCCACATTACATAACTTTTAATGCCTCCATAGGGGAGAGAATTCCGGAAGAAGTTCAAACTTTTTTCACTAGGTGAAAATGTGATGCCTACAAACCGAAAAACATAGGCATGCCTGCAGAATGACAAAACTTCATTTCAGTTATAGTTTATGTTCAACTAGCCTTAATATTCGTTGTTGCTCGGGTGTTAATAATAAAAAAGCTGTAAGCTAAACAGAGAAAACTAATACAACTGAAAAAACTTGTCAAGAATGGTTTATAATTGAAAGTATATTCTGTTGAGCAAAGCAAAAAACGTAATTTAAATATGAATATGGCATTAGTTAATGCGAACTTCCAAGTAAACAATCTACTTAGTGAAGCTTTTCTGGATAGAGTAGATGCAAAGATTATGTGGACTGCCAACACGTGAGCTGACCATCAGAAAAGCAAGGAGACTTTAGATCAAATCAAATGACCTTAAGAAATTGTCCCTGAGACATGTTGATCGACATAGCGAACCTGAGCTTAGGAAGAAATTGCAGTCTCTTGAATTGGAATGGCAAATTGCAGTGTCTGATTGAATCGGTGGGATTCTTGGAATGAAGAGGATTTCATTTTTGTATTCCCCTGTTATGACCATAGCCTCATGCTTTTGATGACTAACCTTGTTCCACTGCACTGTCGTGGAGGTTCCAATTTTCTCAGGAGCTTCTTTTTTGAGAACTAAGTTGTGCGGTGATATTCCAGGTGGCTGGACAAAGTTTAGAAACTCAGTTGGAAACTCTACAGCTTCATTCTGATTGACAACAGTGGCAATAGGTCGGAAAGAATTTACTGTTTCAGGCAATATTTTTTAGCAGATCCAGATTGATTCTGTCCACTTCATCATTTTGTGGAACTAAAATCGCACGCTCATACAACCAGGTGGAGTTTTTGCAGTTGTTGTTATGTTAGAAAAGATTTTTGCCTTGAGCTCATTTACTGTTGAGCTGTTGGTACAAGGCAATCTTCCGCTGATGTGCCTTTTGGGATGACGGCAAGGGTCTTTCGAAAATCAAGTGCAACAGTTACTCCTTCCTTTGATGTTCTTTAAAATCTTGTCAAAAGTTTCCAGCCAGCGCCTTGCGACAATATGGTGCACTCACCCCAGACAATGAGTCGTGTTTATTGCAAATGTTTTCGCCAAGTTCTAAGGAATCTTAAAAGCTGAATGTGCAGTCCTGCCTCCAGTAAGAAATATTGCTGCTATGCCAGAAGATGCCACTGCAAGAGCTATGCGGTGCTGCCTGTTCTTTGCGAGAACAAAGAAGGAAAAGTTTTCTACAATACTCATTTCCAAAGAAGTTGGACAGTGCAAAATATATAGAAAAAACAAAAAGGGATGATGTAACAAAACTTTCTCGCGAATGCAAAATAGCAGATACGTTTATGAAATGACATAAATATACTGTGTGCACCAAAACATTTTGTATCGTGGCCGGGACGTTCATTTTGAATGGGGGTGTTGCAACACGTTCCAAAATAGTAGGGACATACGTTGTAGAAAGCGCCCTTAGTAGTGGAATAATCTAGAACGATGACGTCGTACTACATTCCGTAGAAATAACAGTTGCCATCCGTCGTTCAGGTAACTTATTCGGAACGATGGGTCGAGGCAAGCCAGTTAGCGAAGATCTTCGTGTTCGAATCATTCGAGAATTCACAAACAACGTTTCTCAGCGTGCAATAGCCAGAAGATTTAACCTGTCATCGTCTACAGTACATAATATAAACAAGCGCTACCGAGATAGTGGTGAGATCACAGTTCGGAAAGGCCAAGGTAGAAAACCTATTCTGAATGCTCGAGCTCTTCGGATCCTCCGACGTCACTGCGTCACGCATAGGAATGCTGCGATTACGGACATAGCCACGTGGGCCCGCGATTTCTTCGGGAAGCCATTATCGTTGAATATTGTACACCGGTGCATCCACAAATGCAAACTTAAGTTATACTGTGCACGACGGAAGCCATACATCAACAACCGACAGCAACGTCGCCGTCTGATGTGGGCTCGAGCCCATCGCAATCGGTCCCAAGCACGCTGGAAGACCATATTGTGGTCCGACGAATCAACCTTTACGATTGTTTACGGAAATAATGGATGCCGTACGCTCCGGACCAAAGACGAAAAGGATATTCCCGCGTGCTACAGGCGTTCGGTACAGAAACCACCGTCTGTCGTGGTCTGGGGCTGTATTAGTGGCCATGGAATGGCAGACATGCACATCTGCAGTGGCACCGTCAATGCTGAAGCGTATATACAGATCCTGGAACAAGCTATGGTGCCATCTAAGAGGCGCCTGTTTGGACGACGTCAGTGTATATTTCCACAAGACAACGCCAGACCGCATGCAGCGCGCATAACTTCTGCATGGCTACGTCGGCAGCGCATTCGTATGTTGGATTGGATCTGTCGCCTATAGAAAACATTTGGCGTATTATTAAACGAAAACTACGAGAGCGACGACCCCGGACAGTTGAACAGCTGAAAACCTATATCCAACAGAAATGGGACAGAATTCCGGTTACGGTGTTAGAAAGATTGGTGTCATCGATGCCCAGAAGATTACAGTGTGTCATCGAGAGGAGAGGTGACGCCGTGCTGTGCCAACGTTTTTGGGAATGTGTTGCACGTGCCAAAGAGAAAAACCACCTGTATCTTTGTTTAAGCATATTAGAAGATATGTGATCCCATGGCTAATTTATCGTTTATGTATTGTAATGCGTTGAAATAAACGGCAATACAATAATCCAAACAAAAGTGTTGGAATTTTTCTTATATGTTGCACTGTCCCAACTTTTTTGGAAATGAGTATTGTAAATAAAAGTGTGTAATAGAAAAAAAAAAAAAAATCTGTCGTATATATTTTTCGATCGGCTCGTCTCGTGTTTCCTATGAGAAGTTGTTGCGTGGAGTCGTTGGTTTAAAATAAGCCTTGACGTCAATTTCCTTGAAGGACTTATCCGATCGAAGATCCTTAAAGGAATTAACGAAACTGTCCTTTTATAATTAGCGGTCATAAACAAGCCAATCAATGATATTCCTTTCAATTCTTGTTTCAAGCGGGTTCACGCAGCTCCTGCGTGCTATTCTGTGCGGTGCGCGACTTGGATACCTAGCCTTTTGTAATTAAACAAGCCTCTCTTTTAATGCTGCTTTCTTCAGAATAATTGTATGGTAAATTTAGCAATAAAAGCTTGTATATACGAGGGTGGGCTGAAAAGTAATGCCTCCATGGCTGTAACTTTTTTATTTTTTTAACAGATTTTCAAAATTCTTTTTGTATCTGATACTCACATTTCTCCTCTATGTAATGCACTATTTACTTTTCGACATAGTCCCCATCCCTTTCCACGCATTGTACCGACGCGTGACTAGTCGGGTGAACCCGTCGGAGCTGAATTCCGGGGTTGTTGTCGACACCAAGACCGAACGGCAGGTTTCACCTCGTCGTCAGAACGCAACTCGTGCCCCTTAAGGTGCTCTTTCCTCTTTGGGAAGTGGTGAAAGTCGCAAGGTGCAAAGTCTTTCATTTTTGAACTGCAGTTTTTCATCTTTGAACTGTAGGCGCTGCAACCTCCTCTGATGTGTGGCGTTATCGTGCTGCAGAAGAGGATCCAAAGCTGCCATTCAATCCTTGTGTCGACGACAACCCCGGAATTCCTCTCCGAAGGGTTCACCCAACTAGTCACGCGTTGGCACAATGCGTGGGAAGGGATGGGGACTATGTCGAAAAGTGAATAGTGCATTACATAGAGGAGAAATGTGAGTATCAGTTACAAAAAGAATTTTGAAAATCAGAGGATGTCTCTCCATGTTCTTGGATTGGTGTGGGATTGGTTAAAAATAAAAATGCTCTAGCCAGTGAGTTTACGGAAATACGAGTTTAATGAGTGGGAAATTATCAAATGGGTTACATTCATATAACAAAAGAATCCTCAGAAAAGAGTAATAAAATTGCAAAAGAAACATTTTACAGGGTTTAAAAGTCTTTAAACGTTATAAAAACAAACGCTCAACAAGGGATATTCCATTCAATATCCCGTGCCTCACCGTGATCGGTTCAGAATTAGGATCAATCGAGCGATGAGAAAAAAAAATCAAATATGTACACTGTCATATCACTGAATTATGACCACCCGCTTAGCAATGGGAGTAACCACCCTTCACCGCTATAGGCGTCGTGGCATGGGTATGTGTCCGATGGTATGGCAGTCCTCAGAGCTTCGAGAGTCCTAGGTGGAGGGTCCAGTTGCCGTACATGGCCATAAAGATGCTCCCACAGATGTTCGATTGGATTGATGTCCGGTGAATTACCGGGCCAAGGGAGCACTCGAAAGTCAGTGTTGAGACGTGCCTTGTGTGCAGGGTGCATTGTCATCACATTGGGGGAACATCCTCAGCATGTACGGGTGAACAGGCATTCAAATTGCCCTCTAGACGAATCAGTGGATGTAAACTGCTCCCAACAGAAGATCCCCCACACCAGCACACAACACCCCACCAGCCTGTTTCCGGCCCACAATAGCTTCCTGCAGTCTTTTCATGGCGTTCACGACGCATTCGCCATCGCCCCAGACCCCCCCTCTAACGAGCTGATATATACCCCAACCTATTTGGTTACAGGGGGCAGTTGGTTTCCCCCCGGCCAGTTACAGGAATCGCGACAATTCAGTTTGCGGAATCGGTCATCGCGCGATTTGTGCGGATAGTTAAAATTAACCAAAATAACAAATAAAAAGTAAAAATAAAAAAATTTATAATACAGACTGAGCGAGATGGATTGATTGCGCCAGGCACGCTGGCTGAAAAGACTAAGTTCAGTGTGTGGAGGTTTCAAGTGCTCTCTATCCGCTACCGCAAAAGACGCTGTCGTATGATTCATTGTTAGGTTGCTAGGCAAAGTAACGCACGAGCTTGTTGCACTTGGTCTGCTGTCATAATGTAAAAATGGAGTCTTATGAAGTAGTAGACAGGAAAACTGTTAAAATTCGCAAAAAATGGAAACTGTTGAAATAGGCAATGTAAACGAGTAGGGGATTCCTTAGCAAGTTGGATGCACCATTACGAACCTGAACGAAAGAGGAAGTCGTCAGAGTGGAAACCGTCATCAAAAGCGGTTCGTATTTTTCGACGTTGGTGGTCGAGTTGATCACGTTGTTTCATTCACACTACTGTAACTGACCCATTCTCCAACATAACGAAGGAAACGATAGCCAAAATGAACATAACATTGAACTCTTAGAACTTTCCCCGTTACTCTCCGAACATTGCCCAAGGGGTTCTTTGGCTGTTTCCTACGAAAGAAGAACCAAATTCGGGAAAAAAGTTTGCAACGGATCAGGAAATCTATAAGAAAGTTGGATCAGAGAAGATATTTCGAAAAAGGAACATTAGCCTGAGAAATTGTTGATCTACTCTCGTATTCCAGGGTTACACCAAAATACTCTGATTAGAAGTGGCTTCATTGTGCTTTATTTAAAACAACTCTGAAATCGATCTGGATAATAGAAATTGATTTTAACTTAGCATACATGAAAATTCTATTTTGTATTAGACTGTATCGTTTATGTCATTGACAATGTCATTATCACATCTCGATAATGTTAAGTCACCGCCCACTTCCTTATTTAAGATACTATCTGCTGTCACATGCTAAGATAGATCCCTCTATATATTCCGAGATCAATAAAATTTTAGCTTTTATCTTAGGTAGATGTCAAGATGAAAGCTTCCAACAAATATTCGGCGATTAATGTAGCTATTGCTTTGCTTGTGCAGCTACCTGCATGCAAGTGAGTAGTAGATTTTTATTCGTTTTACTTAGGAAGACTTAAGCACAGCTCAAACGGAGCAATTGAAATAAATTTAATTTGCTTTGAATTTTTTTTAGAAGTTCTGAGGGTAACATATTTCCCGATAAATATGAGGAACATTCTGAACCAGGTATATATAGAATTTATTATAATTTAATTATCCAAGTCATTATAAACTGCGGACAATACTTTAGAAATAGCCTCCTGACAGTGATTACATTTAATTGTACCTTACAGGGTGAGGCATTTATCTTGAGACAATTGAATATCTCGGAAACTAAGTATTGTACGAAAAAATGTTCAAAATCAAAAGTGAAGTATTTCGCGGGGGGAATTTATTAGTTAAAAAATTACCCCCCCCCTCCTTGTGAGGGAGGCTGGGGGGAGAGGATAACTTTGAAATCTTAAATACAGTGTTGGACAAAACTTTGGCCGAATGGAACTTTTCATCTTTTTTTTATTTTAACACTTCTTAAATTTTGAAAAACTAATCAGTTTGGTACAATATAAATAAATAAACATTTGCTCTACAATAATTATGAAAAAAAAATACAAATCTTAGTTATTTTAAAAAAATATCAAAATCATGATGGACATAACTTTGGCCGACTTGTTTTACGTGTCCCAAAACAACATAAAAAAATGTTAACAAAAAAATGTTAATAGCGTATGCCTTTGCCCTTATTTTTTATTACGTCTACACATCTCTTGTGCATAGAATCAATTAGTTTCTGGCACATTTTCTGTGAGATTTGATTCCAACTTGTTTCAATCGCAACTTTTAAGTCATTTACTGAGTCAAATTGTTTTCCATCGTTGTATACCAAACGTACCAAATAACCCCAAAGATTCTCTATTGGATTTAAGTCCGGTGACACTGCTGGCCAGTCCAGAACTTTTATTTTTTTTGCTTTATTGTTGACTTCGCTGTGTGGATGCTGGCGTTGTCTTGCTGGAATATGTAGTTTTTTCCTGCCATACGAATTCCAGATGAAAGCAAATTATTCTCCAAAGTTTGTTGATAGTCTGATGCACTGTGTCTTCCATTTAAAAACACTATATTGCTTTTTGCTTTGTAGCCAAATGATGCCCACACCATAGTTGAACCACCTCCAATATTACGACTCATTCTTGTAGGATGATCAGTGCGTATATCATGCCAATAGTATGCTAAACCGTCAGGGCCGTCCAAATTAAATTTTTTTTCATCGCTGAAAACAACATGTTGCCATTCTTTGACCCAAGTGATATGATTTTCCGCCCATTCAAGTCGAGCAGCCACATGGTGTAGTTTGAGAGCAGGTTTGGCCTTAGGTTTAACATATTGAAGAATACTGGATTGCTTCAAAACTCGACGAATTGTTCGTTCACTACATTCCAGCTTCAGACTAGCTTTTATTTTTTTAGATGAGGTTGACTTGTTAGTGGCATGACGAATAATTTGTCGCTGGTCCCGCTTAGATAAACAGTTCGGTCGTCCTCCTGAATTTTTTAACCCGTAATCCTTTCCTTTTTTGATATAATTTCTAACTACCTTTTCTTATCTTCCAATCTGTCTTGCAATTTCACAATTGTTTAATCCAGTTTGATTAAAAGCATCAATTTGACCTCGCTCGTGGTCGGTGAGCCGTTTTCCAGAGCCCATCATAAAATTATATGCAAATAATGTTTCATCACAAAACAAAAAAAATTGTTTCACGGTTTAGTCTATTGTGCAAATGAGGGTAAGGAAGTAAATATTGCAAAAAAAAATTTATTAAAAATTTTAAGTATGATGGAAATGATTCAGCCAAAGTTTTGTCCATCATAGTTTTGATAATTTTTTTATAATAACTAAGATTTGTATTTTTTTTTCATAATTATTGTAGAGCAAATGTTTATTTATTTATATTGTAAGAACTGATTAGTTTTTCAAAATTTAAGAAGTGTTAAAATAAAAAAAAAGATGAAAAGTTCCATTCGGCCAAGGTTTTGTCCAACACTGTAGGAACCCCTATTTTTAATGGTATATTCAAATTGTACACAATATTCGAGAATTGTTTTATTCTTGGTGTTTTTTCAATTGATCCAACCGTTTAGGAGATAGAGGCCCTCAAAGTGTGGAAATTTTAAAGTTTTGGACCCAATTTTATCGATGAAGACAAAGAGATAGAGAGTGGGTCTACTTTTTGATGGTCTTTAAAAATCCCAAGTCAGAATTTCAAAAATCCAACGTTTTTCAATCCATAGGACTCCTGCCCCCAAAAGTTTACTTGTGCACTAAAAAATTTTGAATTTCAAAGTTATCCCCTCCCCCCAGCCCCCCCTCACAAGGAACTTTGAAATTTGATAAATAAGGTCTCCATGGCTGTAACTTTTTTATTTGTAACCGATTTTCAAAATTCTTCTTGCATCTTATACTCACATTTGTCCTCTATGTAATGCACTATTCACTTTTTGACATAGTCCCCATCCCTTTCCACGCATTGCGCCAACGCATGACTAGTCGGGTGAACCCGTCGGAGACGAATTCCGGAGTTGTTGTCGACACCAGGACCGAGCGGCAGGTTTCACCTTGTCGTCAGAACGCAACTCATGCCCCTTAAGATGCTCTTTCCTCTTTGAGAAGTGGTGAAAGTCGCAAGGTGCAAAGTCTTTCGTTTTTGAACTGCAGTTTTTCATCTTTGAACTGTAGGCGCTGCAACCCCCTCTGATGTGTGGCGTTACCGTGCTGCAGAAGAGGATCCAAAGCTGCCATTCAGTCCTCGTGTCGACGACGACCCCGGAATTCCTCTCCGACGGGTTCACCCAACTAGTCACGCGTTGGCGCTATGCGTGGAAAGGGATGGGGACTATGTCGAAAAGTGAATAGTGCATTACAGCCATGGAGGCCTTATTTATCAATCGCCCCTCGTAATTAATGAATTTCCCCCGCGAAATAATTCACTTTTGATTTTGGACATTTTTCCTACAATACTTAGTTTCCGAGATATTCAATTGTCTCAAGATAAATGCCTCACCCTGTAGAAACGATTGTGTTGATTGAAAGCACCTTTCGTTTATTTCAGAAAATTCAACTATCATTTTTACCCTGAAGCCACTCACTCTTCTCACCGTTGATCATGCTGAATCAGTAAATCTTCTTAGACTCTTAATAAAACAAACTCTATGGCCAATTTATTAGGAAATTCTAGGCTGCCATTTGTATTCAGTTGATAGGATTTTTCTGGGCATTGATTACGTAGGGTGCCTGATATACAACCCTAGCGTCAATGAACTTCGGACATCTACAGAATTTTGGATAAGTACAACGAAACTAATTGTAAACAAATGAAAATTACTTTATTGAGTGCACAGAGCTTTAGTACTTCGTACACCGTACCGTTTATTGCACATTACCACTGAGTGGCGTCACCTTTCCGACGAATGACGCTCCGAAGTCGTTGAGGCATGCTGGACACTAACTTCTGCGTTGTTTCTACTGGAATTTTGTCCCACTCTTCGGAAATACACGCCCGCAACTGCTGCAGTGTTCGAGGCTTCCGCTGTCTGACTTTTCGCTTTAAAATGCGCCATACGTTTTCAATGGGTGACAGATCTGGGCTGCAGGCAGGCCAGTCAAGCACCCTGAAACGCGGCTGTTGTAGCCAAGCCTTGGTGTTCCGAGCAGCATGAGGCTTCGCGTTGTCCTGCTGATAGATGCTTGGCCTTCTATGGAACAACATTTGGCGGGATGGACGCAGATGCTGTTGAAGAATGTTTATATAGGCAGCAGAGTTAATAGTGCCCTCGCAAAAGTGAAGCGATCCTGTCCCGGCTGCACTCATGCAGCCCCACACCATCAGCGATGCAGGCTTCTGAACTTTCCTCTGGTAACAGTCGGGATGATTACTTTCGTGCTTGGTCCTTAGCACCTTGCGACCGTTGTTGCCATACATCACTGCAAAGGTGGACTCGTCGGACCACAGAACACTATTCCACTAAGCAAGGGTCCACTTTAGATGGGTTCTGGCCCATGGTACCCGGCGACGCTTAGCTACAGTGCTCATAAATGGCTTCCTCTTTGTAGCGTATAAGTAATAGTTGCATCTTCTGATGTAACGGCGGACTGTGCTTTCGGATATGGGTAGATGAAAATATTCTCGAGCCCAAACAGTCATTTCACTTATGGGAGCATGCCTGTTTTTCACAATGTAACGTCGAAATACTCGCAGGTCCCTAACATTCAATAATCGCTGCTTGCCTGGTGCAGTCCCTGGTTCTGTTTTCCCGATTTCTCTGAAACGCTTGATGATCCCATTAAGAGTAGAGAGAGAGTGGAACTGATAATTCATGGGCAATAGCTCGCTGGGATTTGTTATTCTGGAACTGCTGTATCCACGTTTCTACTGGCTTACCACGTCCCATGGTTCAAAACAACATGAATACTGAGCTCTGTCGCGTGGATGGTGTTTTTAAAGCCTGATGCAAGTGTCCGACGTTTATTGACGCTAGGTTTGTAAATGATCACATATGGTGTAAACCAGATGTCAGTGCTGGAATGGGCTTGTTTTGAGTCTATTCATCGCATTTCAAAGCATGGCCCAATATTTAACTTTGTGAAGTGAAAGCAAGGAAGTGCTTGATATCTTGAGATTGGTTTCTCCAGTATCTCCTTATTGGAGCTGTTTATTTTATAGGAGTACCTAATAAAGTGGCCACTTAGCATGTTCGTTAATTTTTTAAAAATTTTAGCCGTTATTATGAACGTCTCTCTGTTTAGAAGTTAGATTGATACAATGGAGGATTTTCTAATCGTTTTTGCCAAGGACGTGGAAATGGAGATTGTGTTCAACGTGGAGTGGCAAGATAATCGTCTCCTACAACCGAACGTAGGTGTCCATGAGTGGGAATTGGAGCCAGCTGAAATAGCCAAAATATGGAGACCAGATTTAATGTTTAGCAATTGCAAGCTCTGCAAGCAGGAATTATTGGAGAGAATTTCGGAAGATGCTTTGGTCATGTACCATGCGCACAACCAAGTTATAAATGTGGAAATGAGGTGAGTGTTTTTGTGTAAGGGGTAAGTATGCTAAGGAAGCTTTTTTATTATTGATGCTTATTTTGTGTGTTTTATGTTTTGGATTAAAAAGCAAAAGGGGTAGGGTAGGTCGAGCAGTGGTACAACTTATCTTGACATTTATTCATACCAGGGAATTTTGCGCCAAAACCCATACAAAGACCAGGAAAGCCTACAGAAAGCCGGCCTCGCCGAAAAACCAATCGGACGGCCCACAGGATCATGGTGGAACGTGAGATGTCTGATATGAGTGTGCAGTTTCTTCCAGCAGATTACACTTTGTACAAGTGGCTCTTCCCGAAGGATTCCCATTCTGTGTACGTTTCCGCAATAGACCATGACCTGTAAGAAACCCCAGCATAACACGGTATCTTAAAAGCGTAAACAAGCGTCGCATCCTATTAATCGTGAAAGTAATAAGCGCTGCGCTCAATTAACCGCCGCGGCGTTTATCAAAATTGTCGATGGCACCACCAAATGACAAACCAAGATAGCGAGCTAAGCCTTCAATTGTGCTTGAGCGTGAATGGCCCTTCTGATAATGCATGATTCTGTCGTTTATTCAGTATATCAGGCGTGTCCGAAAAGTATCCGGATTGAGGCTACAAAAAAAACTATCTCGCCGAATGTTAATACTTTTCCAGGATATCATAGAGCACAGCTCAGAACTCGCCAATCACCTATTGGGAATCTATGGGAATTGAGTGATCTCTGGTTGAAAATCTTGTACATACACTTTCCGGAATATGTAGAATCCATGCCACAATGCGTTGCCTCTATTTTGCTTGCCAAAGGTGGATAACATGGTATTAGGATGCTGGTCGTAATGTTTTGGCTTATCAGTGTTGGCTCCTTCTATTGATGGGCTCAATCTTTGAGAATGATTCTAGTCATTTATCCTAATCCTCCCTTTTGTCCCCTAACCTATATTCTGAGATAGAATTTTATGATCAGTCTCAGTCTTGCCATTGAGAATGAAGGCATAGGCTTCGAAATACGTATCCAAGGTTTCATATCTTTGTTCTTTTGTGGTAAGAGTTTTTCTTTATTTACTGAGCTTTGCAAAGTTCTGTTACACTCGTGACGACCCTCAAAGAAATGGACACGACGATGTTCACGATGCAGTTAGACATGTTTTTATTGTGCCATCATGTAGAATAACATTGGAATTAGTCATTTAATCAATGTAGCCACCATCTGCATCGAGAACCCCCTCCAGACGAGGCTGTAAAGCCTTGCAAACTTTGCGAATGTAGTCCTTCCTCATTCTGGTCCACACACGGTTGACAGATGTTTCCAGCTCGTCGCCCACACGCTGTACTCGAGTGGATTGAGGTCTGGCGACTGCGGAGGCCAAAAGCCCTTCGACCAGAAGGTCATGTTGGACCCCAACCAGTTTTGCACAGTGTTGGCCGTGTGGGCAGGGGCACCGTCCAGTCGAAAGATGTAGTCCGCATTTCTTCACCCAGGGAAGGACTTTTGTGGCCAGGATGTCCTTGTAATCAGCCGCCGTTAGCCGGTATCCACTTGGGAACCGCACGGGTGGCATTTTCTCGCCATTCGACGCCACGATTCCGAGCATCATCACAGAGGCCGGGTGCTTGGTTGTAGACACGTAGCGGACCTTGGAGATGTCCTGGCCGAAGCTTACCACGCAGTCGTTTTGCTTGTTGACGACAGGATCGACCGTGAAGGTCTTTTCGTCAGAGAAAATGACAATTCGCTCGCCACGACTCTTCAAGTCGTTGAGAAGACGGCGACAGCGCTCCCGACGTTGTTCCCGTATCCGATCCGTCAGCAGAGGCCTCACGCTCTTTCCACCTTCTTCTTTGACCGCTCTGGACACTGTGGACACCGAAATTTTCTTTTTCTTTGCGAGCGCAGTCATTTTGAGCGTCGGGTCTTGTTCGAAGGCTTTTTTCACAGCCAAACGGTTGACGACTCGAGGTCTACCTGAACGAGGTTGATCTTTAAGGTCTCTCCCATTCTTGAGCCTGTCTCTCGCAACTCTGTGGATGGTCATCCGGCTGACTTTGAGGAGCTTGGCAATCTCGGACTTTGTGTGGCCCGCGCGCAGGAGAGCAGCGATCTCTACTCGTTTCGTTTCCATCGCTTTTGTCGTGGACATTAGGATCACTCAGAGGTTAACACGTAATTTCCAGTCTATTATTTGATCCTTTTGTCGAAATGGAATTATCCAAATCATGAGCAGTCCATTTTTGGGGGGATGTAAAGAGTGTAACAGAACTTTTGTAAAGCCCGGTATAGTCGGTTGCAACAAGGTCAGTTAAAAGTAACTATTCGCTAAGTCTCGGTTAAAATTTTTGCGTTGAGCATTACTTACTACTGAATACAGGAATTAATATACCGTGTTTCCAGTCAGTTTCTGATTGGTTGCACGAGTTTTTTTCATTTACACATGCGCCAGTTTCCTTTTTCTTTCATGCCAGGCACTATAGTGCATTAAGGTTTAGACTTAAAGGTAAACTCCACGGAAAAAATCGATTTTAGTTTTTTTTTTTACATCATACCATTAATCCAGGTTAATAGAGTATTTATCATTCAAAATTTTTCGATTTTTCCTAATATTTTATTCAGAAAAATGCCTCGGAAAATTGAAAATTTGCGTGGGATCTTCCATTCCTTCTCCACAGAACACGGCGGAACAAGCTGTCATTTCCTGCCGCGAGAACCTCGGGGAATTTCGTCGCCGAGATTCTAGTCGCTTAGAACGATTCTACATATCGTAAGATTTTGCTACTTGTTTTATGTCGGAATGCCTTCAATTTGTTCTGTTTGGAATGCAAATAGACAGTCAGATAGAAATTTCACGTTTCCTAACCTAACCTTACTTACTTACTTTTCAAACCCGCTTATCCGTTAGGGTCGCGGGGGCAGCAGCCCTATGGAGGATCTCCAGCGATCGCGATCTTCCGCCATCAGGCGCATGGCCTCCCTGGTAATATCCAAGCGACTCGAACCCAGATTCTCCATGTAGTCTATCCACCGACCCCTTGGTCTCTTACCCACCGGCTTGGAAAATAACAACTGCCTAGGAAACCTAGTTTGCGGTATCCGTATCACCTGGCCATACCAGCGCAACTGAGATCTCTCGATGCGGAGAAGTAACGGCTCAACACCTAAAGATTCCCTTATTGTGCTGCTGTACACTCTATCTAGTAGGGAGTGTAACACCTGCCACACCTCTCAGAAATCTCATTTCTTGTACCCGCTTGTACCCGCGATCGCACTCTTTCGGTCATTACCCAAGCCTCATGAATGGTGAGAATGGGGACAAAGATAGATTTGAAGACGGAGAGCTTGGCTTTGTTACCCAGCTTGCGTTTCGTTACCACGGATCGCCACAGTTCACGTCTGACACAGCTTGCTGCACCGATCCGAGCATCCAATTCTTTCTCCTGCCGTCCATCACTCGTGAATGCAATCACGAGATACTTGAATTTCTCCACCTGTCTCAATGAGGCTCCCCTAACATGGAGAGTGCACTGAGCAGGCTGTCTTGAAAGGACCAGAATCTCGGTTTAAGGACAATTGAAAGGACAATTAAAAAACAGTGGATTAATTTTTGTCAGCGAGGGAACTGGTATCCAACTCCGAACAGCATCATGTACTCATTTCGAAACGTCTTGCTTTGTCTACACATCCGCCGTTTTAAATTCAGTATCAATTTAAATAAGAACTTCGCTGAAACTAGATCACGTATAAGGTGGAACTAGATGCTCTTCCAACTCTAAACGGGCCTGGCGTTCTTCAAGAACAACGAACGCAACAGCACTCGTTAAACGCCGAAAGAATGAGGAGGTAGGCCTATCTGCTGTGTAAGGCACACGCCGACGCGTCAAGCAGAAGATCCCGTTTCACGGTTCAATGCATAGAGCTGTATATCGCAGAAGTTGCAGTAGCATTTAATCCTGCTAACAGCCCTTGTATACCGCTGTCACTGTCATCAAAATCGCATTCGTCACTATTCATAGTCCGTTGTAATGCCCAACTGACAACTAACCGATAGCGTCCAATGTGTGGCGTCACGAATTCGAAACTCCTTCGCACTTCTCGGCAACTTGTGACGTAACAGTTGCCGAACCATGGCGCCAGTGACGATCGCAGTGGAAGGGGAAAATGAAAGTTTTTTTATATATTTTATCAATTTTGAGTTCGAATTAAAAATTTTTATTCATGCTAGGTTGTTATTGAGACCTTCATCTTTGATTTTTAAGAAAGTTGTTTTGGGTGTGGAGTTTACATTTAAGTCATAGTTGAGCACGTGAATAGCACATCCCAAGCATATACTTGCTACCCTATTTTCATTCAGAAGAGACAGATCCAGTCTAATCTGCTTTCACTCTCAGTAAAAATACCTGATTTTGTAACTGATCAACATCCGGTAAAAACCTTTTTGCACACTAGACGGTACATTTCGGGGGCTATAGCCCCTTCATCAGTGAGATTTAACCATTTGAATCGGCCAAATGCATAAGCTAAATATCAAACAGCTAATTGAAAACAATCGGCCATGTTGACCGGAGCTAAACGAACAAACCACAGTTCTCGTTACTTATATTACATCTAGTTAACTAACCGAGCTAAGGTTGGTGCAACGTTTCCCAGTTAAAGACTTAACCGATCGTTAACTAGCCGAAAGTTAGAGCCATATTAACTGACATTGTTGCAACCGGCTGATACAGACATAATGTATATACATGTTTTACTTGGGCTATAATGTACACTGTATATACGAGGCCTGTGAGAAAAGTATCCGACCTAATTTTTTTTTGCGAAAACCTGATGGATTTGGATCGCGCGCGCTTGCATGAGCCGACCTTGAACCTTTGTGCGTATGCGTGAATTTTTTCCCGCCTCTCAATAGCGTCAGTTGCTGGCAATCGGCATTAGAGGGAGGTAGTGTGTTGTGCTCTCGTCGGTTTTTGATTTGAAGGAAAATGACGGAACGACTGGTGCAACAGTGTTACTGCATCAAATTTTGTCAGAAACTGGGCGACAGCCTCAGTCGTCACAGTGGAAGCATTCCTCGTCACCACGACCAAAGAAAGTGATGCTGACTGCTTTCTTTGACTCTCGCGGTGTGGTATACCACGAGTACGCACCACAGGGTCAAACAATCACCAAAGAGTACTACAGGGATGTCCTCCGTCGCCAGTTGTGGTCAACAGGCAATTGGCGCCTCAAAAACCAGACTCCCATGGTACAACAGGCTCCTTACTCTCCTGACCTGGCCCCCTGCGACTTTTGGCTGTTCCCCAAACTCAAGAGGCCATTGAAAGGAACGCGATTTCAGATAAGAGAGGACATTATGGCTGCAACGACAGCAGAGCTAAACTCCATTCCGAAAGACGCTATCCAGGAAGTTCTTCCACCAATGGCGGCACCGCTGGGAGCAGTGTGTGGAGTCCCAAGGAGACTACTTTGAGGGTGATTAGGTTTCCAATGCTCCAGGTGTGTTATTTTTTTTCCCGGCCGAAGGTCGGATACTTCTCTCACAACCTTTAAGTTGTGAGAATAAATTAATTATGTGAACCTTTCAGAGCTGCTTTTACCTTCCACTGCGATTTTGACTTCACTTTCTTCCCTTTTGATGATCACGAGTGCTACATTGAAGTGACGACATTTGGTAAAGTTTCTATTACTTCTCTTTGATTATATTTAAGATTCAAGGCATATAATGTAAACTTGATTTTAGGGGATCATCATCCGAATCTCAGAGTTCTTCCAAAAATTAACATCAAATCGAGTGAAATAAGAAGTCCGTCCGAGTTTAGGATTCTAGAGTACTATCCCACTAAAGAAACAATTGGTATGAATCGTTTATATGTTAAGGAATACAATAAACGTTAACGTCAGCAGCTGGGCTTTCTCTTTCAACGCCTCTTCCTGTTCCTTTCAGAACGAAATCAGGGAAAGATCAAGTTTGTTTTCAAAATATGCCATGTTAGTAGTCAAATAATAATACTTACCTACATCCCCAGTGCATTTTTTGTTGTCGTGTCGTGGATCCCTTTGTGGTTGAAGGAAAAGTACGCTGATATGAAAATGACGATCAGCCTCACAATGCTGCTCACCTTGGCTACTCAGCTGGACGCCGCCCAGCAAAAGCTCAAAGGAGTCGTATACATTAAGGCCATAGACATTTGGATGCTCGCCTGTGTCGTCATGATCATGGCATCATTGATGAGTTCAGCTTTATCCGTCATTTTCACTCGAGAAAAGCCTCAAGTGCAAGCATCTTCGGTGAATATGCTTAATTTCAGAAAGGTTAGTATATGGTAAATGAATGAGTTATGAATAATTGTAGAAGTAGATGCTGACTCGATAGTCTTTGTGAAATGGGGATGCATTGGAATGATATACCGAAATGCAAACGGGCTGCACTAGAATCGTGGTTTGGTAGTATTTTTTTTTGGTAGCAGAGCTTGTATACAATTGGTAGCAGAGCCTGTATACAATTGGTAGCAGAGCTTGTATACGATTGGTAGCTTATATACGTATTTTTCATTACAGTCTGTAACATTGCTATGGAATCAAGGCATATTTCTAGATTACGTTTTAAATTTGCCACATACAAAGATGCTTACACGTTATCTGGCCATTCGTCACCCGACACCTCTGCATGAGATCGTTCATAGAGCTCATAACAACCTATAAAAGACGTTGACGGGATAGAATAGACTCATAGCAGCTACTACAGTCAATATGAAAAGTCGATGCGAACTTATGCTGGGTGCCCACCTAGCGCGACGATAGCGCGATTCTATCGCTTTGTGAAGCACGCATGCGCAGAGTGACGGCACCAGGGCGATTCTGTGGCGCGACTCCATCGTACCCAATCAGAAAACAGTTTCGAATCACGTGGCACATGCAATCATGGCAGCACCTACTTCGAGATGGTCGGATATCGCTACGGAAAATTTGATTGAAGATATCATCAAGTAATATGCAATTCTGTATGCACGAAATATCCAATTCTGATTTTGGAAGCACGAAATCTTGAAGTGGGAAACGAAATGATCGCGTAGATAGCGCATGCGCATTCAGTCACGCGGCCGTCGCGCCAAGTGGGCACCCAGCATAAGCCTTTCTTAAGGCGTTTTCACTTGTGATTCCATAGAACTGTTATACTGTTGCTGCTTTTGTACATACAACCTCTGACAATTAAGTTCGGTGAATGACGTCACGCCCTAATCTGTGCGAGCTTTACGCGAGTAACAATGCATGTGAATACAAGCCCAGTCTTGGTTTAAGCAAGTTCGGACAGGTGACGTTTGTGCGTGCAATGGTTTAGCAGATGCTCGTTTCTTCAGTTGAAGGTGTAGCGTGCGCACGTAACTGTGGATAATGGATCAAAGAGGAACACTGCCGTAATCGTGCAACAAAGGGGTCATATCCATAGCTCATCCACCTTATTCACCAGACTTGGCACAGGCAGACTTTTTCTCGTTCGCACGCCTGAAACGGGCCTTAAAGGGACACAGATTTACGTGGACTTAAAGCTTCCAGAACTTACACACCCGATCCCAAAAGTGTATTGCCTTCCAGGGTGATTATTTCGAAGGACAATAAAGTAAATGTGGCTGTATCTGTTTTGCATTTTGTTGTGAGAACTCATTCACTGAACTTAATTGTCAGAGGTAGAATAGTGTATTTTCTAATGAGGGTCATGTCTTATGGTTCTGCTTCGTCGTTTACCCAGTCTTTTTTGGTATTTATTGAGTATAGAGTAGTGATGTCCGTTGGATCCGGATCTCTGATTCGGATCTGATAATATCCGGATTCGGATCTAGAAATATCCGGATCTTGGATCCGGATATCGGATATCAGATCCGGATTTCGGATATCGGATCCGGATTTCCGATCCTTTTGCTGGATGCGTATTAAGACTAATTAGGACTTAAGAGAACTAGGCTATCACTTAATAAAAGCTTTTATAAACTGCTTTCAGAAAAAGTTTGCATATACACAATTTCCTGTCTAGGATCCGATTTTCGGATCTCGGATCCAAGATCCGGATCTCAGATCTCGGACCCAAGATCCGGTTCTCAGATCTCGGACCCAAGATCCGGATCTCAGATCTCGGACCCAAGATCCGGATCTCAGATGTCGGACCCAAGATCCGGATC
>JAHWFO010075611.1:0-15021 GCA_023313115.1 Rhysida immarginata | reverse complement strand
TGGGTAGAAACAGCGCCCTCAGCATCGACAATAAATTACCAATGTAAAAGACAGTGATTCGGACCTTCCTTCTCTATGGTTTCCCCACGTGGGCGACTGTATGTGGAAGCACATGGAGTGAACTCCAGTCGTTCCAGAATGTTATTCTGAGGACCACTGCGCAGCTTGGAAGAAGGACCGTAAAAAATCTTTACATCCACTCAGATCTGAACATGACACACATGATTGTATCTTAAGTGTGTATCTTAATTAATAGAGTTAGTAATACGGATGTAGACAACATAGTTAATCTAACGGATTTAGATTTTAATGATTTGGAACTTAAAATTTTATCTAAAGGGCTTAAATTTGCAGCTAGGAATAAACATAAAGACATTCACGAGTTAGTAGGGATTGTAGAAGGGGGAATAAAGTTCTCACCAGTTTCACAGAAAAAAGACATTAGGGAACAATGTACCAAAATATTGTCCCATAATTGGAAAAACTATGAGGTTGAAAATAACGATCGCCGCTATTTCGAAACCATTAAAACTCTTAAGGAAAAAGATTGTTTCTTCCTTAAAAGTGATAAAGGAAATAGTACAGTTATTTTAAAGAAAATGATTATTTCAGTAGAGTAGATGCTTTAATTGCTGAAGGCCCGTTCGAGGTTATTAATAAGAAAAATCCGTTAACAACACTGGTCAGGGAAGTCAGGGAGGCAGTAAAGAGTAGCCCTAATCTCGTTCCCCCAAACTCTGCCTCTTCGCTCAGCATTAAAAACCCGACTTTACCTAGGTTATATGCTCTCCCTAAGAAACACAAACCTGGAAACAAAATGAGGCCGATTGTGTCAAATATTGACTCTCCTACTTGCCGGCTTTCTAAATTTCTAGCAGAGTTTTAAAGACCTTAAAATTGTCGAACTTCGACAGTTCGGTTAGTAATAGTATTGACTTAGTAAAAAACTGAAAAATAAGGTCATTAAGAAAGGGGAAATTTTGGTATCCTTCGATATTGTCTCTCTGTTCCCTAGCATCCCTATACCTGAAACTATAAACTTTTTAACTAATATTTTGAATGAGAACAAAGTTCCTGAAAACATACGCAACGAATGTTTAAGTCTAACGAGGTTATGTACCAATAATAATATTTTTAAATATAATGGGAAAGTTTACAAAATAGTGGATGGTACACCGATGGGCTCTTGCCTAAGCCCTATTTTGGCTGAAATTTTTCTGAAAAGTTTCGAGGATATCCTGAAAAATTCTGGCTTTTACTTTCCCGATTGTTGGTTCAGATACATGGACGATGTCTTCACAATTTTTGACACCAATGCTTGCGTTGTCAACACTTTTGTCCAGCATATTAATAGCTATTTTCCGTCCGTTCAATTCACTTTTGAGTTAAAAAACAATCAAAGGTGCCGTTTCTTGACATCTTAGTCATTAGAAACCATGATTCATTATCATTTGAGGTATACCGAAAGCCTACGAACGGATTCAATTACATACCAAGCGATTCCAGCCACACTTGGAATCAAAAAATATCTACTTTCATTTCGATGATTGACAGAGCTGTTAATCTCCCACTTGGTCAATCCTCATTCAAAAAAGAAATTTCCTTGATTCAGAATATTGCAGTTAAAAATGGCTATAGCACACGTACCATCACCGATTTGGTAAGGAAGAGGAAGTTAAAAAAATTCATGGACTAAATCACTACCCTCAACCGGACTCAAAATAGAGGGAAGTCATATCCTTACCTTACAATAAATCATTAATCAAACGTCTCAATTCTGTCTTTAAATCTTTTAATATTTCTTTATCATTTAGCAATCCCAACCAGACCAGGCATTTATTACCTAATCCAAAAGACCCGATTCCATCACTACAGAAATCAGGAATATATGAAGCTAGATGCTCCCAATGCCCCATGAGATACAAAGGACAAACTTGCCGGAATATTGAAACAAAATTTGAAGAACACACGAGACATACAAGATATGGTAAAGGGAATCAGTCATCCATAGCCAAACACTCGCTAGATACCGGGCATGAATTTTTATTAACCAATGTAAAACTTATTGAGTCAATAAACAAGAAACACCTTCTGGACGCCTTCGAAAGCTTAGCCATTCAAAAAACAGATGAAAAATTATTACTCAACTTAGATAGGGGTCCTATTAGCGAATCACCATTGATCAAATGGGCGACGCAATTACCCAATCAATAAAATTCAGTTGGATCTTTTTGTCTTGATTGGCTTCTGTCCGTTTTAAATACTCATCATGTTCTATTCCAAGTCAGTTCTCTCAAGTTCTCTCGAGGTGCTCCTTGGCAGTAGATTGCTTCCCCAAATGGGTGAATATTAATGAGGTGGGCGTGGCCAATTAAACCTCGATTTCCACCAATCAGCGTGCAGCATTCGCCCCACGTGACCCCCACCTCCCCCCTACCCCTGCCTGACGTCACAGACGTTCAACCAATCCGCGTGCAGAAGGCGACTCATGTGACCAAGCACCACCTCTCCCCCCGATTTCGTGTCACGTGACCACCCATCCCCCCTTCCTGACGTCACTGATGTTCAGCCAATCAGCATGCAGAAGGCGCCTCACAGGGTGTTGGTCTTTTAATTTGAGGGTTGGTCTTTTATTTTGGGCGTTGGTCTTTTATTTTGGGCGTTGGTCTTTTATTTTGGGCGTTGGCCATTTAATTTGGGCGTTGGCTTTTAATTTGGGCGTTGGTCTTTTATTTGGGTGGGGCCTGAGATAAAATTAATTTTTTAATCCTCTGATATACCCCTGGTGCTGGTGCTGGTTGATCTAAGCACCAGCACCGGGGTGGAAGATTAGAGGGGTCCTAGTGCTCTCAGCAAAAGCCACTTGGGTGATTCTGGCTTACAAGTGAACACCTGTTGATTCGCTTAAATACCCTACTTTTCGGCTAGGGGTTAGGGTACTGCCACACTTCGATTTTGAATTCCTTATTACTAGTTCGCTATTGTTTCTCAGGTAACCAAATTTTTTCCAAGCTCTTTTTACAGTTTTCTAAATAAAACGACTGCTATTTCAAGATGTTTTGTTTTGTTTTTTTAATTTTCAACTAATGGATACATTGTTTCAATTGACAGGTGTGCAGCTAAGTAGGGGCTAATACTGTCTAAAAGGTTGGGACTGCACAATCATATACCTGTTTATAAATAAATAAATAAATAAATAAATAAATAAATAAATAAATAAATAAATAAATACAGATGTGTTCTTTACATAACTTAATTTAAATTTTGGTCATGGATGATGCCCCGTAATCGCATGCGTGTATATGCGCCATTTGAGCAATTTCAAGTGGACTTGGTTGATCTAACCAGTCTGTCAAAACAGAACGATGGTTATAAATTTCTACTGACCTGCATCGACGTTTTCTCGCGCTATGCATGGGTCATTCCTCTAAAAACGAAGAGGGGACTCGAGCTTCAGAAAGCATTTCAAAAAATTTTCACATTCGACAGTGTTCCTGTAAAAGTGAACAGCGATAAAGGGAAAGAGTTTTTAAACAAACATGTTCAAGATTATTTTAAGGAACTCAACATCGATTTCTTCACAACAGAATCAGATTTGAAAGCTGTTACGATTGAACGATTCAACCGTACGTTAAAAACGAGGATGTTTAAGTTTTTTACATTTACCAATAAACACAGATACATCGACGTCTTACCTGACCTCGTGTTAAGCTACAACCACCGTAATCACAGAGCCCTGGGTATGGCATCAGCTGGTCAATGAACGAAATGCCCCAGCTCTATGGTTGAAACAACAGAGTTATTATACAGCAGCACCACAAACAAATCCAAGGTTGCAAGTCGGCGATCACGTACGTATTTCGAAAGTGAAAAACATATTTGATAAAGGCTATCTTCCAAACTGGACAGAGGAGGTGTTTGAGGTTTTAAAAACCATTTATAGAAAACCTGTTGTGTATAAAATTAAAGATTATGATGGCAGCGAGATCTCAGGTGTAAGCTACGATCAGGAGTTACAAAAGGTGAAAAAACCCGAAGTTTTTAACATTGAACAGATTATTCGCTGGCGCACGAGGCGTGGTGTTCGCGAAGCTTTTGTGAAATGGCAAGGTTACCCGGCCAGTATGAACAGCTGGGTGCGAGAGATAGATCTTTTAAATGCTTGACAAGAGGCGATTGACAGCAGTTGGGTCCGAGTACAGCCATCATGTATGAAGACACGGATTTTTATGTTACGCTACCATCAAATACACCTACGGGTGAACAAATTCATTCCAACACAACAGCTCATTTTATCACAAGACTGCCGATAACGCTACGTTTCCAAGGGCGATGGAAGGTTGGTTTATCGGAAACACATTTCCCTGCCCTCTTCAAGAACATTACGACTGTAAACAACACTTTCGAAATAGGTTTCAAGGCTGATCGCATTGATAAACAAATCGATTTCAGCGTTGTTTCACCAGTAAGAACTCCGACATTCCAGTCTTTCATAATCGAAGTTGAATTGGTGTTACAAGCCTATTTGAAAGATGCTCTCATTTACCATCACCCTACTTTAGACCAAAACGTCATCAAGAGTTTGCTTCTGAATGTCGGGATTCGCTTTAACACGCCCGAATTCTGTAAGTTGTTCAATGTTTCGCCAAACATTTTCTACGAGGATCGTTTCTCTCTAACTCCGGATTACAACCGGCCGTTTAAGTAGGTGTCCGATTTTTTTGTGACGTTAAGGTATCCTAAGTCGGCACCTCTATATCAAAAAATTGCTGAATTTAAGAGTACCAAACTGCAAAATAGGGTAGCCGCAATTGATTTTCTAAAAGATAGTTTTAGAAAAGCAGGTATCGAGACAAAGACTGTTAATGATCTTGTTTTGTTTACGGGGTCCTCAACACAGTTCATCGAATTCCCAGCCGTTGTCAACATTGGATTTATACCGGCTAGGTTTCTGAACAAGAAATTGAAAACGCTTATTACTATGTCCTTAAACGACACAGATGACGGATTTATCAACTGTGTTATTTTTGATCCGCCTGACACTCAAGAACAGTGTATCTTAAAAATTCCCGAAGGGTATTATGATAGCCATAGGGACGTTGTTGAGGCGCTCGTTAAGTTGATTCCCTTGAAAGAACAGGCTTTTTACAAAATCAATCTCACACCTAACAAATGTTTTCATTTCAAATGCACAGAAGGCCGCCATATTCGTTTTAGCGAGGGTTTATGTTACACATTGGGTTTACAGGCTGAACTTTCCGACTTGGAACTCGTTATCGGTGAGGGTTCAATCCCGATAGATCTTACACGTGGCATACATGGTTATTATCTGTATACATACATCATACAGCCACAGGTTGTGGGTAACACATTCGCTCCGCTCCTACGAATCATACCCGTTTCACACGCCAGACGAGAAGTGATTTATCAGACTTTTCATTCACCCGACTACTTTCCCTTAAGTAAAAACGTCATTGACACGATTGAAATCGCGGTTCATTCCGACCACGGTGATTTACTCGCGTCTTTAACAGGTAAAACCATAGTGAAATTACATTTTCGTAAGAAACAACTGTAGTGCGAGGTTGATTTCGTTTTTCTCTCCTCCTCGATTACTTCAAGATGCATATCCCCTATCAGCCGAGCCAAGAAGTAATATCGCGTTGATATTTAAACCAGAGGGGGAATGGTTTACCTGTGTTTAGAGGGTCGGTTTACCAGAGAGGTAATGGGATTTTGAATCTTTACTCAAATCCATGGGTAAGATTCTCAGACGGCGTGCCCTAAAGGGCGATGTTTCCGTTTTTAATGATGTGATACATGGTCAAAATTTTAAACTGTCGATGTCATCACGAATGAAAGAAGCTGGAGGTAATGCCTTGCAGGAAATGGGTGCTAGAGTTCAGAGAGGTAGAGGTCGTGTTAAAAGACGAAATTCAGCCTTTTCTACTCATTCACATGTAAAAAGACCCAGAGGCAACAGCGTGGAGACCTTTCTAAAGAGTGAATACAGACAAAGAAGTCGAGTGTAACGTTCAAAAAAGCTGAAAAACGGGCAGAAGAAACAGAAGAAGCGGAAGAACAGAAGAAGTCGAAAAAAACAATCGGCAAAATGTCTAAGCCGATTTTAAACATACGTCCTTTATCATCGGTTTTCGCCTAATACATACGTAATCATGGCATCAATGATACACCAGCTGAGCACTGAATGTCTCAACAGCGATCTCGACATTTTTTCTATACCTCACACGAGCGGCCAACAGGAAAAGCGGCACGTCACGGGGTACCAGCCAACAGCCATCATCAGCCAAGACGGGCCTATTGAATTCTACTTACCTGGTTTGGCAGACTTTTACACGGATCTCGATCAATCTACATTAAACTTAGAAGTCGTTATCAACAAAAAGGACGGGCCTTTACCAGCTGGTGATAAAACAGGTCCTGTGAACCTTTTCTTACATTCGCTTTTCTCACAAGTCGATTGCTACCTAGGTGATACGTTAGTTAGTCATAGTAATAACTTATATCCGCACAGAGCTTATTTTGAAACTCTTTTGAACTATGGGCAGACTTCTAAACAAAGTCAACTCACAACAGCAGGGTATTGTAAAGACACGAGCGGTAAAATGGACAATGCTGACGATGCAAACAATGGGTTTAAGTTACGTAAAAGACTCGCACGAAACGGCGTTTACTACATGGAAGGCCCGCTCCATTTAGACATCATTCGGCAGGGTCGATTGCTACTAAACTCTACTGATTTTCGTCTGAGGCTTTATAGAAGTAAACCCTCCTTTGCTCTAATGTCTGATGTAGCTAACCCGAATTATCAGATTACAATCCGAAAAGCAACGCTGAATGTCGAGAGAGTTAAAGTTAACACAGCCACGCTATTAGAAAATGCAAAGACTCTACAAACCACTAACGCGTTTTACCCTATCGGACGGGTTGAAATGAGGTTCGTGAGTATTGCTACGGGAACTAGAAACCACGTCATACAGAACTTAATTACTGGTCAGATTCCCTCCCGGTTGATTTTTGCATTTACGTCGCGTGAAGCCCAGAATGGTTCTTTGACTTCGAATCCATGCAACTTTCAACATTTCAATCTATCTTTCTTCTCTCTCTCATTGGATACTCATGCAATACTTCTAAACCCTCTGACGCGGAATTTTTCCTCTGGGTCATACTTGAGAGAGTTTGTTCATTCCATGAAAGCACTTGGGATTTGGAAAGAAGACAAAGATGTTGACATCAGTCAGTTCGATTACGGTTCTGGTTACACGTTTCTGGCCTTTGATCTTTCGGGGGACAGGAATTATAATACAGATAGATATAACCTTATACGTAATGGTACGTTAAGCGTTGAAGTTCAGTTTTCCGAACCTTTAGCTAATTCGGTGAATCTGATTGCTTATTGTCAATATCAGAATCTCTTGGAAATCAATAAAGACAGAACCGTGAGCTTCGATTTCACAAATTAAGATCGATGGATACGCAAGAACTATGGAGGGCTCTCGAGAGAGATCCATTCACATGTACTATGGCAAGCGGTGTTTTCCCGGCGGACTTGGTGCTTCAACTCAAACTCTGCATCCAGCTTTTCTCATTGCTAATACGGATGATTCCAGCAAGCCAGGCTCACATTGGGTGGCTTTTTTTTATATCGTCCTGCAAACAAGCGTACATCTTTGACTCTTTCGGAATGTTTCCTCAACCGCAATTCCACCCGTTCATGCTTATGCACTCGGAAAAATGGATCTACAACACGAGAATAGTGCAACATTAGACGTCTGACCCATGCGGTCATCACTGTCTACATTTCCTGAAATTAGCAGCCAGAGGTTATTCAACGGCAGACATCTTGAACAACACTTATACAAATGAACTGCTTTTGAACGACTTACTTGTGAAATGCGAAATCATCTAAGACTAATATACTAGCAACTCTGAATTTAATATCTGCCAAAAGGCCAAATGGAACCAATGTTGCAAGCCTTTAAATGACTCTGTTTAATTATTCTAATTATTATTATTATCTGTTTTATTCAATTTCTATATATTCATTTATTCAAATAAACTTCTTTGTATTCAACTTGAATTTGTGTTTGTTTGTGGTTACTTTTAATCAATAAATAAATAAATAAATTAAATAAATAAATAAATTACACAATAAACGGTTTTCACACATTGAATTACATTTTTATTCAATTTTTATTTTTTTTTTACAGCCGTTAAATTAAATTTTATCATGTACAATACAGCCTAATATTTTACGTTAAATTGTTATTTATCATAATGTAACCAAAGGAGCTTTGGCGTGTCAGATGGATGCACAGGGCGGTACACGGGATTCGTGATTAATTCTTCGGGGATGTCGACATGGTGTATCACGTCGGTAAACAGGGTTCTCCCAGGTAGAGGTTTCTTCAGGTAGGGGATGGGTGATAATACGTCTTGTATTAATCTATTAATGTTCGAGCCACGTTTTGATTTATCTCTGATGGACACAGTTCCTTTTTTATTCCATGTGATAACATCAGGTCTCTTTCGTAGTGTCTCTATGAAACGTGTACGCGGGGGAAGGCTTTTCAACAGGCAAACTCACTATTTTACCCGGCCGGCTGTCCTCGTCGTAGGCCTCCTCGAATCCGCTAGCCGCAGCGATATCACGGTCGGCGAGGGTTTTTTCTTTTAAGTCTGCAGACGTACGAAAATCGGGTGAATAGACGAGTTGTTGTGGATACAGATAAGTAGGTGTTTCTTGAAGGGATTGCGGTAACGGCGTTTGTGGTATAAAGACGGGTTTGAAGGTGGTTGAGGGTCGGTTTGGGTTGAAAGACTTGTTCGTTTCGAATGAGCTTCACGACGTCTTGCTCTTAGATCTTTTTGAAGTGTATTTAAATGAAGGTCCATTTTCTGATGCACATTCAAATTTGATGCTTTTAAAATCTCATTGATTTGAGAATCCAATTGTTTATTACGTTTTTTTTCAACATCATTAACCACACTAGGTTCAACCTTAGGTTGACCATGTTCCACGGGGCGCGATGACACAGGGACGCTCTGGTTCGTAGCGTGAAGAAACCTTTGATATTAGTGAGCCGGTAGTAAAACGTACTTTTGCATGTTCTTAACTAATTAATTTATTCAAAATAGGTGCAGCTACGCTTCCTAACAAAAGAGGTAGCAAGAATCCGTTCCCACGTTGGTTCAGATAAGTTTTCTTGGCCCTTAATGAAATTTTTTTATTGGCTAAACCTTTTATTTTCCGCAAATGTTGTTTAATGGGTGGTGTCCAGTCGACTCTACGATGTAGAATGTTATGACAGATATCGCACAACGCTTTAACTTGATTAAGAGTGGCATGTTGCATTAATACTTTCCTATGCTGAGGAGACGAGTGTTTCAAAGCTCCTAGAAAATAACGATGTTTAACAACCAGAGGAATCATTGTTGTATCAACACCCTATTCTGTGTGTTGTGGACCCGAGCTCCGGAGAAACATTCCATTTCAAACCCTTGTTGTTTCAGTTTAGATCCTAAATTCACTCTGTAAACACCTAAATATATAAAGCTGATGACTGATATCTGCATATTTCATGAAGCCAATGGAGCGGACTACGCCCACCATACAGAAAGGACCATTGCTTCGACTTTGTAGAGCTTGTATATTATTGTTGTTGATTGCATTGCATTGTATGAACGGTTATGAGGAAATTTTAAAACTGATGCATTACGTTGATAATAACACCATCACCCAAATGGATAATTATCCTCGAAAATAAATCATTTGTAGGTGATGTTTAAAAACGTTTTGGAGTTTATTTCGTGATATTTCACGTGAGATAAAACGATTTAAACACAAATATCGACACCGCGAAAACCGTCTACAGAGAAATACTGCAATCGTAAAAACGGTCTACCGAGAATTTCCGCTGTCGTGAAACCCGTCTGAAGAGAAATTCCGCAATCGTAAAACCCGTCTGTGGAGAGATTCCGCAATCGTAAAAACCGTCTATGGAGAGATTCCGCAATCGTAAAAACCGTCTATAGAGCAATTCCGGCTTTGCCAAAAACATCCTTACCTGTAATCCCTTTGTGATAAACTGTATCTTGGATACTTGCGCAGAGTATGAATTACGTAAGTTGTGACTTTTGAAATAAATAGCGTTTAAAATAGATTTGCGTCATTCAACATTCAACATAGCCTTTGTAAACTCTTTCAGCAGTTTTCTCTATCGCCCCTCCTTTTTCATCATGGAAATAAATGCAACGGTTAAATTTACGCAATACTTTTCGGCTCTTGTCGCTGGTAGTTCTAAGAGCGGGAAGAGTACCGTAATAGCTCAAATGTTGAAGTATAGAGATGAAGTGATAGATCCGCTGCCTATGGAAATAATTTACTGCTATGGAACTTTAATCCCACCGGTTGTTAAAAATCTGAACCTACCTAACATTATGTTTCATGCCGGGGTGCCGGATGAAAAATTGATACACGAACGCATACCTGAATAGGCTTTACTGATTTTAGACGATTTATTAAATGAAGTGAAAAACAACGACCTTGTTGAGAAAATCTACACGCGCTACGGTCATCACCTAAACTTATCTGTGTTGTTAATAACTCAGAACCTCTTTGCTCATTCGAAAATCATCCGTACAATAAGTTTAAATAGCCAGTTCATCTTTCTACTAAAGTCACCTAGAGACGTAGGACAGATTCGCACCTTGGCCTCGCAAACAGGTTAGGGACGTTTACTCATCGAAGCCTTTAAAGATGCCACTCGGGAACCCCATAGTTATTTACTGCTTGATTTAACTCAGAGTTGTCCTGATGTTCTGAAATTGCGTAGTAAAATTTTTCCGCCCGAAAAACCTATCGTGGTTTTTGCGGATAAAGCGTGGGTTTAAAACCGCCGACCATCATTTTTAAATCGGCTGAATAGGGTGTTGATACAACAATGATTCTTCTGGTTGTGAAACATCGTCATTTTCTAGGAGCTTTGAAACACTCGTCTCCTCAGCATAGGAAAGTATTAAAGCAACATGCCATTCTTAATCAAGTTAAAGCGTTGTGCGAGATCTGTCATAACATTCTACATCGTAGAGTCGACTGGACACCACCCATTAAACAACATTTGCGGAAAATAAAAGGTTTAGCCCATAAAAAAATTTCATTAAGGGCCAAGAAGACTTATCTGAACCAACGTGGGAACGGATTCTTGCTACCTCTTTTGTTAGGAAGTGTAGCTGCACCTATTTTGAATAAATTAATTAGTTAAGAACATGCAAAAGTACGTTTTACTACCGGCTCACGAATATCAAAGGTTTCTTCACGCTACGAACCAGAGCATCCCTGTGTCATCGCGCCCCGTGGAACATGGTCAACCTAAGGTTGAACCTAGTGTGGTTAATGATGTTGAAAATAAACGTAATAAAGAATTGGATTCTCAAATCAATGAGATTTTAAAAGCATCAAATTTGAATGTGCATCAGAAAATGGACCTTTATTTAAATACACTTCAAAAATATCTAAGAGCAAGACGTCATGAAGCTCATTCGAAACGAACAAGTCTTTCAACCCAAACCGACCCTCAACCAGCTTCAAACCCGTCTTTAATACCACAAACGCCGTCACCGAAATCCCTTCAAGAAACACCTACTTATCTGTATCCACAACAACTCGTCTATTCACCCGATTTTCGTACGTCTGCAGACTTAAAAGAAAAAACCCTTGCCGACCGTGATATCGCTGCGGCTAGCGGATTCGAGGAGGCCTACGACGAGGACAGCCGACCGGGTAACAGTGAGTTTGCCTGTTGAGAAGCCTTCCCCCGCGTACACGAAAGAGACCTGATGTTATCACATGGAATAAAAAAGGAACTGTGTCCATCGGAGGTAAATCAATACGTGGCTCGAACATTAATAGATTAATACAAGACGTATTATCACCCATCCCCTACCTGAAGAAACCTCTACCCGGGAGAACCCTGTTTACCGACGTGATACACCATGTCGACATCCCCGAAGAATTAATCGTGAATCCCGTGTACCGCCCTGTGCATCTATCTGACACGCCAAAGCTCTCTTGGTTACATTATGATAAATAACAATTTAACGAAAAATATTAGGCTGTATTGCAAATGATAAAATTTATTTTAACGGCTGTAAAAAAAAAAATAAAAATTGAATAAAAATGTAATTCAAAGTGTGAAAACCGTTTATTGTGTAATTTATTTATTTATTTATTTATTAAAAGTAACCACAAACAAACACAAATTCATAGTGAATACAAAAAAAGTTTATTTGAACAAATGAATATACAGAAATTGAATAAAACAGATGATAATAATAATTAGGATAATTAAACATTGGTTCCATTTGACCTTTTGGCAGATATTAAATTCAGAGTTGCTAGTATATTCGTCTTTGATGATTTCGCATTTCACGATTAAGTCGTTCAAAAGCAGTTCATTTGTATAGGTGTTGTTCAAGATGTCTGCCGTTGAATAACCTCTGGCTGCTAATTTCAGGTAATGTAGACAGTGATGACCGCATGTGTCAGACGTCTAATGTTGCACTATTCTCGTGTTGTAGATCCATTTTTCCGAGTGCATAAGCATGAACGGGTGGAATTGCGGTTGAGGAAACATTCCGAAAGAATCAAAGATGTATGCTTGTTTGCAGGACGGTATAAAAAAAGCCACCCAATGCGAGCCTGGCCTGCTGGAATCATCAGTATTAGCAATGAGTAAAGCTGGATGCAGAGGTTTGAGTTGAAGCACCAAGTCCGCCAGGAATACACCTCTTGCCATAATACATGTGACTGGATCTCTCTCGAGAGCCCTCCATAGTTCTTGCGTATCGATCGATCTTAATTTGTGAAATCGAAGCTCACGGTTCTGTCTTTATTAATTTCCAAGAGATTCTGATATTGAAAATAAGCAATCAGATTCACCGAATTAGCTAAAGGTTCGGAAAACTGAACTTCAACGCTTAACGTACCGTTACATATAAGATTATATCTATCTGTATAATAATTCCTGTCCCCCGAAAGATCAAAGGCCAGAAACGTGTAACCAGAACCGTAATCGAGCTGACTGATGTCAACATCTTTGTCTTCTTTCCAAATCCCAAGTGCTTTCATGGAATGAACAAACTCTCTCAAGTATGACCCAGAGGAAAAATTCGGCGTCAGAGGGTTTAGAGGTATTGCCTGAGTATCCAATGAGAGAGAGAAGAAAGATAGATTCAAATGTTGAAAATTGAATGGATTCAAAGTAAAAGAACCATTCTGGGCTTCACTCGACGTAAAGGCAAAAATCAACCGGGAGGGAATCTGACCAGTAATTAAGTTCTGTATGACGTGGTTTCTAGTTCCCGTAGCAATACTCACGGACCTCATTTCAACCCGTCCGATAGGGTAAAACGCGTTAGTGGTTTGTAGAGTCTTTGCATTTGCTAATAGCGTGGCTGTGTTAACTTTAACTCTCTCGACATTCAACGTTGCTTTTCGGATTGTAATCTGATAATTCGGGTTAGCTACATCAGACATCAGAGCAAAGGAGGGTTTACTTCTCTAAAGCCTCAGACGAAAATCCGTAGAGTTTAGTAGCAATCGACCCTGCCGAAAGATGTCTAAATGGAGCGGGCCTTCCATGTAGTAAACGCGTTTCGTGCGAGTCTTTTACGTAACTTAAACCCATTGTTTGCATCCTCAGCATTGTCCATTTTACCGCTCGTGTCTTTACAATACCCTGCTGTTGTGAGTTGACTTTGTTTAGAAGTCTGCCCATAGTTCAAAAGAGTTTCAAAATAAGCTCTGTACGGATATAATTTATTACTATGACTAACTAACGTATCACCTAGGTAGCAATCGACTTGTGAGAAAAGCGAATGTAAGAAAAGGTTCAAAGGTCCTGTTTTATCACCAGCTGGTAACGGCCCGTCCCCTTTGTTGATAACGACTTCTAAGTTTAATGTAGATTGATCGAGATCCGTGTAAAAATCTGCCAAACCAGGTACGTAGAATTCAATAGGCCCGTCTTGGTTGATGATGGCTGTTGGCTGATACCCCGTGACGTGTCGTTTTTCCTGTTGGCCGCTCGTGTGAGGTATAGAAAAAATGTCGAGATCGGGTATGATTCGTAGGAGCGGAGCGTATGTGTTACCCACAACCTGCGGCTGTATGATGTCTGTATACAGGTAATAACTATGTATGCCACGTGTAAGATCTATCGGGATTGAACCCTCACCGATAACGAGTTCCAAGTTCAGCCTGTAAACCCAATGTGTAACATAAACCCTCGCTAAAACGAATATAGCGGCCTTCTGTGCATTTGAAATGAAAACATTTGTTAGGTGTGAGATTGATTTTGTAAAAAGCCTGTTCTTTCAAGGGAATCAACTTAACGAGCGCTTCAACAACGTCCCTACGGCTATCATAATACCCTTCGGGAATTTTTAAGATACACTGTTCTTGAGTGTCAGGCCGATCAAAAATAACACAGTTGATAAATCCGTCATCTGTGTCGTTTAAGGACATAGTAATAAGCGTTTTCAATTTCTTGTTCAGAAACCTAGCCGGTATAAATCCAATGTTGACAACGGCTGGGAATTCGAGGAACTGTGTTGAGGAACCCGTAAACAAAACAAGATCATTAACAATCTTTGTCTCGATACCTGCCTTTCTAAAACTATTATTTAGAAAATCAATTTCGGCTACCCTATTTTGCAGTTTGGTACTCTTAAATTCAGCAATTTTTTGATATAGAGGTGCCGACTTAGGATACCTTAACGTCACAAAAAAATCGGACACCCACTTAAACGGCCGGTTGTAATCCGGAGTTAGAGAGAAACGGTCCTCGTAGAAAATGTTTGGCGAAACATTGAACAACTTACAGAATTAGGGCGTGTTAAGGCGAATCCCGACATTCAGAGGCAAACTCATGATGACGTATTGGTCTAAAGAAGGGTGATGGTAAATGAGAGCATCTTTCAAATAGGCTTGTAACACCA
>JAHWFO010075610.1:0-32438 GCA_023313115.1 Rhysida immarginata | reverse complement strand
CCAACAATCAATATCTTATGACTAACAATGAAAGGAAAAGTTTGTGCAACAATAGGCCCATTGTGTTCGAATCAACAATGGTATCAACGCGCAATTCACCAATAACAATGAGCACAGAATGATGATGTAATGTTAAAGCAATCTTTCCAAGAATTTTAACAATGAACATAAAATGATGATGTAATATGGATAAGTTTCAATTTGTAACAATGCATAGAATTCCTGTTATTCAGGCTTTTCTTAGAAAAAAGAGTTCTTAGTACTTAACAATTTCTTGAAAATCTTTAAAAATGATCAGTAACTGGAGATAATGGCGAGTTAGCAGACTATTGAGAAAGAGTGGAAAGACGACAGAGGAAGCACTCCTTTAGCTTCGTGATGTAAAGAGCAAATGGGAAGCAAGTAAATAGAAGAATCGGCGACCGCTAGACTGCACAAAGTGATGAATGGCCAAGTTTTGCTTCAACACATCGAGAGAAGAGTGGAAATTGCAACAACACTAAGTATACATCTGAGGTAAGATTACGTGAATAAGAAATTATTTAGACTAGCAGTGGCATCCTTTGAGAGGTCCAGCCATTGTGAGCCTTTAAAAAGATTTTTTTCTAAATTTCATTACAAATTTTTACTGTATTAATTTAAAGCATTTTCATGTGTTTATTCTTAAGATATTGCAAAATTTAATTTAATTTTTTGAGATTGTTCTGTTTACATCCAAGTGTAATTATCCCGGGCAACGCCGGGTACCTCTTCTAGTCTCTCTATATATATAAAGAAGGATGTTTGTGGGTCTGTGCGTCTGTGGGTCTGTGGGTCTGTGTGTGGGTCTGTGGATCTGTGTGTACGTTTTTTATACAAATCTACAGTTTTATTCCGATCTTGATAAAATTTCGCATACATGACCTTTAAAGCATGAGGAAGGTCACTGTCTACCTCAGATTTCGGAAAAATAATAAATATCGATAAAAAATCGATATTCATGGTTATGGCAAGGCATATTAATGAGAAATATCTCATGATCAACAATGCAAGGCAAAGTTGGTACAACAATAGGTATCAACAATGGTATCAGCACGCAATTCACAAACACACTGCATGAACCAACAATATATATCTCATGACTAACAATGAAAGGAAAAGTTTGTGCAAGTGTAATTATCCCGGGCAACGCCGGGTACCTCTTCTAGTCTTCTATAGATAAAAAGAAGGATGTCTGTGGGTCTGTTTGTTTGTTTGTTTGTTTGTGGGTTTATTTGTTTCTTATGCAAATCTACAGTTTTATTCCGATCTTGATGAAATTTTGCATACTTGACCTTCAAAGCATGAGGAAGGTCACTGTCTACCTCAGATTTCGGAAAAATAATAATTATTGATAAAAAATCGATATTCATGGTTATGGCAGGGCATATTAATGAGAAATATCTCATGACCAACAATGCAAAGCAAAGTTTGTACAACAGTAGGTATCAACAATGGTATAAACACGAAATCCACAAACACTAGCAGGGATCAACAATATATATCTCATGACCAACAATGAAAGGCATAGTTTGTGAAACAACATATCAACAATGGTATCAACACGCAATTCACCAATAACAATGAGCACAAAATGATGATGCAATGATAGAACATTCGTTTCCAAGAATTAGTAACAATGAACAGGAAATGGATATAATAGACGATATAGACAGGGCAGTCTCTCTCGATGAGGCAAAGGAGATACACGTGTCTTCCTTCAGCTCCCTAACAATCGTTCAGACGATTGGGAAAAGTGTGTAAATGTTTCTTTGTATGTGTTTGTGTGTTTGGCACGTTTTAGCAGTGCATAACCTGTTACAGTTTATATACAAAAAACACATCAGTTTATTTAACTTCTTGAGATTGTTCTGTTTACCTATTGTGTAATTATCCCGGGCAACGCCGGGTCCTGTGCTAGTTCTATATATATAAAGAAGGATGTTTGTTTGTTTGTGGGTTTGTTTGTGGGTTTGTTTGTTTGTTTGTTTTTTATACAAATCTACAGTTTTATAAAATTTCGCATACATGACCTTCAAAGCATGAGGAAGGTCACTGTCTACCTCAGATTTCGAAAAAATAATAATTATTGATAAAAAATCGATATTCATGGTTATGGCAGGGCATATTAACGAGAAATATCTCATGACCAACAATGCAAGACAAAGTTTTTGCAAAAATAAGTATCAACAATGGTATCAACACGCAATGCACCAAAACTATGCAATGATCAACAATATATGTCTCATGACCAACAATGCAAGGCAAAGTTTGTGCAAAATAGAATTCAATGCATATAATTCCTGTTATTCAGGCTTTTCCTAGAAATGAGAATTCTTAGTACTTAACAATTTCTTGAAAATCTTTAAAAATGATCAGTAACTGGAGATAATGAGTTAGCAGACTATTGAGAAAGAGTGAAAGACGATAGAGGAAGCACTCCTATAGCTCCGTGCTGTATTGAGCAAATGGTAAGCAAGTAAATAGAAGAATCGGCGACTGCTAGATTAAACAAAGTGATGAATGATAAACTTGAGAATAAAATGAAACTCTTTTTCCACAACGAAACAGGAAATGAACAAAAAGAAAAAGACCGAAAATAAAATGAAAAAATACAACCTGAGTCTGTAAGCGCTTTTCGAAAGCTTTGCTTTCATCATTCAGCAGCCAAGGAGCACCTCGAGAGAACTTGAGAGAACTGACTCAGGTTGTATTTTTTCATTTTATTTTCGGTCCTTTTCTTTTTGTTCATTTCCTGTTTCGTTGTGGAAAAAGAGTTTCATTTTATTCTCAAGTTTATCATCTGCATTATCCACATAAGATTTCTAGACAATTTAAAGTGATGAATGGTCAAGTTTTGCTTCAAGACATCGAAAGAAGAAAGGAAATTGCAACAACATCAAGTGTACATCTAAAGTAAGATTACGTGAGTAAAAAATTAGTTAGACTAGAGGGCATCCTTGGAGAGGTCCATCCATTGTGAGCCTTTAAAAAATTTTTTTTTGGTAAATCAAGTCCCGGTATATCACCTAGAATGGATTTTTTTCAGTGAAGAGGTAAATTCCTGTCTTTCGGATTTTTCTTAGAATAGATAGTCCCTTCGCTGTATATTGTAGCGATTGAGTTATTATTTAACCAATTTGGAGGTTTTATTTAAAAGCTTTTTATAACTTTGCTGTGTTAGTTTGTTTAGGTCAAATCTTGTAATCAATATTAAACCAACTTTCCGACAAGCTAGGGAGCTGCAATTTGACACACTTATGCATAATCGATGACAATTTATGATAAAGAAAAAATTTTCAAATCGGTTCATTGGTTCGTGTTTTAATGGTACTAACTCATTACTACGAATTGATTGTTGTAACAATTGGACATTTCGTTATGGCGAGAGGTAAATGTATCTATTGTTTATTGTTGCAAAATTAAGCTTTATTGTTACCACTAAATAAAGCATTATAAAAGCTTGGTTTGATAAAACCCTTTTTACATAATCTTGTTAGCTTTTTGAGGCTGTTCTGTTTATCTATAAGCGTAATTATCCCGGGTCCTCTGCTAGTTATTATAATAAATCTTTATATACCGGGTGGGCAAGAAATAACGTGAGGTGTTCAGAGCTCGCTAGCGGGAATTCTCGATGTACTTGATATTGTGTTGTTGAAGGGCTTCTACAAATCATTCCGTATCTATACTGTCAATGATCTATCCTCAGACCATAAACCAGTTGCACTAAATTTTGACAACGTAAACATTGACCTCAAAGAAGAACTGAGGCTCAAACAAGACTGGAAGTTTTTTAGAGAAATTCTCAAAAAATGATGACGACTCACTAAATAACGTACATAGTACAAGCGACATAGATACCAATGTGAAAAGGCTTACTAAACGTATAAATGCAGCTATTGACTCTAGTTCTTCACCGATAGAGTTGAAGCGAGCTGATCACCTTGATCTCACCCCAGAAATCAAACAATTAATTGAACAAAGGAATAAGGTTAGAAGGCAGTGGTACCGAACTCGTGATTCATGGCTTAAGACCAAGTATAATAGGCTCACAAGAAGAGTTCACGAAGAGGTAAAAGCACTTCGTAATGACAGGTGGAATGATAAAGTTAAGAGTCTGTCGACCCACGATAACTCTATTTGGTGCATGGTTCGAGCTTTGCAAAACAAGAAAGCCATTAATATCCCACCTCTGTTAGCCCAAAATGGCAAATTCATCACGAATGATGATGATAAAGCGCAGCTTATTGCAAGTTCACTTTCAGAACAGTTTGTCACGCCTACTGATGGTCGGCAAATAGGAATTGATATGTCTCAGAAAGTAAAATCCTGCATAACTGGCTTCTATAATATTCACGGCAATGAATTCCCAAAACATAGCATTGATATAAATGAAGTCCAAAGCATCATTAAAAATTTAAAAACGAAAAAAGCTCCAGGTAAAGACTCTATTAAGAACAGTGCTTTGAAAAATTTACCTCAAAATACAATTCAAGATATTGCAAAAGTAATTAACGACTGCTGGAAGAACACTTACTTCCCGGATGCTTGGAAGCAATCAGTTGTCTTAAGCATTCCTAAACCAGGACAAAATCCTGCAAATCCTGTTAGCTACAGGCCCATCAGCTTGTTACCATCAATTTCCAAAATCCTGGAAAAAACAATTCTCAAGAGATTCATTGAGTACTGTGATGCCAATGATCTCATCCGCGATGAACAATTTGGCTTTCGCTCAAACCATTCCTGCCAACTCCAAACATGGAGGCTCGCAGCAGATATCAATGAGCCCCTTAATCTCTCTATGTATTGTGGGGTCGTTTTCCTCGATGTACACAAAGCTTTCGACCAAGTCTGGCACGATGGTCTTATTTTTAAAATGATTATGGATGGATTTCCTCAAGACATAATCACTCTGATACACTCGTTTCTCTCCAACCGGTTCTTTCAGGCCAGAGTTGGAGATAGTCTATCCTCTATGTATGAAGTAAAAGCTGGTGTCCCACAGGGTTCAGTCCTGGGGCCAGTATTATTCAATTACTTTATGCGAGACTTTCCAAGTCCTTCCAAATGCAAGCTCTTTTTTACGCAGATGACGCTGCTATACTGACCTGTGCTCGTCAGCCAGCCGTAGTAGTCTCGCGGCTACAGAAGGCTCTAAAGGAGTGTGAAAGCTGGTTTAGCAAGTGGAGGCTAAAACTGAATGTAGACAAATGCAAGGCGATGTTTGTCTCCAAGAAGAGAAAGAGATCATTAGATTCTCTAACACTATATGGCAAAAAACTGGACTGGGTTGAAACTTATAAATATCTTGGTGTTGTCATTGACTCTAAACTTACGTGGACTCCCCATGCAACTTATGCGTTGAATAAGGCCAGGAGAGCCAAGTTTAGCTTGATAGCTCTGCTGGGCCGAAATAGTGCTCTAAACATTGATAATAAACTACTACTCTATAAGGTCATTGTTCGGACCATCCTGACGTATGGTATGCCCGTCTGGGCCACAATATGTAAGACTAGGTGGAAAGAACTGCAAACGTTCCAAAACGTTACCCTTAGGACTATTGCGCAAAAAGATCGGAGAATTGTTCGCAATTCCTCCATTTATAATGACTTCAACATGACTCATATTGGCAAATACGTTCAAGGGCTCATGGAATCCATGCTGCCCAATATAGAAAATCATAGCAACGAGCTAGTCTCGGGCATTTTAAACCATCCTATACATAGAAAGAGATATCGTGATCCAAGGCATATACTTGATATTAATTTTGAAGACATTGATAATGTCATATTTCCAGATTACTGGACTTCATAGGTCGTGTTTTATCAAATACTAGTGGTCTGCTTCTAGTCTAGACAGTCGTCAATCAAATTTTCCTCCACCAAGAGGAGGCAATTTTCTTTCATACTTTGGATGACCTTTGTGGGTACATCAGGCTTCTTTTCTAGTTCAGTGTATTTCCCTTGGAATATGATTATGAAGGGTGAGATTATGGAAGCTATGCTTCAAGTTCCACTCAAATACCGATACACTACACTGTTCGATTGTCGATTGTCCTTTCATTATCAGTAGAGCCGTCTTTACTCTACTGATCGTGGTCGATAGTTGGATGCTGAAGAAGACAGCAGTGCTGCCGAAATACGTATCCATCAATTAAAGAAATTCTTATGGAATAGTGGTCTTTTTATTCATTCTGATAATGAATACCTAATTGTCAAATGAACAAATACCGTACAAACCAACTTTAGTAACAACAATAAAACAACGTTTTATTTTTAATTACAAATGTATTTCAATATGACCACCAGTGTGCTGTTCCAATAGCTGCATGCGGTACACGACATTTTCTACGGCAGCTCGTAGCATATCTGCATTAATTAGTCTGATATGTAACAATATTTGATCCATTAAGGTTGAGAGGTCAGGAACATGTGCTTGATACACAAGGCTTTTCAAATATCCCCATAACCAAAAATCACAAGGGTTGAGATCAGGCGACCTGGGTGGCCATACCATGGGAAATGCACGACTAATTATTCTGTTGTCTGAAAAAAGTTCTCGCAAGATCTGCTGCACCTGACGTCCGATGTGCGGTGGCGCACCATCCTGCATAAAAATGGTAGAATCCAGACAACCCTTTTCCTGCAATCGTGGTATCACAAAATTCTCAAGCATATCGGCATACCTGGCAGAATTGACGGAACAAGTCACCGGTCCACGGGGACGGATTTCTTCAAAAAAGTACGGGCCGATGATGAAAGAAGCAGTAAAGCCGCACCATACTGTTAGTTTCGGTGAATGCATAGGAGTTGGCAGACACACTTGTGGATTTGATGCAGCCCAAATACGGCAGTTGTGGGTATTGATATCACCATTCAAATAAAAATGTGCCTCATCACTCCATAAAATTTGCCATGGCCATGCATCATCAACTTCCATACGTGCTAAAAATCTCAACGAAAAGTCAGTTCGGGTACGTTCATCTCCAGGAAGCAATTGTTGAACAAGTGTGAGTTTATAGTGATAAAATGTCAATATCTTATGCAATATTTTTCTCACCGTCGAATATGGGATATCTGTTTGGCGTGCTATTGCGTGTGCAGTGCTGGTACCCTGCACAGTAGTCATCTCCAGTTCCACAACAGCAGTTGCAACTTCTTCAACGTGTTGCTGCCTGATTCGTTTGCATCCCCGGCCTGGTTGCACTCCTAGAGTTCCGATAGATTCAAATCGTTCAATCATTTTCCGTAAGTTAGTTATGCTCATCGGTCCTCTTCGTAACGTTTTCAATCGCCGGAATTCACGAAGGGTAGCACTTGCATTGTCGCTCTTCTGATAAAACAACTTGACTAATAACGCCTGGTCAGGCAGAGTATAAGCGTCATCGTCAGGCCATTTGTTCGTGAATGATGGGAAATCCTCAGCTTTGCCTTTTATTGTCATGATTGCTCAACACGGAACGCGGTTATGCAAATGTATTCATTGTTTTCTTGAAATAAGCGCCCCCTATGGCGACTTTTGGTATTTTTTTTTTTTTTTTTTTTTTGCAGAAATCGAAACTGCATGTTCCACTAAATATATACATCAAAATGTACTGCATTTGGCCTAATAGAATTCCCGCTAGCGAGCTCTGAACACCTCACGTTATTTCTTGCCCACCCGGTATATAGCGCACTTTCCGTCTGTTTGTTTGTTTGATTGTTACTCTATAACTTCTGTACGTTGCAACAAAAGACTGTTAAATGTCTGAGCACTGTCGCACGTACCTGGCGAGGGAATCGACTCGTCGGCGTCGTTCCTCTCGTCGTGGCGTTCACGGGCGTCGTCGGGGTGTGATAACGATGAACACTCTCCTCCGTGCTCGTCGGCGTCATGTGCTATCGGCTCCAATGGCTGATAGAGCTCCGCAGCAAGAGCACTTACGAAAAGATGGAGTCGTTGCTGTAAGGGGTCGTTATCGGAAGACGTCCCGGCTCCTTCGTCATGCGTCGGACTGCGAGCGCCGGTTCTCGTCGCCTGCTCGAGGCGTGGGCCTGCTTGCCTCTGCCTTCGGCGGGGGCTTGCCTGACGTGGGCGTTGGCGGGAGCTCGCTCGCAGCTGCTTTCGGCGTTCCCACATTCATCGAAGAGCAAACTTTGTAAGAGCTGTTTCCGCTCCCTTCCTCTCTCTCTCGTACTCTCTCCTCGTTCGTTCTTCCCGCTCGCTCTCGTGTGACATCGTTCGCCGGCCGACAATCCCGATCCAAAACGTCGATCTCTCGGATTGTCACCCAATTTCGTTTTCTTATTATCTCCGTCGCAGAGATCCGAACGTGAAAATACTTTCGGACGATGACGTTTGACACGTGATACAATTACTTAATTACCCGTTAAACGATAATTTTTTCTATTTTTATTAGAATCGGGGCCCTATGGTATCCCGGGACCCCACGCAGCCGCTTAGTCCGCTTACCGTTAAACTCACCACTGTCTATATCTATAACATCGGTTGTCTGTGATTGTAAATGAGAAATAGTAGAAAGGCGGCAGAGAAAGCAGTCCCTTCGCTCAGCGCTAAATCGGTTTCGCCCACGCACTGTTTTGCTTCAAGTGATGAATGCCCAAGTTTGGCTTCAAGATATCCAGAGCAAAGTGCGAATGCAACAATAGATTATCAATTAGTGAATAACCCAGCTCAGATTGTTGGAATTGCTGAGCACACAGACGCAAACGATGGAAAAATGGAATTAGATAAGTCTAATAAATAATATTATAAGAAAATGGAAAATTAATCAAATATTATTTATTAGAAACAAACGATCATGTACATCCATGAAGAAAAATACCAAGCCCCATAGAAGGAACTGAAGCCGGCTATCGAGCACCAGATGAAGAGGAGTCGGCCACGCATCAGCGCAGTTTTCGAAATCGTGCGAATTTTCACGAAATGGCCAACAAAGGGTTAATGCAGTTGCAAATGATTTATTTAAAGTCAATTTTTGATGATTTCTTATTCTCTATCGGTTATTAGCAAGTTTAGAATAAGTCCATCTGCAATAATGAACGACACATTTTTTTTAAATAAGGACATTTATCATAAACATTTTAAATTATTATATCTTCTCTTTCCATGGGCGACTGTGGTAAACCAAAGCCTACATGTTGCAACAAGCTCTTCCAAACTCAAATATGTGGCGAGTGAAATAGGAAACGTCAGATCAAAATATTGTTTTATTTTCATTCTATTCCTTCCTCTTTCGAAACCACATGCATTATTCTACACATTTGCAGAAGTCGGATAGAATCTCAGATTTAAGAAAACATAGAGAAAACATGTTTTCTTTAATCTGTTGTAGAACTGCTGAAGGCCTTTGTTAGAGAGCACCATGTATTGGGAGCATTTTAAAAGAATTATTTTCGGTTTTTCAATATGATTTTTACTGTATTAATTCTAACCTTTTTTCATGAGTTCATTTTCACTGTTTATTCACATTCAGATATTGCAAAATTTCATCAAAAAAGAAGTCCGAGCAACCCCGAGTATATCAGCTAGTAAGTAATAAATAAAATCAAAATCAAAAGTTGACGTTTCGGATAGAGACTATCCTTTATCAAAGCAAAAAGGATAATTCTCTAAAAGCAAAGAATATTAGAGAATTATCCTGAAGTTATGAATTCTCTAGTCGTGGAGAATACGTTCCATGTGCCGATTAACAGAACCCGAACCCGTTGTCGCTTTACCCGTTTCTCTTCCAGGGTAATGGCACGCGCTGCCCCCGACCGTTTCTCCAAGCGCATATCGAGTGCACTAGTGGGGCTTCTCAGAGGCATTACCCCGAGATAATAGCCGGGACACTAGCGACTATTTTTAGAACGGGAGCCTCTGCCGAATGCACACGCGAGGCAGTATAAATGTTCTTTACCGTCAACATTATGAGATATGTTTTTGTTTGGATGCTCTTCGCCTCACTTCTCAACCATGACCTTTCTGGTAAGAGTGACCCTGACGTAGCAATACTATAACCAACATTGTTCACAGAAACCCTGAAGTACCCAATCCCTGATCCTTGGTAAGAGGGCATCCACTCAGAGGTCCAACGTTACCGTACGGAAGAAAACTTTGCACCAAAATTCATGCTATGATTGGCAGTTGGTCACAAAGACCGGTCAGAATATTTTTCAATCTTTTGATGGGGGTTCTTAACGCTAAAATCTACATTGAGAAACGATTTCGGCCGTATATTCAAAAACATTATCTTGAAAATGAAAATTAATCTTTTGGCTCGATTTAGCAATCTGTCACTACACATCTCAGACCAGAGCAAAGATCGATGAATTGGGTATTCGTCCCTAAGGAGAACAACCCTCCAAACGTTCCCAGCTGCCTCTTTTATTAGATTTCTGTGCATATCACAAAGGTTTAGTGTACGAGGGTGGATGGAACACAGAATCTGAAGAATCAGTGACAAAAAGGATCGTTACAACACAGGACAACATCTTTGGAATCTATTGGTCGAATGTAATGTAAGGTATCCATGGAAAGTCCGAGCGACAGTAAAGCGAGGAGACAGAAGTGCCATACATTAAACTTAATTTATGTATCATACTGGAATTAATGAATAGAAGAAAACCTCTGGGGCTGTGGTTACTTACAATATGAAGAATCAGCATACTGATTGATGATCACATTGTGATCAAAATGTACCTCTGTGCCAATAAATGTCAACTTTTTATGGTCAAGCGGATTTTGTGTCTCCTGATTCTTGATACTGGAATTAATATTTTAGTAAATTTCACTTAATTTGGTTTATTAGTTTTGTAATAAAGTAGAAATGTTTGTGCGCGCTTTTCTTCCGAATAAATTACATATGTCCTCGAAAAGTTGGTAGACTATAAAAATAGCTTGCACCTTGAATTTTTCTTAGGTGCAACACTGCACCAAGAACATACGGTAGCCACCACTAGCCAATGAGATAAAAACGCACAAATAAAATCCCGAAAAATCAGCCGAACTCATCTAACTGACAATCCAGATAAGTTAAAAATTGATAATGGTTGCTACACGCAACCAATCGTCTCAGCAAATAGGCAAGTTTCACTAATACATAAGAATCCGTCACTATTAGAAATTTACAAGAAGAACGCGGTAACTTAGGCAGCCCGCACGCGAGGCGACATTTTGCAACTTTAGTTGTGCAACTGGTTTGAGATGTGATTGTTTTGAAACTTTAGATGGCAACTGGTTGCTGTTGTCCGCAGATGGAGCAACTGAATTTTGACCGAAATGAAATCAGTATCGCGCAACCTGTCTAGTGAAGAAGACGTGAACAGAACTGTATTGAGTTGTTTTCTTGATATTCTATGTCATGGTATTATGTGTATCGATGAGGATTACACTTATTGTTTATAAACAACATCAAAAACGGTGAAAAGGTAGTATGATGTTCTAGACTCATCCGTACATCGAAAATAAAAATAATATTGGAGAGTTTTTGTGCCTGGTACTGGAAGCTTTTCCACCTCTTGGACGAATTTTATAAACGACGCCTGATCATTTTATAGATGAAAAACAAAAATATAAGGGTCGTACAAATGAAAACGAAAATTATTTATTTTATCCAAAGTGTCTACAATGAATCTAAAAATACTCTCCAAATGCGTTAAGGCGTTTATCTCACTGTGTAACAAGGCGTGTGTCACGATTATTTATATGCTAAGATAGTCTTTTATTAAGAATCAGAGACCTATCTCCCCAGAGGCTAGCATAAATCGTTGGCAGAGAAGGAAAAGGCGGGAAAACGTAATACGATCGAATAATTTAATGAAACAATTTAAAATGATTGTTATACATTCGTAAATGATTCAATAATTTTAAATTTTAAGGAGTCCTTTCGGACTATACATGAGTCGGCTTCAGGCCCTTCCCTGGGCGCAGGTATAAATTGGCTCGAGGTCAATGATCCTGTCGTAGAAGACTCGTAGTCGTTCTTGGCTGGGGCGTGGCTCTGAAGCTTGTGATATGTCGTGTGATAGTAGAATCTGGACGTAGCTATTTTGGAGCACGTCGACCCTATCGGGTTTGAAAGCTCGGACTTGGTAACTGAAATGAGCGAGAATAAGACACCATTAAGAACCAAAAACACGTAAGTTAATTCTAGACACAAACAAATACGCTCTTCCTCGTGTTTTGTCGTGGAGCTTAATAGAACTAAGAAATAATGAAAAATAGGAAAGAAAATATCCGCAGCCCGGAATCGAACCAGGAACCTTTGGCTCGGACCGCCAACGCGCTAACCAATTGCGCCACTGCGGCCATGGAAGCATTACGCTATCTTCATGACCTTAGGGCTCGGTTAGAGCAGTTACCCAGTTCGTCGGCTGGGACTATCTTTCCTAAGGCGTAAATTCTTAAAGAATAAATCATTAGTTGTTCTGTGAGGATTTGTAATTCCGGGAAGCGTTGGCGGTCCGAGCCAAAGGTTCCTGGTTCGATTCCGGGCTGCGGATATTTTCTTTCCTATTTTTCATTATTAATTCGAACAGCTGAGGTGGGCGTACCATTACAAATCCTCACAGAACAACTAATGATTTATTCTTTAAGAACTAAGAAAGTAAACACTGATTTGCTAATTGTACACTTAGTTTCTAACTTATCCTCTAGTACCCACTTACAGAATAGGAAGACCGATGAAGCCAAGCGCGACACGCGGCGTGAGTACTCAGCGCGCTCGCGACTTGCAATAGGTAGGGTGACGGGCAAGCCTATCCCTTCCAAGTCCGGCCTAGAGGATGTCGTCTCCGACGACGTAATGTGTTGCTTTGGCTCGAAACACGGGCGCCTAATTTCGGAATCTCCTTCGTCTTGGGTTTGAAGAGGCAGGGCGTCGATCAATGCCGGTTCTCGATCGCTCTGCTTGTCTGCGGAGGGCTGCTCGCTGGTCCAGGCTGTGGAGCGATGGCCTTCGTCGATTGATTCGCTGGCGGGAGGCATCTCGTCTTTGCGGGCGGACTATACCTTGCCTTCGGCAATTGACTCTGAGTCCGGCGGTTGCTCGAACTGTGGCCCTCGTTCGCCTTGCTAGATTCAGTCAGGGGAAAGTCACATAGAATTTGTAAGTTCACTATTATGGCTAGCACTTGCCTGTCGAGACGTTCCGATACACATAAAGTCTTTAGAAGAATCACCGGACACTCGACTCCTTCGCCGACTCCTGGCCGGCGTCGCCTATAGGTACTGTGGTCCTTTCCGCGAGGACGGAATCGCAAAGGCTGGGCTTGGTCCCAATCCTGCTTAACTCTGTCCGTACGAGATTGATTCTTCTCCGGGCGCTGTGCCGTCCCTCTCGGCGTCTTTCGATACGGTCTTCTAGAAGGGTGAGTTTCAGAATGGTAACGATTAATATTTCTAACTAAGGAAGGTAGCTTACATCGATTCCTGGGCCTATGTTCGATCCTGGTTGTCGAGCATTCTCTCTTGAATGTTGGCCGTCCATCGTATCGCTTCTTGTTCCGTCGGGGACCTCGGCTGTTGGAGCTGGAGCAGAAGGTATTTGCTTCAGCGATCACCCTTAAATTGATGCTATAGTAGGGTGCTCAAGCGCACATGCTTAACGTGTTTTCAGTGAAGCCTTTTATAGGCTTCTACACATTAATAAACGCTTCAGTTTCGAGGCTCGTTTTTCCACCGGTAGGTCATCAGAAATCTAGAGGGAACACGAAATGGTGATCATATTTATTGTTATGGTTCCCTCCGATGACCTCACAAAGGCGTTTGGATGTTGCGTAACGCCTTTTGAAACCTAAAGGACCTATCCGATACCATTCTAAGAGGAGGAAGGACCGTAAATGTGCTGATCCTTTTTTTCACGTATATGACGGTGTGAAAATAATCCCCCTCACTCTGTCTGAACTAGCCGTCCAGAGTTCTTTATTCAGAAACATAATAGGTACCGCTAGATCTGAATTCAATGAATCACCGGTGGAGTCATCCATCAGGAATGGCACAAAGGAGTAAGAAATCCTAGGAAGACTGTAATGAAGGCACAGACGATTCCAGATGGATGGAGCAAACGAGCACTCGAAGAATATAGGATCAATCGTCAACCAGCAGATTGACCACCTTCCATAGATGAAGACGTTGGAGGGAGTAAAATCCGTGGTGCAGCAATCGCCATTGACAGGAGAACACAGTTCCATCAAAGGCAACAGTTTTTATTGCCTTTAAAATGGCTGACCACGGATAATCTGGACAAAGACGAAAGATGTCTGGTCAGACTGTTGGTAAAACCAAGACAGACGCAGATGACCACAATCTTGGCAATCTAACTGGCGTAAAGCTGGTAGAAAAGTCACTAGGTCCCCTTGAAAAAGATGGTAAATAATCGGGTGACGCACATTGGTAGTTATTGGCAGCAAGTGAGGTAACGGTGTCCTATTCACTTTAAAAAACACTCGTAGGTACACAAACACAAAGTTCGCCCACAAAGGTGGGGGGGAGAGAAAAGCACGAATCATTGCAGCAAGGTATCGCCGGATCTCGGGCAGGCCTAACCCCCCCCCCCCTTCAAAGGGAGTGAAAAGAAACTCTGCCCGAACTGGACGACGGTGCACAGAACTCCCCCACACACAATTGACAATAGCACTGCGAACTTTATGAAGAGTTTTTGCCGATGGTAAAGTGAATAGCATTTAGCAGTCAACAATGATAGAGTGTGTGTTTGCACAAACCGCACCTTGACAAGCATTGACGTGGAAAAGCAAAAATTCCTGTCAAGGCGGGCAATACACTTATCCACCACTTGCTGCCAATGGATTAAGTCCATATCCGGTGAAAATGAAAATATAAAACCAAGCACTGTGATCTGACCACACCATGTTATTGGGAATGACTTAAGCTTGTCAACCGTCCACTTCCCAATCGCAATTCCCTTCGACTTGACGAGGTTGATGGTACTCCCCGTCGAAGTGCTGAAGAGATCGAAGGTTTCTTTGTAAATGCTCAGGGAATATGAGTCCGAAGCAAACAACACGACATCGTCGGCGTATGCTAATGTCCTGATGTTGATAGACGCAGCTGGTAACTCATATCCCCGAACCTCCGGGTGGCGGTTCAAGAACTGGAGTAATGGCTCCAAATAGAAGATGTACAGGAGAGGCGATAGAGGACACCCCTGCCTGACACCTATCAAGAGTTCAAAGGTAGACGAAGTAGAGCCATTAACCGCCACACATGATGTGGCCGATGCATACAGTGCAGAAATAATCACAGCAAAAGTCCGAAGATGAAGCTGGTGAAACACTTGGAATAGAAATTCGTGATAAGATTGTCTGTCATCCTGCGCGTTGGAATTGAGCAGGATTGACCCGGATCGAAAAAATCGTCGGCGATGAGTTTAAGCCGTTGCTGGAACACCCCAGTGAAGATTTTGTAGTCCGTATTGAGTAATGTAATCGGTCTCCACTGGGTCACGAGTTTTGGATCCGGGCATTTATGGAGTAGGATGATTTTCCCCACAGTAAAGTCCGGTGTGATGGAAGACGGGTCTTGAATAATTGAATTAAAGACTCGCACCAGGAAAGGCCCAAGAAGTTTCCACGACGAATTGGAGAAGGAATATGGAATGCCGTCTAAGCCCGGGCTGGACTGATAACGGCCGTCTGCCGAGAGAAACTTCTTGACCTCATCTTCGGTGAAGGGTCGCGTTACAAACGAATCGGATTCCACAGAAAAAGGTCTTAATGCCTCAATCCACCGCTTCGTGGTGTCTGACGGAATGATTGGATGGCTAAAAAATGATGAAAAGTGAGAGTGAAAGGCTGATAAGATATCGGCATCACATTCCACTTCCTCACCCTCCACCATTAACCGATGACAATGTTTATTGTTAGCCCGACGCCTCTCCTCAGCAAAGGCTGCCGATGACATGTGCCAGACGTCAGCTGCCCAGGTAAGTTTGGACCTGAGTGCTGCGCCGGCAGCTTTCCGGATCATTAGAGCGTTTATTTCACTCTTCACCTGTTGAATTTCAGCCTGAAACTCCTCCTTAGGGGTGGAACAACGGAGGAGTCGCAATATTTCTCGCAGCATGAGGAGGTAACGATGACGACATCTGGCTGCATCCAATCCAATCTTCCGAAAAAAATTTTTGATTTTAGTTTTTAAGTTCAACCACGATTCAAGCGTACGAGGCAAATTGTGGATATGTTTTTCCACAAACTGAACGAACATTCCCCGGTACTTATCATTGTCGAGCAGAGAAACGTTTAAAAACCAGTTCTCATTGGCGACCTGACCTGCAGCAATTGCCAGAGAAACAAATGGAGGATCCCAAGACCACAAGATGGCACTATGGTCTGAGAATGCACAAGGAATATCCTCCATTGTTCCAACTGTACCAGCAAACACACTGTCGACCAAAAAAAGATCTAGTCGCGATGCCACAGTGGGTCCTCGATGAAATGTGTACCCACTGAGATCACCACGAGACTTCACAGGCCATAGAACAAACAATGCATTTTGCTGGCACAGGCGATGCACATGTCCAGACGAAAAGATGTTGTCGGAGTCTGGATGAGAATTAAAATCACCAGCAATCACTACAGGAAATGATGAACACAAGTAAAATTGAAGGTCTGAAAAAGTCTCGTTTCTCTGCGTTCGTGCACGGAGCATACACGTTAAGCAATCGGAATTGAATGTTAGAAGATGTAATGTCTAAAGATATTACCCTGCACTCGCTGTTGCACAAATAATTCGACACCTGAATGGAGGGGTTGAAGATGATAGTTGCAACCCCTTGCCCAAACGGTGACGAAGAGTTAATGAAAAATTGTCCGCGAGGAAACTGTCTGTGAAGGCTGGGTAGATCGTACCATATTTGTGAAGGATCGAGCTTTACTTCTTGAAGCACAAGTATGTCCGGCCTGTACAGGGCAATAAACGTCGATAATACCGATTGCTTAAAAGACGAACCCAGGGAACGCACGTTCAGTGAAATGATCTTCATTGTGGAATCACGTTGCTGGCTCTTGACACTTATCCGAAGGAGACTGGAGCTTCACAGATGGTGGTGGAGGCTCCCTCGATCGATGTGAGAAGGAAGAAGTGCTGCGATGATGGCTCCCGCGGCTGTCTCGATCGGTTGAAGAAGAAGCAGCAACGCCATCCCTTCTGCTGTGATGTCGTCTGACTTTAGATTTGCGAGGTTTCTTTGCCGTCGCAAGCACCTCCCACTGTACTGATGCTGATGACTTTACATTCCCAGCTGAGGATGACACTGAAGCTGACGTAGGCGCACAGACGATCCGTAATGGCAGCGAAGTCGATGTCTTCGCAGGCAGAGGAAGGGCTGGAAAATCTTCCTCCGGAAAGATCGATTCGGATAATCCTGAAACGTCTACATCATCTTCTGCAGAGCTCACCTCCTCAACCATCGAGATGTCGCTTGATGGCTCAGGGAAGCAGGCGCCATCTTGGATCTTTGATGGGGAAGAAGTATGTGGTATCTCCTCCCATGGTTTCACGGATAGTGGCGCTGGAGGCGGTGGCATCTCCTTCCTTGTTTCCAAAGGCGGCGGAGATGGCGTCGTACGCTGCCATCGAGGTGGAGGAGAAGGCGTCGTAGCTCTGCGCGGCTTTGGTGATATAGCCGGCGATGTCATCTTTGGGGATTGCTGGGAAGACATTCCTATAGGCGATGATGGAGCTGCTGGTGATGCAAACGTCCTCTGCGGGCACTGATGGAATTTGCAGTAGTCACACTTCTTAAGGAGAGGACAGTCTTTCCTAACGTGAGATGTTTTTTTTACAGTTCCAGCAGCACTGCCTTTGACCCTTGTAAGACACGGAGATACGATCCCCACGCATTACAACGTCAGTTGGAATGTCTCTGTTACCGGCAATGTGTGAAATGCAGGTATTCTATAGAATGCCTAGGAATTATATAGAATGCCTGAAGTTTGTAGGCAAAGTATGAAATGTCTAGTTTTCGTGATTATGTTACACACTTTTCCTAGGCATTTTATACATTACCTAGGTATTATACATAATGACAAGTATACTTCAGGCAAAGTGTCAAAAGATAGCAATGAAAACGTCTTTATTGGCAACACATTTAAAAACGAAGGAAGAAATATGAAATAAGTAAAGGACGGTTGTTAACAACGAAACCCGGAAAGCAAAAGCGGTATTGACCTACTTGTTGCAGTGTTGCAGCAAGTAAGGCTAGAGTGGCATTTTGAATTGCACTTAATTTCACACAAAGACACTTCATGTTTTGGCACTTGGTCTTGCACATACACCTCACGAATCCTTGACCGGTTCCTGTTGACTGAGAGGTAGCAGCAGATCGGAGAGGTATTTCATGGTCAGGGACGTCTTCAACTCTCAGTAAGTCCTTTGGACATACAGTGAACTGTGATCTCGCATACGGTTATTTCAAGATACCTTGTGCAGTTCCAAGTCGGTAAAAGCCGTCTTCTGTCACTGTCATAACAACTGCCAACAGATTGCGCGAGTCACCCCGTCCCTTGTCAACGTCAGGAATAGGAACTCGTACAGTGGCTCCCAAAGGTGCAGGAGGGAATTTTTTGTCAGAATTCATTTTCATTTTTTGGCCTGGATTTCAAGGTTCGATTTAGATTCTTCTTTAGCTTCAACAGCTCTCTTAATCTTGAACATAGGCTGCACAAAATATTAACACCATAACCTTCTATTTCCTCACCTCCATCGTCTTTAGCAGCATGTCCACAGATAAGATGAACATTACGGTGACAGTTTCGGCATGTATGGGCATCACTGTTTTCTTTTAAGCAGACACAACAAACAGCGGAAGTGGAAGGCTCTTCGGTAACCATGGCGTCACAACCAGTTTGGTTTCCTCCATTATTGGTTGTATTCTCTTCAGTATTCTGTGTAGTAGGCTTTGTATCTTGCATCTGGTGGTTTGCTTCTTCCTGCTGTGTTGTTTGTACGCTTTCTATTATGTTTTCGAGTTCTTCCTCAGTCTGATGTCTTGCAAAACGTCAGGGGGTAGGGAAGACGTTGCGAGGCCCACTTTAGCTTTGCAGCCAAACAGAGCTTCATAAGGCATTCTCTTAATCCCAGAATGAAAGGCCTTCTTGAACGTATCGTAATCCTTCACTCCAGTGGTCATTTTTTTTCATCTTGCATCCAAGCACATAGCATGTTTTCAATGTCTTGATTAGCCCTTTCGACACTGCCTTGGCTTTGTGAGTGGCGCGGTTTACCATGGACGATCTTCAACTTGGGCCAGTACTCCTTCAGGCTATTCACTACATTGTTGGCAAATTCCCTGCCATTATCGGACTGTAAAATCGATGGAGCTCCAAGCAACGTAAATATGTCCACGAGTGTGTAAGCTACCTCTTCCGCCCTCTTTGATGTCAGAGCCCTCAGAACCACAAACTTTGTGAGATGCTCTTGATACACCATTATAAATTTGTACTCTCTGTCAGGATGGGACTGAAAATCGATAAGATCGACCTGACCACCGGAGTTGAATTCAGAAAAAATCATAGGTTTCACCACAACACCTTTTTTGACACCTTTTTGTTTCTTCTGGCAGGGCTCACAAAGGTGGAGGTACAGTTCAATATTAGTGCGAGTAATGTTCTTATACTTGTGTGAAAGTTCCTTCAACATTCTGTCCCGTCCTCCATGTCCAATAGCCAAATGAGCCTCATGAAGTACGTCAAATAATTCAGAATCCGTGACATAGAACTGAATAGCACTGACGCCTTCTTTAACAGGATAGCTCAACTTACTTTTGTTCTCTACCGCCATTATATCATAGCGTTTCAGCAGCCAATAGTCTCGTGGTTCCTTCTGAGTGGTCGCCTGAGCCTTTTTCACATCATTCTACTAATTTTTGGTAACTGGTTTCTGTTAGAGAAACGCGGTTTTAGCAGTATTGGCTCGTACTTGAGAAAGTTCATCATAGAACTGCCGTTGCATGTAACCATGCCGTGATTCCTGCTCGGACACTACGCTCTGATCTTCTGACATCTCAGCAGCTATCTTGAAACAATAGGGGCAAGTGTCTTTGGCGGGTGCACGAAGCACGTGTGTCGCTATCGCCATGCCACCACCGAGCAAAGAATCAAGCATGAATGGCGGGATATTGTATACTTTGCCGGCTCGCTCTTCGGCATTGTATAGAATATACGAGGCATGTTTTTTAAGTAAGTACCGTTTTGGAATTAAAAAAAGACGTGCAAAGATATCGCAATAATTTTATTTTTACATGAAAGCCTGTACCTTAATCTACTTTTCTACATAATTTCCGTGAATATTGAGGCACTTGTCATAACGTGGCACCAGTTTTTGAATACCCTCCTCATAAAATTCTGCCGCCTGACTTAAAAGATTTGATGAGATCTTTGGTCCGATTAGCCACATGTGGACGGGCATTGTCATGCAGCAAAACGATACCCTTACTCAACTTGCCACGTCTTTTGTTCTGGATTGCACGACGCAGATTGTTCAATGTCTCACAATAAGACGCTGCATTGATTGTCTCATTACGAGGCAGAAACTCCACTAGCAATACTCCTTTTCTGTCCAAAAAAACTGTGCACATGATTTTCCGGGCAGAAATTGTTTGCTTAAACTTCACTTTTTTGGGTGATGATGAATGTCGCCATTCCAAGAAATCGTATAACAGCCCGTACTTCACAATCGGCGGGACTCACGATTGTCGGAGGCATCTTAAACACTCAGTAAACAACGTATATAATGAAGAATCAGACTGTAATGGCGTCAGTGCGTAGACAAGAGATGTAGTTAACCAGCGCGCATGCGCGGAACGCCGACCGTAGCGCTGCGGCGGCGGAATCGCAAAACGGTACTTACTTAAAAAACATGCCTCGTATATGAAATATAAACCATTTCATACTTTGCCTACAAACTTCAGGCATTCTATACAATGCCGGATTTCACACATTGCCGGTAACATCTCTATTTAAGTCTATGTAGACTACGATGTCACCCGTCTATTGAAGAGGAGAATCTGGATGCTGAGGGTACGATATCCTATGCACCACACCGCAGTCTGACAAGTAGCCCCTGAGATATTTCTCAGTCATCAGCGGCGATGCACCCCGGATAATGACTGGTTATTATCCGGGTTCGGCATAGCTCAGGTGGACGGTGGTCTGCCCAACCTTGATCGAATCAGCAGACACTATTCTGTCTGCCACATTACGTTGCCCTACAGAGCATCCTCGACTCAGTCGGAGTAAGCCTCTGTAGAACCAAAACAGCGGGGTCGTCAGAAGGAACTACAGGAGGAATACTCGTTTTGGAGTATAACTCCTTCATGAACATGCCAACGGCAAAGGGGACGTCGGCAATCATATTCACCATGGAGAACATGGTGAATAAATAAAGTCACAAAAAGTTCGGGGGGTGGCGAAACCTCCCCCGGGGGTGGCTGGGGGGAAGGTCACTTAAAGTCACAAGAATCACTCACGCACGCGTTAGTTGGTTGGTTGCTGCGTGAATAATTTCTAAGTCCAAGAATTAAAAGTCACTCACTCACACAATCACTATTCGCCACGAAGTCCCTTCTGCTGCTGTTGGAGCTGAGGCTGATGGAGTTGCCTCAGCGAACGCCTAATCATGCGGTTGTGACATTTGAATGTCAGTATAATGCGCTGCGCCCGGCAGAGGCAAATTATGTTGTGTATATGTTTTGAGCAAGTGGTGTCTGTGTTAAGTGAAACTGTTTTGGGAATGTGTGTGGGAGTTGATAACGTTTTCTAACTTTATTTTGCGTTGCAATGTTGTGTTTTGGTCGTGGAATGAATGGGAGGGGGCGGTCGAGTGTTTTGTGTGCTCGTTGTGTGAGTTGTGCCACGGTATGGGTGAATTGGATGAGCAGTGTCGTTTTCAGTGCGTTGTTGTTGTGATGTTGTTGTTTGTCGTATTTTACGCTGCAATAAATAATTGTCTTTATAATTTTTAGTTGCAACAAGTTTTAATTTGGAAAAAACGCTTTTGTAATGATACTTTATGGCATTGTTTTTTGTTATTTAATTAATAGCCACGTAATCTGATTGAGCGCACTCGTGTTGAAAAGAGCGATGGCGTTCAGGTATTGTTGCGTGTTTTATTGTTCGGATAAATTCTATTTCCTTGGAGGCGGTTTTTATCAGCTGTTAGCATTGTTATGATGTTTTTTTGTTTGTTTTTTTTAAAGAATTTTGTGTACGCTCTTGAGAGAAATTGTGATAGAGGTTGGACGTTTTTTTTGTTAAGCTCAGGCAGTTCTTTTGGAATGGCCGACCACCATTTTGAATATTCAGAGCCCCATTTACTACTGCTGTTATGTTGAAAAACAGTTATAACGATGTGGGCACTGGATCAATTCCTTCAATTTAACTGCTGCAGCTTTATAGATTTAAAGTATTTTACTTTTGGAGCGTCTGTTGTAAAGGAGGATCGAATGACTTCTCCCGTCGGGGCCCGTCAATGAGGCATCGGCCGCAGAAGTACGTAAGCGCGAATCGGGGAAGAAACCCCGCAACTGGTGCAATTAAGGACGACATTTGGTGGGTGCTCTTCTTTGTTTCTTTCCTCTGCAACCGGGAAGTACAACATAAAGGCCTTTCATCGAGTTGTATCTTCGCTATATTCTGATGTTTTGATTACCCTGCCTGCTCTCCGAACGAATCTTGATATGGGGTGTTTAAGGTACAATTTATCATATTGGTGCACCTGCGTGAGCGAACAGTGAAACTGTAATGGAACAGTAGTTTTATGTTGCTAATAGAGCTTCAATTGCAATTAAATATGTTTTGGTGTGATTTAGCATATTAATGTTAATATTAAATGCTTAATCGCTTAAGAGTCGGTGTGCGCAGCATTAGCACGTGTCATAAATACTGCTGTACTTCTAAAGCAAACCGAGATAAGTGGGAGGACGGCCTGCTCGATATCAGAGTTGTGCCTCATTCAGGTAACGGGAACAGGGGTTTCTGTGTTCCCCCTCTGTGAGAAAAAAGGGTACACATAGCGCTTGTTTGCGTTGCTGGTCTGGAATATTTGATATCCCGATTCCCTGTTGAGGTTACAGTACCTGCGAGCAGCGCCCCGCCTTGTAGGCGTGTACTGAGCAGAAGGTTCTTGTATGGCACGTGGCTGGTTGGTGCACCACCAGTTGATATGTCGATAATGGCTCTACATATTAATGATCACTGAAGTTGACAATTATCTTTAGTAATAATTATGTTAGGGGGCCCTCTAAGTTGTTAAGATTATTCGAAGTTATACTCTGTGGTGTAATGTAAAGTTAGTTGCAACCTATGTTTATGTGTATTGTTTGGCTGTTGTGATAATAAAGAGTGATGTGCAATATTGAGTTTGACTGATGAATGTCTATTTATTTTGTTTTAATTTTAGCTCTCATGCGACGTGTATGCCCTTTGCGATGCCCTGAACTCCTGACTCGTCTCTTCCCTTAATTGCTTTACCTCTGTACGGGAGTTGTGAGCTTCTTGGTGGTAGTTAAAGGGGGTGCAACGTCACAAGGTCTTAAAATCTAGGCGTCCAGGCGCACATGCTATAAGTGGCAGGCAGCCCGTACGGGCTGCGTGACTTATCTAAATGCCTCAAAAACGAGGCCCGTTCACAACTGACGAGGTATCAGAAAGCCATCGGAAAGGTGAAAAGGAAGGTCTGGTCTCCTCCGATGACCTCACTTAAACACTTTGATGTTGTAAAGCGTTTCTTGAATGTAAACAAACCTAGCCGTGACCATTCGAGGAGAAGAAAGGACCGAAGTTGAGCGGCCACATTCCTTCATACGGTCGAGGGTGATTGAGGATGGCCCTTCGATCGACTCCAACGGGCCAGCCAGAGTTCTTTATTGATGAAGGCGATTGCTATAGCTAGGTCCGGTTTACATACCTCGCCAGCGGAATCGTTTAAGAGGAAGCGCACATACTGATAAGAAAAATGTACCAGCCCGTAATGCTGTCTCAAACGATCCCAGATCGACTTCGTAAACGGGCACTCGTAGAAAATATGGCTGATGGTCTCGGCTACGCCGCACACGGAACATCCAGCAGACCTGACCACCTTCCACAGAAACAGGCGTTGAAGAGAGTAGAACCCGTGATGCAGCAGCCGCCATTGGTAATTAAACAATGTTTTCTCAAAAGCAAAGGATTTTAAAAGCTTCATGACTGCTGCCCACGGGCGATCGGGAAGAAGTCGAACGATGTCAGTCGATTCACCAGGGTCAATCTGCTGAAAGAACCATGCAAGCCGAAGCATTCCCCATTGCTGAGATTCAATACGGCGTAGCATCGGTAATACTAATACAAAGTCCAGGTTGAAGGCTTTGTAAATGTCTGGTTGGTGTTGATACATAACTACTGGCAACAAGGGAGATAACGGGAGCCTCTTCACCTTGAAGAAAACTCTAAGGTGTAAGAAGAAGTTCACCCATAAAGGGCAGCCATTCTGGCTGCAATAAGGCATCGCTTAATAATAGGTAAACCCAACCCCCTCTCTCTAAGGGAATAAAGAGGAACGCTGCTCTTAATGGATGACGTTGCTGAGCAGTCGTCTCTCAAACACAGTTCACAATTGCCCCTCGGAGTCTCATGAGGAGATTATACGAAGGTAAGGTGAATAGGCACTTGGATGTCAGAACTGGAAGCACATGAATCTTAATGTATCTCACCTAGGCTAAGGTCAGAAACCCTCACCGGTGAGAGAATGATGACGTAATTTCTCACTGGGCTAACCGTCTTTTTCTCGGTGAGGACGGTGAGACTAACCGGTTAGGCATAGCAGCACTAACTGGCGTTTCTGACCGCGTTAAAATGACGTCACAAATTTCTCACTGGGATTTCTGACCAACCAAGCGCTAACTCTTCTCACCGGTGAGAGTTTTTGACCTTAGCCCTTGACAAACATTGATGTTGAGAACCGTAAGTTTTGGTCAAGGCGAGAAATTCACTTTTCCACCACTTGTTGCCAGTGTATAATGTTCATATTCGGTTTGAAGGAGAACACGTAGCCCAGCACTGTAATTTGGTCACACCATGATATTGGGAAATTATTGAGATTATCTCTGATCCAATTCCCAATAGCAATTCCATTAGACTTGACGAGGTTGATGGTGCTCCCCGTCGAAGTACTAAAGTGATTAAATGTTTCTTTGTAGATGCTCAAGGAATATGCGTCTGACGCAAAAAGCACCACGTCATCCGCATAGGCTAACGACTTGATGCTTATCGAAGCAGCTGGAAGATCGTATCCTCGAACATCTTGTGGCGATTTAGATATTGTAATAATGGCTCCAAGTAAAAGATGTATAACAAGGGGGAGAGAGGACACCCTTGCCTAACAACTTTAAGCAGGCTGAAGGTGGTAGATATGGAATCATTAATCGCCACGCATGATGTGGCCGAAATATATAGTGCGGAAATAATCGTGGCAAAAGTCCGAAGACGAAGGTGTCGAAAAATGCCAAAGAGGAACTCATGGTTCACTTTGTCGAAGGCCTTTTCTTGATCAATGCTTAATATAGCAAGGTTTTGATGACGAGCACACGCCTCTTCCATCACACACCGAATCATAACTAGATTGTCGGACATCCTGCGTGATGGAATTGAGCAGGATTGTCCGGGATTAATAAATTCTTCTGCATAAATTTTCAGTCTTTTTTTGCAATACTCCAGTAAAGACCTTACAGTCCGTGTTGAAAAGGGTTATTGGCCTCCACTGAGTAACAAGTTCTGGATTCGGCACTTTTGGGAGAAGTATGATTTTCCCTATGGTGAAGCCTGGTGTGATGGAAGACGGGTCATTGATGATCGAAATAAACACTTGTATCAAGAAAGGCCCAAGAGGATTCCATGTCGCATTGTAAAATGAGTATGGAATGCCATCCATACACGGGCTGGATGACATCCGTCCGCTGACAGGAACTTCTTGACAGCCGTCCGCATCCTCAGAAAAAGGTCTTAGCGCCTCAATCCACTGCTTCGTTTCGTCTGATGGAATGATTGGGTCATTAAAAAAGGATGAAAAATGGGCGTGAAATGCTGACAAGATGTCGTGGTCAGAATTAACTTCCCCATTTTCCACCACCAAACAATGACATCGTTTTTTGTTAGCACGTCGTCTCTCTTCGGCGAACGCTGCTGATGATAAATTCCTGACGTCAGTCGCCCAGGAAAGTTTGGCTCCGAGCGCTGCGCCAGCCGCTTTCCGGATCAGAAGAGCGCTGATCTCGCTCTTCACCTGACGTATCTCCATCTCGAACTCCTTCTTCGGAGTGGATACTTGAAGGAGCCGAAGGATCTCTTGTAGCATGAGATGACGACGACGTCGACGACGAGCAGCACCTAACGCAATCTTCCGAAAGAAACGTTTGATTTTAGTTTTCAGTTCTAACCGTGAAGCAAGCGTAGGAGGCACATTATGAAGGCGTTTTTCAACGAACTGAGCGAACATTCCTTTGTATTCCTCTTTGTCGAGCAGAGAAACATTCATAAACCAATTACGATGGACTGCAGAGCCTGTAGATGATGCTGGAAATGGAGGATTCCATGACCACATGATGGCACTGTGGTCGGAGAATGAACATGGAATTACCTCCTATTTAACTGGCGAGCCAGCAAATGCATTGTCAACCAGAAAAAGGTCTAATCTCGATGATATAGTGGGCCCTTGATGGAAAGTAGACCCAAGCTGACTACTTTGTGGAGGTTGTGTCCATAAGTCGAACAATGCATTTTGTTGGCACAAACGATACACATGACCAGACGAAAATATGTTGTTGTCGTCTGGATGGCAGTTTAAATCACCAGCAATCACCACAAGCAACGATTAACACAAAAAGTTATTTAAGTCACTGAAAAACGTTGGTTTCTCTGCTGTTCTACACGGCGCATAGACATTAAGCAATCGGAAATTGACACCAGATGTTGAAATGTCCAAAGAAATTACCTTTCAATCGCAGTCATACACACAGTTCGAAACCAGAATGGAGGGGTTGAAGATGATAGTGGCAACCCCTTTCCCATTTGGTGACGAAGAGTTGCTAAAGAATTGTCCATCGGTGTATTGACTGCGAAGGCCTGGAAGGTCGTAGCACTGTTGTGAAGTGGCGAGTTTTACTTCTTGAAGTAACAAGATGTCCGGCCTGTACAGGGCAATGAACGATGACAATACCGATTGCTTAAAAGAAGAACCAAGAGAATACGGTCAGGGAGATGATCTTCATTGAGGATGTTTAATGGCGCACCTGCTGACCTGTGTCCGGTTGACGTAGGCTTCCCAGATGTTACAGGAGGCTCCGTCGTTCTTCTCATCGAAGATCGCAATCGACCTGATGAGGAAGAAGGGTTGCGCTTGTGGCTCGCGCGGCTGTCTCTCTCGGAGGAAGATGTGGCATCACTCTCGTCCCTATTGCCACGATGCCGTCTGGATTTTTTTTTGCGGGAACTCATCGTCCTCGCAAGATGATCCTGCTGTTTCCTCGCTGATGGAAGTGATGTCCTAGCAGATGTCATCATCCTGGAAGGTGACGACGTTTCAATAGTCCGTGCAGGCTGTGATGTCGTTGACTGCGCTGGTGGAGGAAGATCTGGAAAATCCTTCACTGAAAAAGTGGATTCAGTTCCTACTGAAGCATCTACGTCGTCATTTCCAGAAACTTCGTCATCACCCATCGACACATCGACAGATGGCTGAGGGAGAGGCGTAATCTCTGGGAGCTTGGAAGGAGGTGACGATGACCGCTCCCTCCTGGGCTCCGAAGATGTTGTTATAGCCGAAGATGGTCGAGGTGGTGGGGGCATCATCTCCTTCTGCACCACTGGAAGAGTCGAAAGAGCCGGTGTAGCTTGGCTCTTCCGCGATGGAGATGACGGCGACGAAGCTCTGGTTGTCACTGGAGACTTGGCCTGTGATGACATCAGGGATTGCTGCTGGGACGACTTTCTTTTAGGCGAAGCTGGAACATCTGCTGGCTCTGTAAACACCCTCCCTGGGCACTGGGGAAATTTGCTCACGATGCGGTTGCATGCATCGCATATCTTGAGGAGATGGCAGTCTTTTCTGACGTGAGACGCTTTCTTCCAGTACCAGCAGCACTGCCTTTGACCCTTGTAAGACACGCGAACTTTGTTGCCGTGCATTACAAGGTTCTCTGGAATGTCCCTCTGAAGGTTCATGTCGACTGTGATGTCACCAGTCATCTGCAGGGGAGAATCCGGATGAGTTGGATAGGCGACTTTTTTGACCTGACCGTAGTCGGACATGTAACGCCTCAGGTAGTCTTCTTCCATCAGCGGCGAGGCGCCCCGGATAAAGATGGGTAGATATCCGGGCTCAGCATAGCATAGGCGGACGATGGTTTGTCCAACCTTGACGTAATCCGCAGACACGACACGGTCTGCTATGTTTCGCAGTCGACAAAGCATTCTCCATTCGTTCGGAGAAAGTCTCTCTACAACAGAAACCGCTGGATCACCAGACGGTAACATGGGCGGGATGCCCGTTTTTACATAAAGTTCTTTCATAAACATGCCGACGACTATTGGTCCGTCGGCATCCATCAACACCATGTTCTCCATGGCTAGAGTAGAAAAGTTCGGGGGGGGGGGGTGAAACCACGCACGCGTTGGTTGCTGCGTGAATAATTTCTAAGTTCAAGAATTAAAAGTCACTCACTCACACAATCACTATTCGCTACAAAGTTTCTTCTGCTGCTACTGTTGGAGCTGAGGCAGATGATGTTGCCTCAGCGAACGCCTAATCAAAGGATCTTGAATTTACTATGTCTAGGCGTCCAGGCGCGCATGCCATAAGTAACTGGCAGCCCATATTGGGCTGCGAGACTTATATAATGCCTCAAAAATGAGGCCCGTTTATGACCAGCGAGGAATTACAAGGCCAACGGGAATGTTAATTGGAAAGTCTGGTCTCCTCCGATGACCTTACATAAGCACTTAGATGTAGTGAAGCGTTTTTTAAACGCATGTGGACCTAGCCGTGATCATTCAAGAAGTAAAAAGGAACGAAGCTGAACGGCCACTCTCCTCCACATGATCCTTGCGATCGATGCCATCGGGCCAGCCAAATTTCTTTGTTGATGTAAGCGATCGCAATTGCTAGGTCCGGTTTAATTACCTCGCCAGTGGAGTCATTTAAAAGTCAGCACACGAACTGGTATGAAAAGAGTGCTAATACATAGGGGTGCCTTAAACGATCCCAGATCGACTTCGCAAATGGGCACTCATAAAAAATAAGGCTCACTGTCTCAACAACGCCGCACACGGAGCATCCAGCAGACACGACCACTTTCCACTGCTGAAGACGTTGGAGAGAATGGAACCCGTGATGCAGCAGCCACCATTGGTAGTTAAACAGTTTTTTCAAAGGCAAAGGATTTTAAGAGTTTCATGACTGCTGCCCACGGGCGATCGGGAAGTAGGCGAACAGTGTCAGTCGGATCCCCAGGGTCGGTCTGAAGAAGAAACCATGAGAGTCGAAGAATTCCCCATTCTTGTGGGTCAATACGGCGTAGCATTGGTAGAAAGGTCACTAAGTCAATGCTAAATGATTTGTAGATCTCCGGTTGGAATTGATATATAACTACTGGCAACAAGGGAGGTAACGGAAGCCTATTCACCTTGAAGAAAACTCTAAGGTGTAAGAAGAAGTTCACCCATAAAGGGGGAGGGCTAAGGAATACCCGAATAAGGGCAGCCATTCTGGCTGCAATAAGGCATCACTTAATAACGGGTAAACCCAATCTCCTCTCTCTAAGGGAATAAAGAGGAACGCTGCTCTTAATGGATGACGTTGCTGAGCAGTCGTCCCCCAAACACAGTTCACAATTGCCCCTCGGAGTCTCATGAGGAGATTGTACGAAGGCAAGGTGAATAGGCATATGAGTCATGATAAATCTCACCTTGACAAACATCGATGTTGGAAAACGGAGACTTTTATCAAGGCGAGAGATGCACTTCTCAACCACTTGTTGCCAGTGCATGGAGTCCATGGTCGGTTGGAAGGAAAAGACATACCCTAACACTTTAATTCGGTCGCACCATGTTTTGGGAAGGTTTTAAGATAGTCCGCAGTCCAGTTCCCAATAGCAATACCTTTAGACTTAACGAGGTTGATGGAACTCCCCGTCGAAGTACTAAAGCGGTCAAAGGTTTCTTTAAAGATGCTCAAGGAGTAAGAGTAGGATGCAAATAGCACTACGTCATCTGCATAAGCTAAAATCCTGAAGTTTATGGATGCAGCTGGCAGATCGTATCCTCGAACATCTTGGTGGCGATTTAAGTATTGCAATAATGGTTCCAAATAAATGATGTAGAGCAGGGGGGAAAGAGGACACCCGTGCCTGACACCTTTACACAAATTGAAGTTGGCAGATACGGAACCATTAATCGCCACACATGATGCGGCCGAAACATACAGTGCGGAAATAATCGTGGCAAAAGTCCGAAGACGAAGGTGTCGAAACACTTCAAAGAGAAACTCATGGTTCACTTTGTCGAAAGCCTTTTCCTGGTCAAGGCTTAAAACGGCAAGAGTTTGCTGATGAGCACACGCTTCTTCCATCACACACCGAATCGTAATTAGATTATCGGACATCCTGCTTGATGGAATGGAGCAGGATTGTACGGGATTGATGAAATCTTCGGCGAAAACTTTCAGTCTTTGTTGAAATACGCCAGTGAAGACCTTGTAGTCGGTGTTGAGAAGGGTTATTGGCCTCCACTGGGTAATAAGCTCTGGATTCGGCACTTTGGGGAGTAGGATGATTTTCCCCTCAGTGAAGTCCGATGTGATGGAAGACGGGTCTTCAATAATCGAATTAAACACTTGCACCAGGAAAGACCCAAGAAGATTCCATGTCGCGTTGTAGAATGAGTATGGTATGCCATCCATACCCGGGCTGGACTGGTGACGGCCGTCCGCTGACAGGAACTTCTTGACTTCGTCTTCGGTAAAGGGATGAGAGATAGACAGGTCAGCATCCTCAGAAAAAGGTGTTAGCGCCTCAATCCACTGCTTCGTTTCGTCTGATGGAATGATTGGGTCATTAAAAAAGGATGAAAAATGGGCGTGAAATGCTGACAAGATGTCGTGGTCAGAATTCACTTCCCCATTTTCCACCACCAATCGATGACATCGTTTTTTGATGGCACGTCGTCTCTCCTCGGCGAACGCTGCTGATGATAAATTCCTGACGTCAGTCGCCCAGGAAAGTTTGCCTCTGAGCGCTGCGCCTGCCGCTTCCGGATCATTAGAACGTTGATCCCGCTCTTCACCTGACGTATCTCCATCTCGAACTCCTTCTTCAAATTGGATACTTGAAGGAGCCGAAGGATCTCTTGTAGCATGAGGAGATGACGACGTCGACGACGAGCAGCGTCTAACCCAATCTTCCGAAAGAAACGTTTGATTTTGGTTTTCAGTTCTAACCATGAAGCAAGCGTAGGAGGCATATTATGGAGATGTTTTTCGACGAACTGAACAAACATTCTCTTGTATTCCTCATCGTCGAGCAGAGAAACATTCAGAAACCAATTGCGATGGACTGCAGAGCCTGTAGATGATGCTGGAAATGGAGGATTCCATGAACACATGATGGCACAGTGGTCGGAGAATGAACACAGAATTACCTCCATTTTTCCAGGCGAACCAGCAAATGCATTATCAACGAGAAAAAGGTCTAATGTTGATGAAATAGTGGGCCCTTGATGGAAAGTAGACCCAAGCTGATTACTTTGTGGATGGTGTGTCCATAAGTCGAACAATGCATTTTGCTGGCACCAACGATACACAAGACCAGACGAAAAGATGTTGTTGTCGTCTGGATGGCAGTTCAAATCACCAGCAATCACCACAGGCAAAGACGAACACAAAAAATAGTTTAAATCACTAAAAAACGTTGGTTTATCTGCTGATCTACACGATGCATAAACGTTAAGCAATCGGAAATTGACACCAGATGTTGAAATGTTCAAAGAGATTACCCTGCACTCACGGTACCCGGTCATTTGGCCGACGGACACTTGGCCGACGGACACTTGGCCGAACGGACATTTGGCCGAACGGACATTTGGCCGAACGGACATTCGACCGAACAGACATTTGGCCGAACGGACATTTCACCGAACGGACATTTGGCCGACGGACATTTCACCGACGGACCTATGACCGAACGGAAATTTAACCGACGGAGAAATTCATTTAATGAAAAAAGAAAATGTTTTCAGGAGGTTATTTCGTATAACAAATCTTATCAGGCAAATCCGTTTAATTCTTTCTACTAAGCAAGCATATTGTATGGATCTATAAAATTATTCTTTTTTGTCTGTCTTTTTAAATAAATGTTTGTTTTCATATCGTTAGGTAGGTTAAGATGGGAACCAGAC